>JARYGA010055552.1:0-588622 GCA_030545235.1 Helianthus tuberosus | reverse complement strand
GAATTTCGAATTTTTCGAATTCGAAACGAATTCTGAACACCCCTAATGTAAATTTAACCGTTCCAGGATAGAAAAAGCCAATTAAAAGATGCTAAATAGGATTCACCGGCTAAAACAACTAGTATATTATCGATAAAAAACTTGAAAACTACAATGGAATCTACAAATATCAATAAAAGAGCTAAATTCAACCGACATATAAAAAGGCATGAGCTAAATTTAGCTGGCAGCTAAATTTAGCTGGCAGCTAAAAATTGAAATCTAAATACTAGTCGTTTGCCAAATTTTGTCCATGTTTAACACGTGTTTAAAGTTGTCCGGTTAGTATGTGAACTTTTTTACATCTTTTTTAACTGCAAAAGGGAGCATCGTATATACCACAAACAAAGGCAAAAATACAACAGGGGCAACAATAGACCACACGGTGTGGCCGAGTTTATGCCTTTCCACGCTGCACACGCCACATCGCACTCGATGTTGTCCACGACGTTGAGTTATGGGCTTGTAGAATTCCACTGGCGTTGAGTTAATAAGTGTGCATATATGTCATCTTTTCTTTGGGCAGTGGAAGTAGCCGTTTTACCCAACGGCTAATAAAAAAAACAAATATTCAAAAAAATTTCAATCTTTTTATATATAAATACACCATTACACCAAGGGTTTTTAAGACCGGACCGAATGTCGAACCGGTCTCCTTACCGTAGGGATGACAATGGGTCGGGTATTGGAAATCCCATATCCATACCCGGTTGTAAAATCGTGTCCCATACCCGACCCAATACCCGTTGGGTATATCTCGAATAATTACCCGTCGGGTACCGGGTATACCCGCAGGTATCGGGTATACCCATTAGTTTGTTAAAAGATATACATTGGGATTTCCAAATACATTTTTTACTATTATAATTATTATATAATTTTATTTATGCAACAACTATTATAAATTAAAATATACATTAGATACATATAAGTTTTATCATAAATTAATAATAACTTTATAATATTTATACACTTATATGTATATACTTCACAACATACAAAATATAAATACTATCATCAAATACATATGCAAAAAGAAAATTTACTTTTCACATTATGAACATACTAAAATAAATCACTAATAGATAAGGGTTAATGGAAAATAAAAATATAAATTAAGAACTTCGGGTAAATAGTTCGGGTAAACGGATATGTGGTTTCGGATAATCGGGTAGGGTATAACCTAATCCCATACCCGACCCATACCCGTGAAAATTTTTAAAACTAATCCCATACCTGGCCCAATACCCGTCCCATTTGTGTCGGGTTTCGGGTATACCCGTCGGGCTCGGTTATTTTTGCCATCCTTACCTTACCGGTCAACTGGTCGGACCTGTAACACCCCGTGTTTCGAAAGTCAAAGTCAAAGTCAAGATTGAAGTCAAAGGAAGAAAAGATTGCTAATTGCGATCTGTCACTTCTTGCTCAACTAATATTTTGACTTCTTTGACTTGTAGATAATCTAATTATTTTATTGCATTAGTTGTATTATGTGGAGTACTTGTTAATAATCGAGATTTATCGTTATTTATCGCATGTTTTGTTTTATCGCTTATCGCATCGCAATCGCATTCGCAACCCGATTTATGTGTTCTGGATACTGTCTTACGTGTGTGTGCTACTTATGTGTTACTTGTGCGTGTTTACTTATGTTTATATTGTGGTGATTAATCGAAACGCAATCGCAACTCTATCGTAATCGAATCGCAAACGCTAAACGCAAGTTATTGTTGGGATTGAACCCTATCAGAGGAACAGATAATTAAAGCCAAAACTGGATCAGAGCAGTGGATCCAGAATAAGCAGATGTTTACATATAAATCTCTCCCCTTGAAAGTGATTTCATATCTGCTGACCTCCTATCTGCTGATCTTGCAAAGTGCTGACCAACAACTGCTGCTCAAGTAAAGATCTGATGAAAGACTAAAGTCCTGCTGATTCTATCTACTGCCGTGAGTCAAGCACTGCTAATCCGGACAAGTACTGCTGGGTTCACAACAGTGGAAAGTTGCAGCAGCTGATCTATAGTCTGTCTTGTAAAGTAATGTAATAGCAGTAGTTAACATAGCAGTATTTGTATAGATCAGAGGTTAGAGTTTGTTAGGAGGTTAGATGTCACTTTCATGGTGACGTCAGCTAAGATGCTCAGTAGTTTGCAAGTACCTATAAATAGATCAGTACTTTGTACTGTTCTATCAGCTCTTTTGCATCATCGTCTTCTTTGCACGAACAAACTACTGAGCTCTGGCTGAGGGGGAGTTTGCATTCATTCATCAATCATTGTAATCGTTATTGAAATAAATTCAATCTTCCGATTCATTGTGAAAAGATGTTTGATCAAAGTATTACTCTCGTTTGATTGTATGCAAAGTTTGTTTTCATCATAATTCCGCTGCACACTCATCCATTTTCATTTTAATTACAAACACAAAATACAATCAGAAACAAACTCAGATCCAACAATTGGTATCAGAGCTTGGACAGTCAAATTTGATTTAACAATCATTTTGACATAAATAGTTCAGCTCATAACAGTTGATACTGATCGTTTGTTCGTTCGTTGAAAAACAGAGCAAGGATTAATCACCATTAAAGTTGATTTATCAGTGTCTGTAAAACAATAAGAATGACGTCACAATCTCAGGATGATAAAAACAACATCGGCTCTCTTTTTAAAACACCTATGCTAAAAAGAAATGAGTACAACATCTGGCAGAGGAGGATGGGTCACATCCTCGCTCAACAAAGCACAGGTTGTTGGAGGTCTGTTGTCTTTGGTCCCCATGTTCCCACAGTGCCAAGCGCTGAAGATGCTAAAAAGTTCGTTCCAAAACCAGTTGAAAATTATACCGAAACCGACTATCAAAAGTTCGAACTAGATGCTAAAGCGTTTAGCATCATAGCATCAGCGCTGCCCAATGAGATATATGCTGGACTGTTACACTGTAACAGTGCCAAAGAGTTATGGGACGCACTTAAGGAACAGTTTGGGGGAACCGAAGAAGTCATAGAAAACAATAGGGAAATCCTGAACCAACAGTATGAAACATTTTGTCATGTTAGAGGTGAATCACTGACGCAACAATTTGAGCGTTTCAGTTGTCTCATCAGTGAACTGAGGCTTGTTAATACCACTTTTACAAACTCAACTCAAAATAGCAGGTTCCTCAGGTCACTGCCAGAAAAATGGGACACCATAGCTTTTGTCACCAGAAACTCACCTGAGTTCAAGGATCTGACCTTGACCTAACTCCATGGTCGACTCCTGACCTACGAAAGGGAGTTGAACCAGAAAAGGAAGTTACAAGAGTCAGGAAAAACCGTTGATGATTATACATTCGGTAACACTGCTCTTCTGGGTCAAGAAGAATCTGGGAGCAGTAGTAAGGATCAGGGTTTTGATCACTTCATTGACATAACTGCAGGTGCAAACTTTAACAACCCTGATCCTCACTCTGCAAGTTATGAATTCACTGCAAACGACAACCAGATGTCAGACAATCTAAGTTTTGAACTAAATGACTTACAGCATTTTGATCCCACTGACTTAGAGGAAATGGACATCCTGCACCAACTGGCTTTGCTAAGTGTTAGAACTAGCAAATTTTACAAAAGAACAGGGCGAAAATTCCCAGGTTTGCATGGGAATCTAAGGGGGGTTGGATAAATCGAAAATCAAGTGTTACAAGTGTAATAGGTTGGGACACTTCGCTAGGGAATGCAGGAGTCAAACTAATGGTCCCATAATCACTCACCCTAGCTCAAATCCTAGACCTCAAAGTCAAAGCACTGTGCACTATGCCCAGTATGCCCCAGCAGCTCAAGTGAACACTGCTCACTATGCTGCTGCCCCTGTGCCAGTGCACTATGTCCAAACTACTGTTCCACAGATCCAATATGTTCAAACCCCTGCTCCACAGGAACAAGTGCAACCTGTTGCACCTCAAACCACTGCTCCAGCAGCAGTACAACCAGATCAACAAAGCTTTTTCACTCAAGGGTTTGTTGACTGGAGCAGTATGCCTGAAGACCTTAGTGATGAAAATTTTGCACTCTATGCTTCTAATGATTCTTCTCATAATGAATTTTGTTTGATGGCATTAGAGTCAATACAGGAGGGGGTTGAAACTGAAGTGGAACAGCTGAGTATTGAAACAGTGGATGAGGTGACTGAAGCAGTGGTTACTGCTGTGGCTGGTGAACTACTGTTGGGAGAAAGTTCAGGTACCCTGATTGAACCAATGACAGATCCATGGTCTGAAGAGGACAAAGAAGAAGAGAAGGAAGAAAAGGCTGGTGAAAAGAAGGTGAGAGCTGATGATGAAGAGGATCATCAATGTGATTGTGCAATGATGGCTGCTGCCAAGGTATCTCCTCAAGTTTTAGAAAAACTGTGTTCTGACAATTGCATTATTGCTTTTGCTAACATCAAAGAGGTGAATGAAAACCTTCGGGATAAAATCTTAACTGATGAAGTCAAATTTGAAAGATCTTTAAAAGAACTTAAAAACAAATTGACTAAAAAGGAAAAAGAGATCAGCAGTCTGAAAGAAGAACAAAGCATAACCAAAACTCAACTCCAAACTATGGTAGAAAAATACCAAGTTTGCAAAAAGGAGTTAGAGTCCACCCAGATCACATGTGAGAGATGGGTGGAATCATGCAAAGGGTATGAGGTTATGCTTGAAAAACAGATAAAAAGCAATGTGAAATTTGGTGTTGGTTATAGAAAACATGATGATGAAACCACTGCTTTTGCAAAATATGTTCAAACCACTGATGTAACCACTGAGTTCATACCCACAAACAAGAATGGCCAAGAAGTGAAAATCACTGACAAACTTGGTAACAAAATCACACTTGACAGACCAATGGGATCCTCTACTTTTGAGGAACTTGAAGACTATTAGTTTAAACCAAAATGGTCTGATGAGTGTGATATTCTTGAAAATTTCAAGCCAATGGACTTTACATCAACTGATGGTGTTAAAGCTCCAAAAGCTAAAGTCATACCTCTCAAGGACATCCCAGCAGTGGTTAAAACCTCTGCCGCAAAGGAGTCTGAAAAGAGAAAGAAGAAAGAAAAAATTGATAACTTGTTTTGTGAATTCTGTGAGAAAAGGAATCATCTAACAAAAGATTGTTTCCACTTAAAAGCTTATGATTTAAACAGAACAAGTGTCATTGTTTCAGCTGAAAGTTGCATTGTTTGTGGTAAAACAAACCACAAAACTCAAGCATGTGTGTATCTCAAAAACTTTGATGTGAAAAAGAATGAGTACATTGCTAAAATATCCTTGAGTCCATCATCATCATCAACATCTATCAAATTCACCAAGAAACAACCACTGTTTGTGCCAGTTCAAACAGCTGTCACAAAACAGCTGAACCAAACATCTGTCAAAAGAGATGTTCAGGTTACTGATGCACCTCCTGCCAATCAATTTAGAAAAGGCAAAGAAAAACAGCCTTACCAAAGGATTCCACACGTTTATGAGACCTACAAAAGGCCCTCTAAACCCAGAGTGAACATGCATCCTTTTGGTTACCAGCAGGTGATTGGTCAGGACCCACAACAGTGGTTAGAGAAACACTATCCTAAAACAGACCAAACCCCTGACCTAACCACTGTCCATTATTCTGCATCCATCCCAGACACTGTTGAGACACCATCCAAAGCCCTGCTGGCTTTGGAGACCCTAATGAACTAATCCTTTTACTTCATGTGCAGGGAGCTTCTGCATGCTTTGATAGTCTTTGGTATGTAGATAGTGGAGGCTCCAGGCACATGACAGGATGTAAAGCCCTCCTCAAAGACTTTAAAATCCATGGAGGGGGTGATATATCCTTTGGAAATAATAGTAAAGGGAAAGTTCTGGGGTCTGGTACAGTGCAGTCTGGAAATGTAAAATTTGAAAATGTCAATCTGATAGACAATCTAAAATTCAACCTTCTGAGTGTGTCCCAAATGAGTGACAAAGGGTTTGGGTCATTCTTCACAAAAGATTGTTGTAGGATTGTTGGACCAGAAATGGTCAAAAAGATTGAAGCAATAATCAAAACTGGTCAAACAAAACTTGTTGCTCAAAGAAGTGGCAATGTTTATGTTGTTGATGTGTCAAAAGAGTGTCCCAGAGCTGATGCCTGTCTGTTCTCAGCTGCCTCTAACAAAGAGACAGAACTTTGGCACAGAAGGATGGGGCACACAAATCTTAAGACAATCACTGAAATTTCAAAAAATGGTTTGGTGAGAGGCCTACCACAAAAATTGTTCTCATGTCCTGAACATTGCATTTCCTGTTTAAAAGGAAAACAGCATAAAAGTTCTTACAAGTCCATTGAAGAGTCCAAAACAACCCAGTGTTTGCAAATGCTACACATGGACTTGTTTGGCCCAGTTCAAGTCATGAGCCTCAAGAAGAAAAGATATTGTTTGGTTATTGTTGATGACTTTTCTAGGTTTACATGGACTTTCTTTTTACACTCAAAAGATGAGACTGCAGGCATTTTGCAAGACTTTGTGACACAGGTTGAAAAGCAATTTGACCTTCCAGTAAAAAGCTTCAGGAGTGACAATGGCACAGAATTCAAAAATAAGGAGTTGGATGCCTTCTGTGTGAAGAAAGGGATTGTAAGGCAGTACAGCATCCCTAGAACACCAGAGCAAAATGGGGTTGTTGAAAGAAAGAACAGAACGTTAATTGAGGCTGCCAGAACTATGCTTGCAGATTCAGGTTTGTCATTAACTTTTTGGGCAGAGGCAGTAAACACTGCTTGCTATGTCCAGAACAGAGTTTTAATAAACCCCAGGCACAAAAAGACTGCTTATGAAATTCTGTATAAAATCAAACCACTGATCTCATACTTCAAGGTGTTTGGCTGCCCATGCTTTATTTTGAACTTAAAAGATTCCATTTCAAAATTTGCAGCCAAAATTGATTGTGGTTATCATCTGGGATACTCAACCACTGCCAAGGCCTACAAAGTGTTCAATACACGGACCAAGGCAGTGGAGGAGACTTTGAATGTTAAGTTCAATGAACTTTCATCAATGAAAATCCCAGCAAATCCTGCAGATTTGTTTGATCTTGAAAATTTTACTTTTGAAAATACTGTTGTCAAGACTAACAGTGCAGGTCCATCAGAGGATACAACACCAGACTATGGGTATGAAATCATCATCCCTCAAAGGTCTGCCACAAAGGGAAAAGCATCAGCTGTTCAAAACAGTTGTCAAAGCTCAACCACTGCTACCTCAACAGTTGTTGACCAAAGTAGCCCATCCACCACTGCTTCCATATCCTCAAACACTGCTGACAAAAGTCCCCAAACAGTGGACAAAAGTCAGCAGGTGTCCACTTCATTACCTCCTATTCCACCACCTTTTGAAGCCACTGCTGGATCATCAAAGTCCCCAGCAGTGGTTAGCTCAGATGATACACATTTGCAGCCTTCACCAACAAATGCCATCATACCATACCAAGGAGATTTAATCTTCTTGAGATCTCATCCACCTGATCAAATCATTGGCAACATCAATGAAGGGGTGCTCACAAGAAGCCAAACCCAAAACATTTGTCTTTTTGCTGGTTTTCTATCACTCCATCAGCCAGTCAAGTACCAAGAGGCACTGAAAGACAATAGTTGGGTAGAAGCCATGCAAGAGGAGCTCCAACAGTTTAAAAGACAACAAGTTTGGGAGCTTGTACCACTGCCAGAAGAGGTTAGTCCCATTGGCACAAAGTGGGTCTTCAAGAACAAAACTGATGAAAGGGGCATTGTTGTCAAGAATAAAGCCAGGCTTGTGGTTCAAGGTTACAGACAGGAAGAGGGGATTGATTATGATGAAACATTCGCCCCTGTTGCAAGATTGGAAGCCATTAGACTGTTCCTGGCCTTTGCTGTCAACCACAACATGAAGGTGTTTCAAATGGATATCAAAAGTGTTTTCCTCTATGGTACAATTCAAGAAGAGGTATATGTTTGTCAACCTCCAGGTTTTGAGGATCCATTTTATCCAGATCATGTCTACAGGCTAAACAAAGCCTTGTATGGCCTGAAACAAGCACCAAGGGCCTGGTATGAAACTCTTTCCAACTTCCTTCTCTCAAATGGTTTCAAAAGAGATACCATTGATAAAACATTGTTTCTAAAATGGAGAGGGAAGGATTTAATGATTGTCCAGATTTATGTGGATGACATTATTTTTGGAAGCACATGTAACTCAATGTGTGAAGAGTTTAGAGAACTCATGACAGCTGAGTTTGAAATGAGTGCAATGGGTGAGCTGCAATGCTTTCTTGGTCTCCAAGTTCAGCAAATGCAAAATGGAACTTTCATTCATCAAAGCAAATATGCTAAAGAACTTCTGACAAAATTTGATATGAATGATTGTAAACCATGCAGCACACCCATGGCAACAAATAAGCTTGTCATGTCTGATGAAAAGGATGAGCTGATTGACCAAACTTTATATAGAAGCATGATTGGGTCTTTATTGTACCTAACTGCATCTAGACCCGACATCATGTTTGCAACATGTGTTTGTGCAAGAAGTCAATCAGCTCCCAGAAAATCAAATCTCATTGCTGTAAAAAGGATATTCAGATAAATAAAAGGTGCTCCCACACTTGGTATCTGGTATCCAGCTAATGGGAATATCAAGCTTTCAGGTTTTTCAGACAGTGACATTGCTGGATGTAACACCACAAGGAAGTCCACATCAGGAGGGTGCCAGTTTCTAGGTGATTGCTTGGTTTCTTGGCAAAGCAAAAAGCAAGCAGCAGTTTCAACATCCACTGCTGAGGCTGAATACATTGCTGCTGCAAGCTGTACAGCTCAACTCCTGTGGCTTCAAAATCAGTTGCTGGATTTTGGTATCACTGCCTTAAAGACACCACTCATGTTGGACAGCCAGGCAGCAGAAAATATCATCAAAAATCCAGTTTCCCATTCAACCACCAAACACATCGACATCAGACATCACTTTGTGAGGGATTGCTATGAAAAAGGTTTGATTTCTCTGCATCATGTCCCAACTAAAGACCAGCTGGCAGATGTGCTCACAAAAGCACTTGATACAGCCACTTTTGAAAGCTTGGTCTCTAGAATTGGGATGCTAAACATGGAATAACAAGCAAAATCTTGTTTTTCTATGCATAAAAGCATCAAAATGTTTTCAGAAAATCAAAAATCCATCCTTAAAAATAGCTAAAAATGAAATTTTCATTAAAAATCCTTAAAAGTCTGCCATTAACCATTGATTGCTCAAAAGTCTGCTCTACTTCAAAAGCCTGTCCACTGCTGGAAGTCAACCCCTGTTCTCTCATTCCTTTGATAAACTCTGTTGTTCAAAAGCAGTGTCTTATCCACTGATATGCTATCCACTGATAGTAAAAATCATCCACTGCTCTACTACCACTGCTTTCATCAGTCACTTTCATAAAAGTACTATCCTTCACTTTCACCAGGGGTTGTCACGTGGGCAGTACATAGTGGTCAGACATTTTGTAACGGCTGCCACGTCAGCATTCACTTTCTTCCCTATAAAATCCCCCACTCACCACCAAAACAGGGTTTTACTGTCGAATTGAATTCTTAAAAATTCTCTTCTCAAAGCAGTTTTCCATCTCATCTTTCACAAATTTCTTCGATCATTCTCTTCAAAAATGACAAAATCGAAGCCATCCACAAAACCCACTTCCAAATCATCATCGAAAACAGCCTCTCAAAAGGCAATCTCCACTGAAATCCCATATAAACCATCTCACAATCTCCTGGGTCTTCTCACAAAACCAGGAACCACCAATGTTTTCGATTCCATCATTGACACAATGGCAAAATCAAAGTACAAAACTTTGTTCACCGTCGATGCACCAATCTATTTGGAGACCCAAAGGGAGTTTTGGAAGAATGCAACCCTTGAAAAACAAGGAGACATTGCAACCACCATACACTCTTCTATAAAGGGTAAAGCTGTCCAAATCACGCCACAATCCATTTCAGAGGTCTTTCAACTCGATGATCAAGAAGGTAAAATTTCTTTCACTAAAAACGAGTTACAAACTGACTTCATTGAAAGAGGGTATGAAGCCACAATGATGAAGAAACTTACCTTACAAAAAGGTTATTTTCCCTCTGCAACCAGATTTTTATTTCATACCCTCCTACTATGTGTTTCAAATAAAACCACTTCTTTCAATGAAATCCCTTTAAAGATTCAAAATCTGGGATATGCAATTCTTCAAGAAGAAAATTTTAACTATTCTCAGGAAATTTTTAAAGATTTGGTTAATAATGTTGAAACAAAATCATTCTTACTGTTTCCAAGGTTTTTAAGTTACTATTTTGAAAAGAAATTCAGTAAGAATGATTTAGCTGAAATAAACCAAGGTGATTCTACTCAAATAAACAGTTTAACAACTGAAACTTTTTCAAGAATGTTAACACCTTGCAAAACACAAGCAGAGGTGCCTGAGCAGAATTTAGCAGTTACAACTGCTCCTCAGGTATCTGCTGCTGAGCCCACTGCTCAAGGTGATCAAAGTGGCAGCACAACTGCTTTGAAACCCACACCTACAATTCCCAAAAAGCCAAAAAGAAAATCTCAAAAACCCCCAAAACCCATCAAAAAGGCAACTCTGGAGGATGAGATACCAGAGCTACTGCATGTGACAACACAAATGTCACAAGAAACCACTGCTGCTGCTTCCTCACAGCAGTTGGTACAAATATCTCAACCCATAACCGAAACTCCTCCTGATTCTTCACAAAAAGATCAGGTTGTACACATTGGGACACCACATCATGATGCTCTGGAAACACTCGTTTCCATCATCCACAGCTCAATTCCCGGAGCAAATCCTCTTTCTTCACCAACCATCACATCCACAATTCCCCCACCAACTAAACTACTGTTGGATGCAATTGATTTGAACCAGGCACTAACCAGTCCTTCTCAATCCCCTATCAATGAGAATATACCTCAACAACTGACTGGGTCTGATGTATCAATCTTTGCTAACCCACCAACACAACCTGAGGAGGTTAGACCCCTTAAGTTACAAGTAACTCTTGGTGGTAATCCAAGTGAAGCAGCCACTACAACTGTTGAACCCACTGGTTTACAGTTGGACAGTGGTTACATCAATAAGACTTCCTTGGAGGCAATTCCTTTTATAGCACCTCTGCCAACCACCAGTGGATTTATTTATCCTACTGGCAACATCAAAAGGTTGTCAAGTGTTGAAGGAAGAAGACACCAGTACCAAGAAAAAGGGGCATCAGTGGTTAATGTTTGGAGTATACTCCCTACCTCTACCACTGATAAAACCACTGCTAGTGGGAAATCAGATGATCCCATTAAATTGGGTGATGGTTTAAAGTACCAGAAATTGACGGATCATGTTGAAAAGCTTGATAACTCTGTTGTAGAACTCAAAGATATGCTACAACAGTTGTTACAAGTACAAAAGGTACAATCAACTGTTGTTCCATCTCAAGCACCTGCTCAACAACAGGCACCTGCTACAAATGAGCTCTGGAACTTATTTCAACCTTTTCTCCATCATCAAGCACAACTAGCAGATCAGCAACATGAAAAACATGCCCAACAGCTGAGAAATGCAATGGAGTCAAGGTTCAAGAACACTCAGACTGATCTAAAGGCTCTCAAAACTCAGATCCTTCACACTACTGGCACTGCTCCTCCAACAGTTTTCTTCATTGATCAACTTCCCCCAGATAATGCCAAAAAGGGGGAGAAAATTCAGGAGTGGAAAAAGAAGGGAATAGAGGATGGTCTCTACATTGAACCAGAAAATGCAAACATGACCAAACAAATCCCTCTGCCAGATGGAAGCAAGAAAATTGATGTGACCACAAATGCACTGGCAGAAGCAGTTGCAAGTGTAAAAAGGGATAGAGAGGCCAAAAAGAAAGCCATGGTGGATTATCCGGATCAGGGTACTTCAGGATCAAAAGATGATGAAAATCTTGTTGATGAAAAGAAGAAGCCTACAAGAAGAGTAAGGCTACCCAAATCCATTCCAACCAGACGTTCAAAGTCTGCTCCAAAACCACCACCTAAAACAGCTGTTGTAACTCCTGTTGTATCAACAACTGTTGGTACTTCAGTAGTTTCAACATCTGCTCCCACTTCAACACACACCAAATCCACTGCTTTACCACCATTACCACCAAAAACAAAATCACCTCCTGCCAAAAAGCAGAAGACAGTAGTTGTTACAACATCTGCTGTAATGACAACAGTGGTTGGAACACCAGTTGTTTCAACAACTGTTAGTCAATCACAAACCACTGCCACTACATCCACCACCACTGTTCCATCCAAAATATCATCAGCCCCTCCTCAAACAAAGAGGAGAAGGCTAATTCTCAAAGATGATGACACTTCACCACCACAAACATCTTTAAAATCTTCAGCTCTTGTCACAATACCAAAACATGTTCCTCTCTCTTCAGTTCCAATGTTCAAGCCCTTACCTCCTGTAGGTGTTCAATTTCCTCTTGAACTAGCAGCTGTTAGAGAAGAAATAAAATCTTTTCACTATGAGGATGACCCTGCCAAAAGGAGTTTGCCATCAATAAAAGGATATCCCTGGCCTAAAAATGTTGATGAATATTTGGAAATCAAGGCCAAGCAAGCAGAGGATATCTCAAAAAGAAACATACAAGGGAAATCTGACAAAGAAATTTCAAGAAACTATCAATATCTGCTCACACAAGTCAGATCCCTAGAACAATCTGCAAAAAAATGTCAGTCAACAAATTTCAGAAAGAGCAGCTGAAACTTTGAAGAAAGACTACATTGAAAGCATCATGGCTCACAAGAAGTACAAAGGAGAGAAATACATGTACAAAGAGTGGACTGTTCCTGAGCTTGAAAATGAAGCAGCAAGAATTCAAGATATGATAAAAAGGAAAGTCACTCACACTCCTCCTGACTGGGCAAAGTTTAGAAAGAATATACCTGACAAACAGGTAGAACTGAAAAGAATGAAAGAAGAACTGGTTGCTGCTGAATATGGAAACAAAAGACAAGTTGCTAGATGGAAAGAATATGTGGTCAGGATCACCTACAAAAGGTTGGTGGAACTAAGAAAGAAAGATCCAAATGTTCCTCAAAAGCCTGACTATCCTGAAGCAAAGGTTTCAAAGAGACCAACAAAGCTGCAAACCAAGAGAGCCACTGCCCCAACTGGTGCTGCCATCTATAAAAGAAGGAGCCAAAACCAGTTAAGTGCTGAAACCATTCAAGATCTAAAAGATGGAAATGCTATTGTAAAAGCAGGCCTTAAATTAATGATAAAAGAAGACCTTGAATTGGAACAATCTGCAAGTACTGCTCAGTCAGTCATGGTTAGGCCAGCCTCACCAAATACCTCTGCAAATAAACATCTCCCAAGAAACCCACCAGGCTCAAAAATACAAAAGTGGGAAACTGACAAACAGACCTGCGTATTGACTTTGCTCAGGTCTGGTGGAGAAGTGGAGAAAATATCAAGGGAACAAGCTCTTGGCCTGAGTCTTGAAGATTTACAGGATCTCCTTGATCTTCCACTTAGCAGGGATGATGAAGACACAGATGCCCTAGACTTTGAATTACAATTTAAAGGTCAGATAAGGGAACTGTTGATGAGGCAATAAAGATTTCCACAATAATGAAGAGTTTTGGCATTATCTGTTCCAGGGGGAGATTGTTGGGATTGAACCCTATCAAAGGAACAAATAATTAAAGCCAAAACTGGATCAGAGCAGTGGATCCAGAATAAGCAGATGTTTACATACAAATCTCTCCCCTTGAAAGTGATTTCATATATGCTGACCTCCTATCTGCTGATCTTGCAAAGTGCTGACCAACAACTGCTGCTCAAGTAAAGATCTGATGAAAGACTAAAGTCCTGCTGATTCTATCTACTGCCGTGAGTCAAGCACTGCTGATCCGGACAAGTACTGCTGGGTTCACAACAGTGGAAAGTTGCAGCAGCTAATCTATAGTCTGTCTTGTAAAGTAATGTAATAGCAGTAGTTAACATAGCAGTGTTTGTATAGAACAGAGGTTAGAGTTTGTTAGGAGGTTAGATGTCACTTTCATGGTGACGTCAGCTAAGATGCTCAGTAGTTTGCAAGTGCCTATAAATAGATCAGTACTTTGTACTGTTCTATCAGCTCTTTTGCATCATCGTCTTCTTTGCACGAACAAACTACTGAGCTCTGGCTGAGGGGGAGTTTGCATTCATTCATCCATCATTGTAATCGTTATTGAAATAAATTCAATCTTCCGATTCATTGTGAAAAGATGTTTGATCAAAGTATTACTCTCGTTTGATTGTATGCAAAGTTTGTTTTCATCATAATTCCGCTGCACACTCATCCATTTTCATTTTAATTACAAACACAAAATACAATCAGAAACAAACTCAGATCCAACAGTTGTTTATAGTGATTGTATGATAGATATAATAGTTGGGATTAATTGTGTAACTAATGGGTAATATTATCGCACCGCTCACTCGAAACGCATCGCAAAACCCAACGCACGAAACGAAACACCGAAACTTAATCGTCGGGGCCACTCGATCGGATGGCCAACCGATCAGATTGCCACCCGATCGGACAGTCATCCGATTGGTGACCCACTCGATCCCTTGCACTTTTCTTTTTGGGTATAAATACCAACCTGTCACATCATTTGTGATGTGACAGCTCTCACTCGACCCAGGCGCACTCAAGCTCTTCTTTCTCTCGAATTCTCGCGATTCTTGTAAGTTTTCAACCTAAATCTTGTACTTCTAAGATCTACACGCAATCCTTCATCTTTCTATCTTTCGAATCTTAACTTTTAACCGTGAAATCAATGGATTTGAGGTGTTCTAGGGTGATGTCATAATGGGGTTCTTATGAACTTCATGTTTTGGCTTCAATCCACCAAGAACGACTTAGATCTGGACGATTTCCACATGAATGAACAAAGATCTCTCATATATCTGAACATATTCATGGTGAAAAGGATTGAAAGATGGTTTCTAACTTTCTTTCAACTCTTTTACACTCAATGCACTCCAAAACCGATAGAATCAGAGCTCGTTCTGATCTTCTACTCTTTCTCAGTGATGTATCGGTTCAAGATCTGAATTCTATCCAAGAGACTACCGGTTTCGGGTTAAACATGAGACACTGTCTCGAACAGTTAACTGGTCGGACTAGGATGGTTCCTGTCCGATCGGGTCACTTGAGTCTTAACGAGGTTTCTGTTGTTTGGCATGTTATCACATCGTCTCGATCAAAACTGCAAACCTTCAAAAACAGTCAAGTGTCAAGACGATCAGAGTTGTTAGGACGGATTGCCGTCCGATCGAACTGCCGTCCAATCGGACAGCCGTCCGATCGGACAGCCGTCCGATCGGCTTGCACTTGGTTCCACACTTAAACATTAAGTCAACCTTTTCAAAGTTTTGAATATCGAACGGATTACCGTCCGATCGGATTGCCGTCCGATCAAACGACCATCCGACCATGTGATGTTTGGGACTTCAACACTAAACAATTTTTCAACATGTTCAATGCATTACCAGTTCTAGCGGATTTCCACCCGATCGGTAGACCATCCGATCGAGTGACAACACTGCTGTGAACTTGTTCTCTGAGAAATACCTCGCCGAACGGATCGTCACCCGGTCGAACTGCCGTTCGATCGATCGACCTGAAGGGTAGAGATACTTCTCTGTTTTCAAAATGCTACAACGAAAACTTCAAAAGACAAACCATCATACACAAACACATCCTTACCAAACGAGATGACAACCCGATCGAATGGTCACCCGATCGGATGATCATCCGAACGGATTGTCATCCGATCGATAGGCCATCCGATTGGTTTGCCATCCGATCGGATTGCCATCCGATCGGATTACCGTTCGACCCTTTGACACTTCGCACTGTTTTACGCGCCGCTTATCGTTTATGCATTCGTTAACTGTTCAGGCTAATCTCTCTCAGCGCTCCCTTCAATCCAAGGATGTGTTTATCTGTTAAACACAATCTGTTAGTATACTCGAACCCTTTTTGCTTTATGCACTTTTGGGTGTTACATACGTTACTTATTCTAAATCACAATCTACACACAACGCAAACACTATTTATACGCTAATCGCTCTCGCATGTTATGTGTTATTCGATGAATGCTTGTATGTTATGTTAACACAGTGATTGTTGCCTGACACCTTAGCAACGATAGTACTATAGTTTGGACTCAGCACCTGTCGTGGACAGGGGTTGTTAAGGGCTTTACTTCACATGTCCCAGTGGGGATATGTGTTGCGCATTCTACAACTCGCAGTCACGTCTGTGCATATCTCTCTGTCGATAACCTACTTGCCTTCACTTTATACATGTTACATGTTGATTATGCGTAAACTATTTTGAACTCTATTACTATTATCAAACTTGTATGCTCACCTTTACACTATGTGTATTGACCCGTATTTTAACGTATGTGACAGGTGTTTGACTGCTTAGGATGTTTTGCTGCTTTGTGGAATTCAAGCTAGGTTGGAGTCTTAGAAACAAACAATTAAATGAAATCTGAGTTGTCGGAACAGTATTTGGTTTTTGAGACAATTATTTGTAATAACTGTTTGTTTAGATAAATTGTGGTATGGGACATGACATTTTAATTATCTGGTAATGAATAGTTGTTATGGATACTCATGAACAATCTGTTTCGCTCAGTGTCGCGCCCCGATGATTCCGCCATCGGTTGGGGTGTGACAGGATCGGTCAGACCGGATTTAAGAACCGGAATATATATAGCACACTCAATAAAAACAATTGCTTAGCTAATAATATTAATCTAAACATTTTTATTAAGGCAAATTGGATTTAAATAATCCCAACTCACTGTTATTGGTCAATAATAATCACAACTCATTTAGTCACCAATAATAATCCGAACTTTTCACTTTTATTTGTAAAATACTCCCACGTTAAAAAACACTAACTAGGTTAAAAAATTGCTGATGTGGCTTAACATGTGTGCACTGACGTGGCTGGTTAACATCTTACCTGTGTATATAATCATTATCAGCCTTATTTGCACACACAATCGCACTCTCCATCAAAACCTTAATTCTACAAATTGGGCAAATTTAGTCGATCCCCAAACGAAAACACGAGCTCAAACTCTTTATCTCCTTCAATTCGTTCACAAAACCCCAAAATTTTTAGACTTGGCACCGATGGTAATGTTTATTGTAACCATGAATTGCTTGCACAATATCGATCACATATTTGTCGTTCTTCAACTGCACAATACCATCAGCAAACTTCTTTCCAGGCATCAAGTAATACATTTCAAAATCCTTGCTTTTGTAAGACCCACCTTCAATCACATAATCCATCAACTCAAAATAGGACATCTTGTCTACTTCAACTTCAAACATATAAGTTTCACCTCCTTCATAGTGCAATTTTGGCTTTTGTTTCAACTTCCCACCAAGCCACGCTTTTACGATCACTTTGTCATCCATCCTGATGGGTTTAGTAGTGGATTAGGATTGAATCACAGATAAACAAGAAGTATACACTAAAAAATAAACCTGATACAATGACGTGATCGTTTGCTCTCTCGATTGATTAGGGTTTAGGGGAATCGTGATGGTCTGTGTGTTTATTTGGGGATAGATAGTTGTAATTTGGGGATGAAAACCTTTATATACAGATAACTTTAATGTTGAGTTTCTTTTATAATTAACCAGCCACGTCAGTTTACACATGTCAAGCCACATCAGCAATTTTTTTAACCTAGTTAGTGTTTTTTAACGTGGGAGTATTTTACAAACAAAAGTGAATAGTTCGGATTATTATTGGTGATTAAATGAGTTGGGATTATTATTGGCCAATAACAGTGAGTTGGGATTATTTAAATCCAATTTGCCTTTTATTAATAGTTGGTTTGAATTACTTTTACAAAAGTATTTTCTTAAAAGTATATCTTTAAATAATAAAAAAAATGGTCAACCATATATATATTTGTAAGAAGGATAGAAAAACATTAGGAAAGGTCTTGTAAATTTGATAATAAACCTAAACGTACATAGTAACAATATTCTTTGTTTTATAGAGTAAATTTCAAAGTTCGTCCTTTATGTATGTCTAATATATCAAAGTATGTCCTTTATCTTTAATATCTTCAAGAAACATACTTAATGTTTGCAAATCCTTACATGTTACGTCCTTTAGTCCTAATCCAGTTACTTTTCATGGTTAAATCAGACAAAGTGTATCCTACATAAGGGTATTTTGGACATTTTACCATTTATTTATATAAAACATTATACCTCCTCTCATCCACCAGACACAAACACTCTCTCTCTCTCTCTGCCATCACCTCCACCAGCCACCACCATTACCTCCACCAGACACCCCCACCAGCCACCACCACGACCACTGTCAGACACCCCCACCAGCCACCATTCTAACCAAATCCAGATATCAAAACATTAAAGCCAAAATCCATAATCAGGAATTGAAACCCAGAAGCAGAAATCAAGACATTATAACCAAATCTAGACATGAATCACTAGAACCAAAATCCAGAAGCAGAAACCGAAATCGAAACACTAAAACTAAAATCCAGAAGCAAAAATCAAAACATTACAACCAAAATCCAGAAGCAGCAATCGAACATTAGCAAAATCCCGACCTTCTGTGACTCGATCCGACTCGCCGGAGACTTTATAACTTCGGCCATGGCCCGTCTTTGTCATCCTCCCACCACACCCTCACCTGAACCCCACACCGAACACCTAAAATCAACAACCAGCAGCCGCCTCCTTCCAGATCTAAGAGCAGTTGTCTGAGTTTGACCCGTTGTTGACCCGGGTTTCTGACCCGTTCACCCGTAACAGGAATTGAACATCTTGAATCCACTGCCCGAAACTCCCAAAGCTTTCTCGAGCCACCCTTGTCGCCGCCGTCACCAGTAACATCATCATCTTCAACATTCATCAGCATCATCATCATCTGAAACACTACCAATCTCACCGGAGTGACTTGGATCTAAAAGAATTAGAAAGATAGAAAAGAGTATTAAGACGCTTACCTGATTACACGGCTGCCGGAGCTTCAACTCCTGCCGCCGCCAAGGGGGTGGGGGTCTCCGGTGGTCGGTCGGCTCTCCTTCTTATCTGATTTCTCTCTCTCGAGATCTGAGGTGTGTGTATGAGTGGCGGGTACCAGATGTAAGTCGATTCGGTGTTGGTGTCATCGGAAAGAGGAACGAGAGGAGGGGGTCGCCGTCGTGGGAGATCGGACGTCGCTGCGTCACTCCCACCCCACCTCTGCCACCCGACACAACCACAACACCACCACTGCCACTTTCCTTCTCTCTCTCTCTCTAGATATTTAGGTGGGTGGGTGTTCTAGATGGGAATTTGCTGAGCATTCGTGGGGTGAAAAAGGATGGTTAAATTAACTTGTAAATAAAGTAAATGACCAAAATACCCTTATGTAGGGTCCATTTGGTCATACTTAACTGTAAAAATTAACCTAGTTAGGGCTAAAGGACATAACTTGTAGGGATTTGCAAACATCGAGTATGTTTCTTGAAGAAATTAAAGATAAAGGACATACTTTAATATATTAGACATACATAAAGGACGAACTTTGAAATTTACTCATGTTTTATATTTGTTAAAAGGATGACAAAAAGCTACAGGAAAATCAAGTAAAAAAATAAAATCCAAACCAATAAAGTAATAATATGTTTTGAGTGTTCTAGACTTCTAGCTCCTATTCCTAGGTATAAGTGGGTTATTGTACGGATATGAACTATGAAGTAGGTTTTGAAAGCCTATTTAGCATTAAAATAAATAGAAAAAATACATCTTCTTTAGTTCTCCTTCTTCACCATTCTTCACCAAAAAAGACATAACCAGCATTTCGTCAACTCCTGGTTTGCTTCTGTTCATCAAAAAAAGTTCTGGTATTTTTATTCACCTCTCTTTTATAAGTCATCGAAAACAGTTCCGGCCCAACCGTTTTTTCTCTGATTCTCCGGTTAAACCGCCGGTCGCCGGTCTGGCCGGCCGGTTACCTCAAAAACGGTTCAAGGGGGATGACCGGACCGCCGGCACCACCGGTCTCCGGTTAAACCGGTCGGCCCGGCCGGTCCGATCTGGGTTTTAAAACGTTGCATTACACTCTCTCAAAAAATCTCTACTTTTTATATAACTCTGAGTAAATTGCCATTTTAGTCCCTGAGTTTTGTCCAAATTTGCCATTTTAGTTCAAATAGTTTTTTTTCGCCTCTGGGTCCCTGACTTTTCCCTTTTGTTGCAATTTTGATCAGATACACTAACTCCATCCAAAAACTCCATCTTTAACCAGGGGTATTTTGGGGATTTTCATTTTAAATGTTTTCAATTGCCATTTTGATCCAATTCCAAAAAATCAAAAAAAATCAAAAAAATCAAAAAAATTCCAAAAAATTCTAAAAAATAATAAAAATTCTAAAAAATCATAAAAATTCTAAAAAATCAAAAAAAATTTAAAAATCCAAAAAATCCGTTTCGGCGCGAACCGTTTCGAACCCGAACCGTTTTGAGCTGAACCGTTTCGACGCGAACCGTTTCGACCCGTACCGTTTCGAACCGTACCGTTTCGAAGCCGAACCGTTTCGACCCGAACCGTTTCGAACCGTACCGTTTCAAAGCCGAACCGTTTCGACCCGAACCGTTTCGACCCGGTACCGTTTCGAACCGGTACGGGTACGGTTCGGTTCGGTTCGAAACGGTTCGCATCGTAACGGTACGGTTCGAAACGGTACGGGTCGAAACGGTTCGGGTCGAAACGGTTCGGCTTCGAAACGGCACGGTTCGAAACGGTACGGGTCGAAACGGTTCGGCTTCGAAACGGTACGGGTCAAAACGGTTCTCGTCGAAACGGTTCAGCTCGAAACGGTTCGCGCCGAAACGGATTTTTTGGATTTTTTTTAGAATTTTTTGGATTTTTTAGAATTTTTATGATTTTTTAGAATTTTTATTATTTTTTAGAATTTTTTGGAATTTTTTTGATTTTTTGGAATTGGATCAAAATGGCAATTGAAAACATTTAAAATGAAAATCCCCAAAATACCCCTGGTTAAAGATGGAGTTTTTGGATGGAGTTAGTTTATGTGATCAAAATGGCAACAAAAGAGAAAAGTCAGGGACCAACCCTGAGGCGAAAAAAAAACTATTTGGACTAAAATGACAAATTTGGACAAAACTCAGGGACTAAAATGACAATTTACTCTATAACTCTCAACACTCTCTCACAAAAATCTCAACTTTCATCTTATTACAATGCCGGTTATTCTAGAGGACATCACGTTATGCGAATCGTATGGAGAATTAAAGTTTTCTATGGTAATTTCTACGTATATCACTAGAATCCCATAAGGAAAAGAAAGATTGTTTACTTTGCCATCTCAATGTTCAACGTAGCATTAGTATGAGACGTTACATTGCAAGGACTTGGACAATTTTCAAATTTTATATAATTATACTAAAGAAATTCATAATTAGCATTCCGCCGCAACGCGCGGGTAAGCATCAACTCGTTAAAAATGTTAATTAAGTATTTTATACGACTAGTCATATAAAAAAAAAAAAAACAAAAAAAAAAAACAAGGTGTTCAAAGGAACCGAGGCATCCTCTTCAAAATAATAATTTTAACAAAAACTAACAAAAATACGATTGAACTGGGCAAACCTGCAACATTTTTTCTCCATCTTCTTCCTTTATCATCTTTGTTTCAACATGATATCAATTTGATTTTGATTTTCATTTGCACGTTTATAATTTTAATAAAATAATTGAGAAAAAATTGACAAGATCAATCCATCAATTCCTAACTACTACTAGTCTGGATTCCCTTCTCTATTTACTTTGAAATGTCTTTAAACTTTTCACATAGACTGTAACATTAAGCTAGTAAAATAAATCTAGTGAAACAAACTCACACCCGAACATATATAAGCTGTCATGGCCACCATAATCCCAAAATCTGGCAACCAAATTAGCCGATTAGCGAGTCGCATAAGTCCGATAACGGTCGAATATAGTTTACAACAACTGCGAATAGGTGTACCCATTGTAGGTTTACCGTGTTGACGTTTTTGAAAACCATGGTTGGTCGCGGGTAAGTTCTCATCGACGGTTAGGATTGGTGGCCGATGGAGGAAGGAGGGGAGTTACAGATGCAACATATCGTCTCCAGCAACATCAGAACCACAAACAAACCGACGATTTGATTTAAATTTAAATACATTGAAGAGAAAACCAATTGTTACATAAATTTAAATACATTGAAGAGAAATCCCATTGTTACATTAGTCATACACTTGATCCATATGGATTCTAGATTTAGAGAGTAATGTTTGACCTCAAAAGTCAAAGAGGTCATAAACAAGCGTTTCCATCATGATGCAAATTACCTTCTAAACAAAGCTTCCTGGTCAACTATGAATTTTACGGCCTTTTCAAGCTCCCAATCAGAAAGAAGAGCACTCCAAAGCTCTTCATTATGCTTGCCGTTAAACCCTATCTATGAAAACGAAAATCAAATGCTCTCTAAGTATGATCATTCAGTATATTCGTATATTTTAATAAGATTTTCAAAATGATAAAACAGAAACCAAATGATTTAAGAAAATACCACTTGGAGCATATCACAGAAGGCATAGTTAGTCCTATGGAGAGGATCTGAGACACAAAGGGTTCCATCAATATCTGCATGAAAAAATCACATTTTCTAGTAAAGAAGAAAAAGCTAACTTAAAGGTCAGCTGCATTAATTTCAAAACATTGAATTATGTGATTTATGTATGTTTTGGAAATATGTATGTTTCGACTAGTAAAACAACATAATAATTAGGAATTCAGGGGTCCAATCGCTCATCTATGGTGTGGGGAACGTCCAGCCCCGTCAAGTACCAGCGACGACCCCAAACACCGTACCGAGTGGGACGGCGTCGTCCAAAACGTTGAGGGTTGGATGATTGGGACGGGAGGTAAAGGACAAAACTCACATCATCTTCTTCTCACACACACATATACATACAGCATATATATAGGATTAGGTTCAAGAGTGAACACTAGTGTAGCTTGCGAACTAAGTGAACTAATCCTGGCCATACACGTGTGTAGATCAATGGCCAGGATTTGATGTTGAAATACACTAGTGTATTTTACGATTTGATGATGAGATCCTGGCTATACACGTGTGTAGATCAATGGCTAGGATTTGTTCACTCAGTTCGCAAATACACTAGTGTTCACTCTAGAACCCCACCTTATATATATATATATATATATATATATATATATAGTGTGAGCTTCATTGGGGAACACTAAAAAAGTGGGGAACCGGGAAACACTCTTTTAAAAATTTAACTTAACATGTTAAAAAATAATTTTTTAAACATCTTTTACGCTTCTCCTTATATATACCTGTAGAAGCATTTTTAATAAAAAAAAATCAAAAACTAAAAATATTAAAAAAAAAAAAACAATTAAGAAAAGGCTAATTTTTTTTTTAGAAAATTTTTTTTTTTTATTTGATTAGTTTCTCCTCCTTTTTATAAAGAAAAGCGCTGAAAATTTAAAAAAAAATGATTTTTAACATGTTAAGTTAATTCTATAAGATATAACTGTTTTTTAAATATTTTTTTTTATATTTTTAGTTTTTGATATTTTTATTAAAAATGTTTCTACTTGTATTTATAAGAAAAAACGCAGAAAAAAATTTAGAAATTTTTTTTAACATGTTAAGTATAATTTTTAAGAGTGTTCCCCCGTTCCCCATTTTTTTAGTGTTCCCCAATGAACCCTCCCGTGTGTGTATATATATATATATATAGAGTAGGAGTTGGGTGGAAAGTGTGTTTTTCCTAGAAAGTCTAGGAAGCAATAAGAACGCGACATGTGGCATTGAAGGATTTTATCTAAAGAGTAAATTGCAGTTTTACCCCCTGAGGTTAGGGGCCATTGGCACTCTTACCCCCCTAAGGAAATAAATGCAAAATTACCCCCTACTGTTACCTCTTATGTCGCACAATTACCCCCCGGCTTGAAAGTCAATGACAGATATGTTGACTCTTAGTTGAAATGACTATATTACCCTTCCATTTTACCCCCCAACATTTCTGTTAAGTCGCACAATTACCCCCCATTGGGAAATTACTAATTTGTCCTTCCTTATTACCCCCTGTACTTTGAGTTAAGATACAACATTACCCCCTGCAACTTCCAAAAACCTTCCCGCCAAAATCAAAAACCTGATCTAGGATTCTATAATCATAAATCTTAACCTGTTCTATGATCTGAAACCTAATTCTGAATCAATTCACATGTAATCTGCTTCTGAATCATATAAACACCTAATTCTGAAAGTGTTTCACATGTAATCTGTTTTATTTCTTCAATCATCAAGCATACCTCAAGCATACCTGTTGCATACATGTAATCTGCTTCTGAATCATATAAACACCTAGTTCTGAATCAAGCATACCTGTTGCATACATGTAATCTGCTTCTGAATCATATAAACACCTATTAACCACTGATTAAGCATACCTGCTGCACATTTTGACTATTAACCAGACTAGAATATGTGGTGACTATTAATCACCATAGAAGCTGTTATGACTACTAACAATGTATCAAACCACTGTTATGATTGCTAACAGGTTGTTGATCAAATGCACAAAATGTATATCCTAATCAAACTATCAAATGCACATTTTGATCATGTAAGATCATCTAACTGCCATAACCATGTTCTTACATCTGTTGATACACCTGTTGATACAAACCAGGTTCACTGTCAGCAAAAAATGGTTCACATGTCCAACTAGGTTCACTGTCAATTCAAAAACCATGAAGAACCTTCAGCATTTGAATTCCATAAGCCAAACTTCACATACACCTATTGATACACCTATTGACCTTGGCAGTCATTGTACAAACCTGTATATGCATTGTACAAACCTGTTTGACTTTCAACATACACCTATTGACCTATATGCATTGTACAAGCCTGTTTGACTTTCATAAGTCAAACTGCACATCCACATTACCCATATGCATTTGTAGAAGCCTGTTTGATCTTCAACATACACCTATTGACCTATTTGACTTTCATAAGTCAAACTGCATATCCATATTACCCATATGCCTGTTTGACTTTCATAATACACCTATTGACCCATGCACATTTGTACAAGCCTGTTTAACCCACATTATGAAATATAACCCACATTTGTACAAGTCAAGCTTCATATACCAACATTAACAGTCAGTCTATGATCAAGCATACCAAAAACCAACATTAACAGTCAGTCTATGATCAAGCATACCAAAAGATCCTAATATATAACCCACATTAACAGTCAACTACACTACATATTAACCCAAAACATCCTAATATATTAGAGTTCATAAGTAAACTACACAACCATTTCCTGTTGCGGAGGAAACTGGAAGTGCAAGAAAGGGCGGCCCCGCATTTTCACCACCACGGAAACCACAATCGAGCGGAGTGAAAAACGAACCCTCATGTCCACTGCAAACAAAGAAAGATGGTGTTTCAATAACCCCCTGTTTCTAACTTCTTCACAAAGATCAATTTTATACCTGACAGCAGAGATAAAAAGGATGATCGGTCGCCGGGAACCAGCTGCGTCGGCGGAGGTATGCTCGCCATTGTGGTCGCCGGAGGTGGAGGTGGAAGGATGGGGTTCTCTGATTCACTCATGGTTAAGTGGTCGCCGGTTGTGGAGGTGAAGGTGGAAGCCGGTGGTGGAGGTGGAAGCCGGTTGTGGCAGTGGTGGATGGATCGCCGGTTGATCGCCGGTGGTGGATTGATCGGAGATGGAGGTGGAGGTGGAAGTGAAGAACCTTAGGGGGTAAGATTGTGAAATAGTGTTGAGTTTAAGGGTTATTATACTATATAAGATACTAATGAACGTGAAATTACCTATTTACCCTTTGACTCTTATTGACCGGTCAACATATTTGAGCCCGGGGGGTAATTATGCGACATAAGAGGTAACAGTAGGGGGTAATTTTGCATTTATTTCCTTAGGGGGGGTAAGAGTGCCAATGGCCCCTAACCTCAGGGGGTAAAACTGCAATTTACTCTTATCTAAAAGGGCATTTATGTACTTTCACAATCTATTTTTATTTTAGGAAATTATCTTCAATAACTAACTATCCATAAATTCCGGAATTTATTGTTTTCGATTTCTGATCTCACGTAATATCAATCATTCATTCGTTTTCTTGCTGGAATCTATCAGCATGTTCTTGGTACTATGTTTTAACAGTTTGTTCTTGGTGATGTGTTTTAACAGCAAGCAGATTCATACAGCTGTGTTTTATTATTCAGATTCATACAGTTGTGTTTTAACAGCAAGCAGATTCATACAGTTGTGTTTTAGCATTCAGATTCATACAGCTATGTTTTAACAGCAAGCAGATTCATACAGTTGTGTTTTAGCATTCAGATTCAAACAGTTGTGTTTTAACAGCAAGCAGATGCATACAGTTGTGTTTTAGCATTCAGATTCATACAGTTGTGTTTTAACAGCAAGCAGATTCATACAGTTGTGTTTTAGCATTCAGATTCATACATGTGTGTTTTAACAGCAAGCAGATTCATACAGTTGTGTTTTAGCATTCAGATTCATACAGCTGTGTTTTAACAGCAAGCAGATTCATACAAATGTGTTTTATCATTCAGATTCATACAGCTGTGTTTTAACAGCAAGCAGATTAATACAAATGTGTTTTATCATTCAGATTCATACAGCTGTGTTTTAACAGCAATTCAGATTCATACAGCTGTGTTTTAACAGCAAGCAGATTCATACAAATGTGTTTTACATCAGCAAATTTCGCCCCAGCTTTCGATCGGCTTCCGGTAACTGTTCCGCTGCTATTTATCCTTTCCAAAGTTTCCTGCTTTTTGAATCTCTTCCCTGCAACCAGCAAAATACCGTCAATTACAAACAAGAATCACCCGTAATCGCTTTGTAAAACACGCAGTACAATGAAAACTTGATCTTACGTACATGGAACAAGGAAAATCTCTTATCTTCATCCATGATTTTAGGTATTTTTGGTATGATTTTGGGGGTTTCCGAATTTGGGTTTAGAGAGAGAAAGAGAGAGAGAGAGGGAAATTGGCGTGAATTAAGGAGATGTGATATCTCTGACAGTTATTTTTTATTGGTTTAAAACACACATAAGTACGAAATTGCCCCTACTCATTTAATACAATCTATTAAATATAGTTAATTATTACAAGATTGCCATTGATTTAATCTCAACCCTTAAACACACCAATCGGATGGACAAGATTCTAGGAAAAACACACTTTCCGTAGGAACCCTACTCATATATATATATAAGGCTCATCCCTCATTTCCTTAGCTCCATCCTCTTTGCCCCATCATCACACGCATCCTCATCCTCCAAGGATGAGCCTCACCCATACCGAGTAGCCTTAAATAGCATCTCCCATGACTTGGTATACATAAAGATGAAACACTGAAAATCACGCCCAAATGGAACAAAATGATCTAAAAAACAACACAGCTACAATCGAATTTCACTATTTACATTCTAAAAACCCTCAACAGTTTCACTAATCAATGTAAAAAAAAACAGATTCAACAATTGAGATATTGGAGTAATTAGTGAAGAAACATACCTGTTAATTTCGTAAGTCGATGAAGCGGGTGGGATTGTTGTCGAAAACAATGGGAAATTAGGTTCATGAATTGGCCAAGGGCCTCCGACATTTCTTCTAAGCCCCATCTAAAAAACCCTACATCCTTCCTTCGATCTGTGTAAACCTCACCACAACCATTCATCTTCGGGTTTGTTGATTGGGGAAGAGGTGAAGCTAGTGCGAGCTTCACTCTTCAATTACCCCACTTCTTCCATCAATTCTCAAACCTTTCATTGAATAAATGCTTTGTGGAAGCTGAGTTATGCCAGTATTATAAATATCTAATAATTGTAAACATTTTAAGTTTCCTAGTTCGTCTGGCAGTTTTTCAAGCCCCAAACATCCTCCAAACTGCAACCCTTTGAGACATTTCAACTCACAAATGTTGTTGGGAATTTCTCTTAAATTAGGGCAATTTCCTAGATCTAATATCTCCAAAGATTCTAATTGGCCAACATCCTGAGGTAACTTCTCAAGAAGCTTACAAAAGGAAAGAAAAAGGGTTTTGAGATGTTTCAACATACAAATGCTACCAGGGAGATGTTTAATAGCTATACCACTTAAATAAAGGTTTTCTAAACATTCCAGTTGACCAAGGTCCTCTGGCAATTCCTCTATGCCAGTGTATCCAAGGCTAAGAGTTGTCAAATGTTGTAAACTACAAATGCTTTCTGGAACACTCTTAATTTTCCTGCACCCCTCGAGATCTAGAGAGACAAGCTTTTGAAGATTTCCAATTGATGAGGGTACTTCTTTTATATCTTCATTATATGAAAGATCCAGCTCAAGCAAACTATTGATGGAGTGCCCTGTGGTTATATAATCGGGGAATTCCCACAAAAGTAACCAACTTAGATGAAGAACCTCAAGAGATTCCAACTGCTCGATAAAAGATATAGACTTCAACCTCTCGCATCTATATAGGTTTAAATAGACTAGGCTTCTTAGACATTCACCATGCACACATAGTTCTACCAAATTATGGCAACCTTGAAGATTTAACCTCTTAAGATTGGGTGTCAGCCCAAGGTCAAGGCTCCTTAACTCCAATGAATTACTCAAATCAAGGAATTCGAGCTTTTTCATAATCTATTATAAGATGAAAAATAAACAAAAAAAAAAGAAGTAAAAATATGTTGTCACAATAACCAGCTAGTAGATATACATATAGCATTATATAATTATAGGACAACCAATCAACCATATTACCTTTCCCCCTTCCCAAAGTTGTTTGATTTTGCTGCAATCCATTTCAAGTGCAACAAGATTGTTTGCTTTAAATGTTTTGGGTAAACACCAATGTGGGTATCCTCTCCAATATAGGTACCGTAACGAGTTTGGAAAGTAAACTTCGTCAATCTTAACACAGTTATAAAAAAAATCGTACTTCATATAGTCCACAGTAAGGCATCTAAGCTTCTTCATGTTTCCCATACCTTCCAAAGAAATACCAGGAGTGATTTCTAGAACTATACATCTTGTTGCTTCACTACCCTGTAATTTAAGAACAAGGATCATAAAAGGTGTTATAATTGACGAAAAAATTGTGAGTTTCATCTCCCACCATAATTACAAGAAAATGGATTATTACCGAGTTATCAGCCAAGACACGTTCAATTTCCTCTTGAACCCATAATCGGCTATGTCTCTCGGGCTCATCAGGATGCTCACGGTGTACGATATTCTCGCCCATTTCTATCACACGGTCATGCATGCTTATGAATCCATCTTCAAACGTTTCTACAATTTTGATTAGAGATTTTTGCTCAAGAACTCTTAAACCATTTGTAGCATGAAATCCACAGCTTTCAAGCATTCTTATTGCATTGTCTTTCTTCCAATTTCTAAGGAAGCATGCCACGTCTAGAAATATTTCCTTGTAATCATCCTCTAGGCTTTCATAGCTTAGTTCCAATAATTTAAGAGTTTCCTTTGACGGAATTTTCTTGAGTCTTGATAGTGCATCTTTCCATTCAGAAAATTTTTTATCACGGAGAAGTGAACCCAAAACTTTGATTGACAAGGGGAGACCAGCAGCATAACGTACAACTTCACGTGATTGATTTTCATACTCTTGAGTTGGAATATTTTTCCTAAATGCATGCCTACTAAAGAGGCGAATCGCTTCCTCAGTAGATAACAGGCTGACATCATGGATCCACTTCTCTGTGTATATGTTGAGCACCTGCTCATCTCTAGTTGTAATTATAATTCTACTTCCCGGCTTGAACCAATTAGGATCACCAGCTAATTCCTCAAGCTGCCCTTCACGATCCACATCATCGAGAACAACAAGAACTTTTGTACCACGCAACCTCTTTCTCATTAATTTTCTTCCGTCATGAACACCTTGTACACTAATGCATTTATCCTTTAATACATCTCTAAGAACTTGTTCTTGCAACTTCTCCAAACCGAACTTAGAGGTTTTTTCCCGCACATTCTCTACAAAGCTTTTACCTTCAAACTTAATGGATATTTTATCAAACATAGCCCGGGCTAGAGTTGTCTTCCCTATACCTCCCATTCCCTTGATGCCGATCATGCGAATATCACTTAAACCAATCTCTAAACTTCTATCGAGATCTTGCATCCTTTGTTCCATGCCTACTAAATTCTCATCGACATAACTATCAGTGGGCCATAACTCGAGTGAAACCTTTTCAACAATTAATTTAATGACTTGGGCTTCATGCCTGTAGATCAGAGAAGAAGATTCAATTAACATGCTCACGAAGCCACATGAATAACTATTTTCAGGTCCATAATGCACAAATTGTGAAACAAGTGTACATGTTTCATGGTTAAATGTTCATCGTTCCACAAAACTAAAATTTACTTTAATAATTGGACAATAGAACATGAGATAAATAAAGGAGTTACCCATTAGCAGTCTTCCTGACATCCCAACCAGACAAATTGGCTGCTTCTTTAAGAGCATCTCTCCATCTTCCAACCTCTGATTCACTCTTGTTTTTATGTACGGTAAGTGCTTCTCCAACAGATCCAGTTTGTTTTCGGACATCTGAGGGATCCACATCGTAGAACACGGGGAAAGCCGTCTGCCTGTTCATCTTGTGACACTCCATGATCTTCAAAAGCTCGTTTAAGCACCATGATGAAGATGCATAGCGTTTGGAGAACACAATTATGTAGCATCTGGAGTCTTGAATAGACTGTACGAGCTCATCATTTATCTCTTTTCCTTTCTGGAGTTTCTCATCGTCCTTGAAGGTGCAAATACCATGTCGATCAAGAGCATCATAAAGATGATCAACGAAGGTCTTGCGAGTGTCTTCACCACTGAAGCTAAGAAACACATCATACTCGTAGTTGTTGTTGTGAGCGTGTGAACTTGAAGAAGCCATTGAAGATATGCTTATGCTTGTTGACAGATGCTAAAAAATTATATGTTTTTGGAAGAAGCTTTCAGCGGATGGTTGCAAGAAATGAAAGTGGGAAGAAATGAAAGATAAGGTTGGGAAATATGTGAACCACACAGGAGTCAAGGAGGCAGCAAAGTCAATAAAATGTCGACATTATGTACTTTCACAGTCTTTTACTTTCTTGAATTAACCACCTATTTGATTCTCTATCCAAACCATCAAAATATGTGAGGAGTAGTTTTTATATTATAAAGGGTATAAAAAATGGTTGTGAGTGGAGGAGAGAGAATGCTACTGTTCATCTGTATATTTGGGGGAGACACTGTTCACCCAGTATAATTTTTTAATATATATTGAAAGTGGTTGTGAGTGAAGGAGAGAGAAAAATGTAATGATAATATTATTTAATTGAAAAGGAGAGAGAAAAAATATTTGTTTTTAGTGAAAATATATTGATATAGGAGTTGTTTTTTAGTGGAATGTATGTATAATTAGATGGATTGGATGAGAATGCTCTTAGCTGCAGCAAATGAATTTAAATCATAATAAGGTTGTTTACCAAGTTTTGATACTGCTGACCTCTTAAAAAACAAATAATTGTGGCTGTTAGACCACCCGTAGTGGTTTAGAAAAATAATGTCCCCATCATGGGGCATTATCCGAAACGTGTCATCCTAGTCAGCATGGGGCGTTATTGCAAAAGTGGCGTAGTGGGAATAATGCCTGATAATGCCCATTCCAATCATTAAACAAAAAAAAAAAAGCAAACTATTTTCTCATTGGTGGGTTAAACCCAGTCAAACCTTCCTTCTTCCAATTTAGGCGTTTTAATTATAATGCCCAAGCAATATTTTTTTTCAAAAATAATACCCCATAATGCCCTATGTAATGGGGGAGTGGGCGTTTTTTTTGAAAATAATGCCCCCATAATGCCCCACTACACATGGTCTTAGAAATTGGTTTAATTTACGGTTAGTTTATTCTTTTTCAATTCCCACATAAAAGCTAAATGATTTTACTGGAAATTGTGATTATTAGTTTTTAATACTTTTTAGTATTTGAATATAAATAACCCAAGTAATGAAAGTAAATAATAGCATAATTTCCTTGAAAGCCACGGGCAACAACTTGGGTCCTAATGGACTTTCTTTTTGATAGCTTAGTGGATCGGTAGAGATGTATGGATATAAGATGCAGATGTAATAGTGGCGGACCCAATGTTTATTTATAGGTGTGGCAATAGAAAGGATTAATCATACTTTTAAGGGGGTGATCGAGATTTTTGCCTAAAACATACATTATTTTTTTACGAGAGGCAACCGCCCCACAAGTTTGGTTGTAGGTCCGCCACTGAGATGTGATTTTGAATCTTTAATTTTGGCGATTGGCAAGGTGTTTTAGAGAGGGAGATATTCCAAGTGCCGAAAGCAATCGAGAGGATCGATTAAAAATCAAAAGTGGAGTGTGCATATTCGATTTTCGGAAAGCGACTCCCGATATGTGCAAATTCGTTTCATTTGGAAAGATAAAGAACTGAAGAAGCGAAAGGGGTTGTTTTGATAGGTTGAACTTTGGGAAAGTTAACAATATAAGCAAAAACTAATACAAAATAAACATTGACTTTTAGTTATTATTAAAATAGACAAAAATGTTGGGTAAGGCTGCTAATATTTAATCCACGCTTTAAATGTGGTCTTCTTTTATTGGCCTCAGAAAATGTCGGCTAAGTCTAAAATTACAACCGTCCCTTTTTATAGTGACTAATATAAAGCCTATACTTTTTAGACGGCGACTAAAGAGGTTTGCTAATATTAGTCACCGGCTACATTTACCTCATATTTTACACTTGTATTATTTTAAGGATTATTGGATTTTATCACTCTCAACTATTGGATATTGGTCGTTGTTACTCTCAACTATCACTTTGACTCCTACCACTCTTAACTTAACACTTTGTGTGTTGTGTCACTTCACATGTGAACATTTCTTAGTGTTTGACTTGTGTTATTGGTGATATTAGGTTAACACTTTATGAATTACTAATGACTGTAGGTGAATCTGCTCTTAAAAGACAAATGGGGAGCCAAAATCCACTCAACCGGAGTGACACAACACACAAACCGTTAAGTTATGAGTAGTGTGAGTCAAAGTGATAGTTGGAAGTGGTAGCAGCCAATACCCAATAGTTAGGAATGATAAAATCCAATATCCCTTGTTTTAATTGATTTTTTCTTGGATTCAATTTTTTTTTTTTTTTTTGTGTGTTGGCTAAAGCGTAGTCCACCGTTTACCACCTTATCCAGTGATGTTTATTTGTCCTTTCCTAATTGTTTTTTTTATTTATGTTTATTTTTGCAAATGTTAAAATTCAAGGTTCTTGTTAACTTTTTGTGTCAATTTGTCTATTTGATAATTTTCCCTGTAACTTTTGGTACCTTGGTCAACTTTTGACGTTAATAAGTTCTTAGAAACTTCATTAAGCAACTCGTTTTTCGTTTTTTAATATATCTTTACTTAATTATATATAACTAAATTATGTTATATATTACACATAGAATTACTTATATTTAAAAATGTTTAACTTATATCATATATTAATCCTAAATTGACTTTATAATTTTATAAATAATATCAAAATATGATATAACTATAGACAAAATAAATGTTACTTTTTACTCTTGCAATCAATTTTTTTTCTTCGTTAGAGTAAGCTGCATTCTACGTCCTTTAAGTTTGAGCTAAAGTTCGGATAGTGTCCTTTAACTAACAAAATTACAGCGTATGTCCATTCTGTTTTAGTTTCTATACAGGCAATGCCATTATGATTTAACTCTATGACTTTGTTTATAAGTCACACACATGTTTGCGCTCTCTGTTGTATATAACAAACCCCTTGTACTCCCTGCTCATCACCAAAAGCCATCTTCCTACTCAGTACCATAAAGGCAAAGCTCGACAAAACCCTCTTCCACCCTCTCCCTCTCACAATCATCAAACAAGTGCAATTATGTCGATGGCACCGACGCAAGAGAATTCTTCTTAGCCCTTGGCTGCTGGTAAACTCATATTTTTTCTCAACTTAAAAACTTTGATCACCGTTATTTTCTGTTATCAGTTAAAATGTTTTTACTCGCTAGCTAGTATGCATGCGAAATCATAATATTTCTTTTACTTTCCTTACTAATTTTTCTGTATGGTTTCCTTCATATGTTTTAGGTTCAAAGGCACATTTAATATACATGGATCTTCTCCACCAGCGTGCACAAAAGTTAGGTAAACCAAAGCCAGTAAATTGAACACAAATGAAGGATTTGAGCATCAGACAAGCTTCAGATGGTTGATGTAACACCTCGAAAAATTCATGTCCAATAATGTGTTGACACGTGTCATAAGCTATGAACGTGTGAAGGAATACTCTAGAAGGACTAAAGTTGACAAACAAGGAAAGTATGTGAATAAAAGGGGTTCAAAATGTCAACAATGAATAAATATATCTTTCAATAACCCTACATGATGTTTATACCCTTAAACGAATGAATCATGGATCATACGAAGCTAATTGTGAAAGAAAGTGAGGAATTACAAACTACAGGGGCTAAATATGGCAACATGTTTAAAGTATACCTCTGAGTGACCTTTTAGCAAACCCGAAGCTTTGTAATGACTAATTATACTCACGAGAATAAGTGATAAAAATTTCACAAGGTTTCGATTCCGTATGAGAAAGTTATGCTATCATTCGTATGCGAGGGGTTAAAAGCGTCGACGTTGATAATTAAGGCTTTTCGAGTGACCATAAAGTTGACCAAGGGCTTCACAAAGATTGGTTATGTCTTGGAGTCCTTAGAAATCAAATTAGGTGGCTCAAAGTGCAAAACAAAAGGTTAAAACAACTTTTAGAAGGACCCGGGACCAAAACAACAATTTCTGAAAAATTGAAATCAGGTCAGAAGGGGCGTCGCGTGACGTGTAGGGTCCTTAGGGGACCTACACGTCACGTGAGGGGTCTTCTGATGCAGAAAACATTGGTAGGTGCATGTCTAGCCGGTTACGCCGCCTCAATTCACCATTTCTTGATTCTAGGGGCTTGTTTAATGTCTTAGAAGGGCCTAGGGACACTTGGAATGATCCCATAACATCCATAGACTTTGTTTGGCATGATCTTGTGGGATTAAAGTCCCTATATAAGAAGTTCTATGTTGCACCATTTGATCACATTCACTTGCAAGCTCACAACTTCACTTCTGGAGTATTTTGAAGCTCAAGACTCATTCCTAGTGATCATTAGTCGTGCTTAGGACCTTGGTAAGTATTCTCAACCTTCCTTAATTCAGTTTTGCTTAGTTTATTAGCTTAAAGTCAAACCTTCGTAATTAAGGTTTAACTTCATCATTTATCTTAATTTGTCCAGTCATATTACAAATTGAAAGTACCTATGAGTTGGTAATTATGTGGGCAATAAACCCTTAAAAGGGCACCCTCTGATTCTCACTCTAAGTAGGTCAATTGTCGGGTCAAACTTGATCTTAAAAAGTCAACAGGAAGCAATTTTGCAAATAAACACATAATTAGCAATGTAGAAGCTATGCAACCTGATTTATCATTAACATAACTTGGTAATTAATGTAAGAACATGTCTAAACATGTTCAACTCGACAATTTTCAGTTTAGGCTCGGTTCGGGACCGAAAGTCGCATAGTTTGACTTCTGCTTTGACTTTCAGTTCTGACCCGTTTAAGCATGTTTTAAAAATGCCTTAGAGCTTCGTTAGGACCAGCTTGTATGATAGTATAACCCTCTGCGATTATACTACTTGACTCGTTGATTGTCCGATGTTTCCGTTAAATGCCTAATGTTGACCAATATGTCCATTCGACCTTAAAACGAGAATTTTGGAAATGTGAAAGGACAATAATCTTTGTTACTGATTTATAAACATGTCCCTAAAATTACACATCAGTTTGAGGTCTAGATTAGGAGTTATGCTCAATAGCGTAATTAGAAAGCCATTTATTAATTAAACGGCATAATTAGCGTAAAGCCTATCTAAACCCAATTTTTGACACCAAACCTCTTACCCACTGATGTAATATAATATTTTGGGATTTTTGAATATTTTTAATTATTTTTAAACTGATCATAACATAGGGTTATTACCTTGATTAGGTGATTGCCGATTATACCCTTTTCGTCTATAAAATGAGTTTTACTAATCCTTTTGATACCAAACCTTTTTCTGCTGATCTAATATGATAAATAAAATATTTTGAGCCTTCCGGAATAATAAAAATATCAGTCTTCCTTTGAAAACCCATAAATGGCTCCAAATCGCCTTTTTAAGCATCTTTAACGCACAAGTATGTATCAAAACCATCATATAAATATAAGACTTGATACCCTACTGTTATAACTTATTAAATTAAGTATTTTACTGATTACATCAGACCCGAAACTCAGATTTATATTTAAACTCTTTCATAACCTTTAAAATGACCAAAATGCCCTTACGGGGCATAATTTGAGTTTAAATCCGTTTCGGGCATAATAGAAGATATCTTACTGATGTCACAACATATTTAAGGCATATTAACTTAGGAAACATGTATATGACTCTTATGGTTACCCGTTACGCATATTTCGCGTTCGGATCGGTTTATGTGACTAGTTTGCATAAATTGACCAAAACGGGTCAAACCTTATCATTTTTGCCTCAAAATCCAGAATGTGTTTAGTTTACCCATATTATACAAGTCTCCAAACTTTTCAGGTCTAAATCACATTCTATTCCTGTCTTCGCTTAATCATGCGTTATGAACCGTGAACCTTTCCTTAAAACTAACCGGTCTAAGTTACGACTTAAATAAGACCCGTTAGGAATCTAATAGGTTAATAAAACCTTCGTTCCAGATTAGGAGCTCAGTAGAAGTACTTGTGCTTGCTGATTAGAATATACGGCTGAGTATAAATTGCATTGCTAGCTCAGGTAAATACTCTTAACTTATTTTCCCTATACGGGCTTGGGATACGGTATTATAATAATACCTCTTGGTCGGGTATTGAATGTTTAATCATATTGTGGTTAAATTATTGAGGTAACCCGTTTTAATCTGTATTGTTTGAAATAAAAGCCTTTAGGGGTTAATGACCATGTCCTGGATATCCTTGGCATCATTATAATAAAATGGCCACGTCTTAAGCACGGGGTGTAGGCATACACCTGACAGTTGCATAAGGGAAACGGTATCTCACTCTCTTGTGGGCCTATACTTGTGGCGTGTCTGTTAATCTTGACTCGATTTCTAACATCGGGCCCTGAATGTATAACGAACAAGTAAATCTGTATACAAGATTATTTTTATATAATTGTCCCAAGTTATAAAAGATATTTTTGTGCCTGGTGCATCTAAATCAATTTTCTTAAACTCTTTTTAAAATGAGTCGGTTAATTGTATTTACCAGTGTAAACTGACGTATTTTCCAAAAAGGTTAAGTGACAGGTACTGAACGTAATTGGCTGGAAGCTCAGGGCGTTAATAGGGAACCTTGCAAGTTCTAGGCGTCTAAAGTCTGTTGAACAATGTTTATGTTTTAAGATCCGCCTGTGGATCCATCTTACAATCCGTTTGTAATAATTGATGTTACTTTTGAATCGGGTTGTAATATATTTATCTTTTGCTTCCGCTGTGCATTTTAAATTGTGTTGTTTGACTATGATGATATCGACTACGTCACGATACTGCCCACCGGTAATACGTGGAAATATTGGGGTGTGACAGTTGAACTTTCAGTTTGGGTGTCCAATCGGTGTAAAATCTCCCCCCCCCCTTTTGGAAAGTTGGTTGAAGTTCGATGTAGTCCATGTGTTGTAGCGTCCGTTTTTTTGTTTTGTTGTTTCTTTGGAGTAGTTTTTAGCCTCTTGCTGACTCTACACACACACACACACACACACACACACACACACATATATATATATAGAAGTTTTCATCGTTTAAAAAAAAAACTCTAGCAAGCTTCAGATCCATAGTTTTATTTGATGGTGTGAACATTTCAGTAAAACCATGAAGCTGAGATAGATGCCGTGGAGACCGTATTTATTGTCGAGACTAATTGAAATTCCAGTTTAGGACCAATAACCAAAATTGGTGAAAGATTAAGTTCATAGATGGAAGGTTAGAGAAAACATAAACACTTTCTTGTATTGATTCGGACAATATAACGTTATAAAACGACAAATAATAAGCCATCCTCTTAAACCGAAAGAGCATACATAGTGGAAACCGGGAGAGACCAAGTGGTGGTCTCTCCCCCAAATCTAAAACCTTGGTTTGCAAGTGACACTGAAACAAGTATATCTAGGACTTAGAAATTCCAAACAACATACCCTTGTTGTTTGACCACGCTTGTCTTTTGGAAATTCCAAAAAACATACCCTTGTTATTTGTAATGGTTAAACAATAACCCTATATTGTTTGACCATGCTTGTGTCACCATTCTTGTTTCACTTGTAAACACACAAAGTCAAACGAAAAACCATTTCGTTTGACCACTTCAAACGAATGTTTGACCATTCACTAACAATTACATAATCAGCTTAAAATGTCATCTAGTCTATTCGCACAACATGGGACACAACCACACTAATAAATTCCTCCATGTCTGTTGTTGTCGAATGTTGGATATGTAACTGCAATCGATCTTCAGTCAAGTATCTGTTGATGTCAGTTCCTCTGTGTTAAACAAATTTCCCCTTGACCGATGATCCGGGTATGCAGAATCTTGATTTGAGTCTTCACAGCAAAACCCTAAAGCTTCTCGTATTAGATTTTCCCCTCAAATTACGCATATCCGTGTTTAGTGTTGTGCAATGTACTCGCAAGGTATCAATGACCGATCTTCTGTTGATCTTCCATTACTCTAACCGACATTTGATAAAGGTTCCATCTTCAACAATCTGCATCAAGTCTTGGCCTTGTCGTAAAAACTCTGTTCCATATCAAAGCATACTGCATTGGTAAAGTTTTCTGGTGAACTATCTTCTGTAAACCATCTTTGTGAAGGTGACCAACCAAGTAATGCACTTTGATCATCAGCATCAATACTCAGAAAGTCAGCTAGACCAAGTATATCATTTACTCCAGTTTGTGGAGTACTAATAACTAGGCTGCAACCCACAAGTTTGTGTCAGTGGAGCTCCTCGAGCCGCTTAAAGCTGCAACCCACAAGTTTTTCCTCAACTGGTTGAAAAGGTAATGTATCTCAAGGGGAAGATTTTAAAGTGTGTAAAGAAGGTCATGATTAAACTTTATTTTAACTTTCATGAGTTCTTACTGCTTGCATTTGTTGTATTTTATCTTTAAATATACATCTTTCACCCCATTTTTTAACCATTCCAACCCAAACTCTCTCTCAACTTTATAAAATTCTTCAATATTTTTTATAAATTTTGCCATGGATCTATATAATCCAACAACCGAACCCGAACCCAAATGCAAACATAAACCCAAACCCGAACACAAACCTAAACCCGAACATTTTCTCGGTACCCGGCTACTATCCAACAATGGATCCGAGTTGGTTGGCATCGCAATTTTCTTTCTAAGGTTTCCAACAAATCCCCAACGCCTTGGCTCAAATGAACCAAATGCAAGCCATGCAACAAATGCTAATGCGAAACCCGTTAAACTCACAATTGCATTCGCAACCAAAGCCTTCACCACCATCGGTAGAATCGTTTCAACCCATAGAAGATGAAGTTGAAGAATATGTTCCAGAGACGCAACCCCAAACCTCGAGACGGAAAAAGGGAAGCAAGTGGCGCGTCTAACCAGTGATCAACCTTCGAGAGCCAAGCCACAATCTTGGTCAAAGATCAAGGAGGAGGCGTTAGCTAAGGCGTGGATTAACAAATCAAAATGCCCCATTGTTGGTATGTAAAAAATATAAATTTTATACTAAAAATATATAAACTTTACATTTTTTAATATATAGCTTTTGTTACATTCTAAAAATATAGGTAACAACCAAACCGGCGATGGTTTTTGAAAAGAAATATTAGCAAAGTTCCTTGCGATTATGGAACAAGGTCTGTATCGCGATCTCGATTCCGTCGCTTTGAAGTGGCGAAAGATGCATACGGTTGTGAACCGATTTGTCGGGACATATAGTAATTTATATGTTAATCGTCCTAGTGGGTGGAGTGACAAAGATGTTTTTAAAGAGCCGATGCGTAGATACGAAGATGACCATCGGGTCATTCTCCCACACGTCCGGGCATGGGAGGTTATGCGAACCAATAAGAAATGGGCGCCGGTTCCAAAAGAGGTTGCAAGCGCTAAACGAACAAAAACCTCGGAAACCGGAAGTTATAGTGCAGGGGGCTCGAATGCACGATGTTAGATAAATATAAATGACGATCTTGAATTTGACGACGAAGAGCACGTAGTTCTAGAGGAGGCATGTCCGCCGGGTAGGGACAAAGCCAAAAAGGCAGCGACTGCGAAAAAACAAGCCTCATCGTTGGGGGGGGGGGTTTCGAAAACGGATGACTTGATGGCCCAGTTCAAAGCATACACCGAAGTCACAGCCCAAAAGGTACAAGCGAAGCAATGTGAAGTGGACGAACGGGTTCGGTTGAAGCAAGATGCGGTAGAACTAAAGGGATGGGAGATAATGACAGCCGATATCCTCCTTGGATGTTGACATGGAGGGGCATCCTCTAAGGACTTGCTTCCTCCACACCCTGTAGTCTAATACCCCACACTTTTCGTTTCTTTTATTTTTCTTTTGATCTAATGATGCTTGGTTGTTTCTGGTTAAATTAAGTCCCATGACAAACATAACAAGAATAACAGAGTGCTTATGGGTTAGGGTGTGGAGCCAGCGGAGGTCACAAATTCGACTCCTGACTCTCCAGGTTCTTCGGTAACTTTTTTATAAGTCTTTTATCTTAAAAAACATGTTTTATTTATAAACTATTTATTTAAAGGGCGTAATAAATCAGAAAATATGGTATGTGAGTGTTAAATATTAGATGCTTATATATATATATATATATATATATATATATATATATATAAACTAAGAAAACAAACTATATATACACTGAAAGTGTAATGTATAATATGCCTTCGTACGAGCGTACGAGATTTGAAGTTCGAACGTTATAAACTTCATAAGTAAAAACTCGCATGTTGTAAAATATAAAAAGTCGCATATTGAAAGATGAAAAAATAGCATGTTGTAAAATAAGAAAATAGCATGTTATAAAAAAATCGCATGGTGAAAATGAAGTTCGCATGTTGTAACTCAATCTCGTACACTGCGTACATTAACACAAATTATACGTTAACCAACCCCTATATATATATATATATATATATATATATAGAGAGAGAGAGAGAGAGAGCGGTTAACATACTTCACAGCTTATCCTACTTCACGTACGCGACAATCATGGCCGTGGATTATCACGCATAGAACACATAATCACGCATGGACCTGGATTATCACGCATGGGACCTGAATAATCACGCATAGGAACTTAATCACGCATGGAACCTTGAACAAAAGATAATCACACAAGTTATCTATGTTAATCACGCACGTTATGTTCTTGTCGCGTAGGTTAACGTACGTTAAGCAGTTTTGTACATTATAATTTCTCTCTCTCTCTCTCTCTCTCTCTATATATATATATAATTTGACAAATCATAGATTTAAATAATTAAATTTTATAAATTAACAACTTATTAAATAGATCAAATAAGTGCGCGATAATTTGTACATTCGCAACGGTATATTTTTGGGACAGCTCCTAACCTTTCAAGAGGTGATGATCTTCGATCTCGCTCGGATCCTTTGGATCTAGGATACCATGGTGACACAAAACGTACGCCGCGAATAAATAAACTCAAGTAATTAATAAATATAAAGTTGTGTTTTGGTATATATTTTCAATGCTTTATGTTTAATTGATTTTAGGATAATTCTCATTATTTGAAGTTTCCTCGTTCCTCGTGCTTGTTTCCAAGGAATCACAAAATGCAACCAGTGAGTAAATCGTTCCTAATTCCCATTTTTATCGTTTAACCATTTAGAGGTGTATTATGTGTATTTTCAACATTTCAAGTTCACTATTCAAATACATGCAAGGTTCAAGGTGTAATTATGTGTTGTTGTGCTTTGTTTATTATTTGTGCAAGTTCATGTGTGCAATTCAGTATTCAGATGGATCCATCGGCTGACTAGGTTCCCCACGACCATGAGTTGTAGTCTAGTATCGCCACCACATTTAGATTCGCTCGCTGGTGGGCTCGAGTCTCATATTCAATGTTTAGTACATTTACAACAGTTTGCATATTCATGATTGGTTTTTTGTGTGGTTCATTTAGTTATTGTTGTGTGTGTTTATTACTTAATTACCATTGCTTTGCATGCCATTAATTATTTATTTTAAACAAATAAACAAAAACATTTTTACTAAAAACTTTTCGATTTACTCATCAACTTTTGTTGACCTAAATACTATTTTTTCACATGATATATATGAACAAGTTCGAACAGTGGATGGTGACACTTAGGGATGGTGCCATAGAGAATTAAGCCAGATTGTCTTGTCTGATGTTATGGATTATTATTGTATTTGACATTGTTAAATTGAAACATTAATAATATTTCAATTTTTAATTATCTTATCATAAGCTATAAGCAATCAATTATGCCAGGTCATCTTTTCCCCTGCGGGTCAGGGTGTGGCTGTCAGAAAAACCCTAAATCAGGCAAATCAGATGATTGAGAGTCCCAATATGTCAAACGTCGCCGATGACAAAGAAGGTGAGCGGCGGTCTAAACCTTTTGCTATGATGTTAAAAATAGGCCTGAGTCTCCGTTTATTGGTATTTCTGGTGTGGAAAATACGATCTCTGGTTGATTTATGTTTACATTGTTGTAAATCATGTTTGTATGATTTCCGATGCGCTATTGTTATGCCAAAAATTTTCAATTTCTTTTTTGCTTTACTACTTTCTCTTATCACAATAATAAAGTTTAATCTCCATGTGTGTTTCAGTAAGTGAATACCCAAAATGCATTCAAATCTCATGATTTAGTGATTGAATTTTATGTGGTTTATTTTGGAGAAAAATGGAGGGTAGTATTGGAAAATCACTGGAGAGAGTGTTGTGATTGAAGGGTCTACAACTGGGAGAAAAATGGAGGGTAGTATTGGAAAATCACTGGAGAGAGTGTTGTGATTGAAGGGTCTACAACTGGGAAATTCATTTTCATGCCAAATACGTGTGATTAAAATTTCTATGTGGAATATGTCTAACTTCTGTCTTTCTTGTTGCCCTCACTTCATTTGCTTTTTTTCAATTTTCCCCCAATACCAGTTTTACTTCTTATTTTCTCAATAAGTTTTTATGTTTCCCCCTTAAGTTTTATACAATTATACTAATTTAATTTGAGTTTCTTGAAAAAAGTATATACTATATACTCATTACCTAACATCTAGCAGTGTCTGATAGTGATACGATTATACTCAGAGCATCCCTAATAACCATTCATTTTTTTATGTTTTTGGGTTGTCATGTTGGCATTGCCCAACCAATAACAAAGTTTCTCTCCCTTGCCCCTCTCACAACCCATAAAAACGCATTTCCTCTCTCTCCTCTCTCTTCCTTCCTCCTCTCACAAACTCATTTTTTCTCATTTTTCACCACAAACTAATCAACACCTTCTCTCCTCCACCTCACCACTCTCTCTCCCCCTACATGGCTTCTAAAAATGAGAAAAAAATCCCTTAGGCTATCTCCAATGCGTCCGAAATCAGGTCATCCGAGCCACGTTAGAGCTGCCCGAAGTTAGGTGTGGCGTTGGAGCTGGCCGCCCGTTGATGTCCGAAGGTGAGGCGCCCAAAGTTAAGGATGTGGTTTGTATCGGTTCTTGAGCCATTTGTTTTTATTTTTTTTTATCTCTTCAACGATAATATTCAGCTTTTTTGAGAGATTGGGTATTTGGGTTATCTTGGAAAAGCTTGGAGCTTTAATGGAGGATTCCGGATTGTGCGTTCTGAAGAAGAAGAAGACTTGAGAGTCTAAAAGTAGGTGGATGATATTTATTTTAATATTAAAAGTTTCATATTCACCCCTTTAACTAAAACTAAATACATAGTAAACCCCTCTAGTTAAAAGTTTTATTAACACCCATTAAAAATATTAATTTAAAACAAACTAACTTTATAAAGTCCAGCTAAAATTAAAAGTTTTATCAACAGCAATTAAAAAAATCAATTTAAAACAAAGTAACTTAAAAAAGTCCAAACAAAAAAAGGCCGTTGCGTGTGTAATATAATTTCGGAGTTTTTACCTTTTTTAAATGTAGTTTGTTTTTCTTTTAGATATTAATTTTCTAATTATTTAATAAATTAAATACATTTTTATAATATAAGTAATTAAATTAAAAGAAAATATGGGTGATGATGTGGAAACCGTAAGGATATGTAAGGATGTTTGTGTGGTTGGAGGTGAATAGGAGGTTTTTAAGGATTTGTAAGGATTTTTATGGATTTGTAAGGATATGATGTGGCAGCTGACCAGGCAGTTAAAGACGCCTAAGGACAGCTTTAGCATTGGAGATAGTCTTATTGTGGATGCTCTCATTTAGTTTGAGTTTCTTGAAAAAAGTATATACTATATACTCATTACCTAACATCTAGCACTGTCTGATAGTGAATTTGCATTTGTCTTCTTATATATTCATTAGAAAATTGGTGGAGTATTGGTTAAGTTGTATTATGACATTTGTGAATCATAATAATTGAAAGATAAACTTAAAGTTGATAAGTCAAAAATGTACAAATGATAAGTCCTTAGTCCTCAAGGGTGTGTGATTGAAGTAAACTAGAGTTGGTACCAATTATTTCTTTCTAGAAAGAAAAATAAATAAAAACCATCTACTTTAAAATGTCATTTTAAAATATGATTCAGATTCTAGAATTATATATCCCTATAAAAATAAATGATTTTAAAGAATGTCACGTGTTATAACTAGAATTATTCTCACATATTTATCTTTTATACTAATTTTAATTTAAATAGTAATTTTTAATTCCTACAATATAGAAATATACATGTTAAATATTTATATCATTTCTATCTCTATATTGTTATTTATTTTTATTTTATCCTACTTCTAATAAATGATTTCAAATAATGCCAGCAACACATCGCCCTATCTAAAATTTAAATTCTAAAAAATGAATTATAAAGTCAATATATACATAGGGGGTTCATTTGAAAAGAAAAAGAACAAAATGTACAATTGTAAAACACTAAATATTTTTTCTCGTATCTCATTTGTTGTTATCTTTGACTAATTAATTAGTTATAAAGACTATCATGCTGCACACTAAATTTTTTTGCTTACATACATTAAAATTTTCCCTACACATATTGAAATTTATTCTACACATATCGAAATTTATCCTACACTCTAAATTATTATTATTATTATTATTATTATTAATATTATCATTATTTTTTTATTATTGAAAAAATATATATTTTGAACATAAGTAACAAATTTAATATACTTAGCTATATATTAAAGAGAAAAGACTACAAATTAATGATCTCTGTAAATTTACCAATATGCCATCATAATAACACTAAATACAAATACAAATATAAATATTAAATGAAGCAAAACCAATCATCTTTATTTATTGGATTTTTTTCTTTTTTCTTCTTATTTTTTTCTCATCTAAACCTTCTACTATTTATATAAACAATATTAATTTATCTATATATACATATATGTGTGTGTGTGGGGGGGGGGGGGGGGGTTACCGAGTATGTATATACGCAAGGGCGGACGTACCCACATTTGTGGATGAGTAGGCGCACCCCTTGAAAATAAAAATTTAGTGTTAATTTTCGCCGAAAATCCCGACCGCACCCCTTGAAAATTTTCACCCGAACCCTTTGAAATTTTCAACCACCCCATTAGAAAAAAATTTGATGAATTTATAAAAAAAAATTAAAACATCTGATGAATTTGATTATATACTTATATATTAGGGTGTTAGGAGTGGAGGTCGGCAAACCGGTTTACCGCGTCGGTAAACCACCGCCAGCAAGGAGTGGAGATCGGCAAAGGTCTTTGTTCGGTGATGCCATGACGATGCGGGGAGGGAGAATAGGAGAGAGAGGGGGGTGTGTTGGGTGGGGTCCATTCCAATCTCAATCAATCACACTTTTTTTCCTTTTTTTTAAATAGTTTACCACTTCACTAAGTGTCTAACAATTACCAACATTTTGAGCATAGTTTACCACTTTGACATGGCACACTCTCATTGGTTGATTTTTTAGTTTGTCACTCTCAAGTGTTTAACCACTCCTAACACCCTAATATATAAGTATATAATACAATTTATATATTTATTTTTTAACCATTTAATTACTTAACCCAATCTACAATCTATTTTTATTAACCAACTATCCAAGCCCAAACCCAACCCAAAGATTTTGAACTAATAAAATAACCCAAGCCAACACACTCATTCGGCTTCCAAAATCCAAATCTCGCCGCAAAAAAGACGCCTAGCGACAGCAGAAGCGACTCATAACCGGACGAGTTTTTTGGCCGGAAAATTCAAAATTCCCACTGTTCTGACCATAATTACACCGGAATTCCGACTTAAAATGGGTATCCTTTCTTTATTAATTGATTTTTGTTGTTTTATGTGGTTATTAGGAGAAAATATAGATGTATAAGGGTTTGATCTTTTTAGGTTTTTTGATTTTTTTTTTTTTGTTGTTCACTTGTTTAAACTTGTTAATGATTTTGTTATAACTAATCAACATTTAAAACTATGGCTTCAATGTTTAAGGATAAAATTGAAAATTATGAACTATGGTTGAATATGATTGTTTATTTTGGTTTAAGTGTTTAGTGTTGTTTTATGAACTTATGGAGCGATTTATATGTGATAGGAACCATGAGTGTGAAAATTTCTAAGGGGTTTGGATAGATATGTGAATGCAACCATAAGCGATTTATATGTGATAGGAACCATGAACGATTTATATAGAGAAAGACTTGTTTAAGAAAGTATCTCTAGATGATGTTTTGGATAGGTTTCAAAAAATGAAAACCCGTATGGCACAATTTTAAATATATTTGCAATGACGTTTGACGTGCTTTTGATGATTATATAAATTTTAGTTTGATGTTCTTTTGTTTTACATGACCTGACCCGATCTGACCCGCTATGAACCGATTTTTTTTATATAGCTAGGGCCTAACATCGTTAAAAATATTCTACACCCCCATAAAAGATTTCCTAAGTCCGCTACTGTATATACGACATCTATCATCAAAGAGAACGTAAAAATTTCCCAACAGCAAACTATATATATTGAATTTTGACATTTTTTACATTTTTCTTTAAAAAGCGTTGAGTTATTAAAATACAGTAATATTCCATATATCTTAACCTCACGTTTGTTATGTTGTGAATTTGAATTATAAAGTATATATATATATGACAAAGATCCGTTAGGAACCACCTTTTATTGCGAGAACCAATGTGAACACAACCAAAAATGCCTAAAAATAGCTAAAAATCACACAAATTTTTTTTAATATTTTTTATAAAAAAATCGCTACTTTTCGAAGCAAAAAAAAAAATTTTGGTTACTAAAAGTAGCGATTTTAACATAAAATATATTAAAAAAAAATTTTTAGATTTTTTTGGGGGTTTAGTTTTTAGCATATTACCTTGGGGGAGGGGGGGGGGGGGGGGGGGGGAGGGTGGGGGGGTTTAGGTTTTTTTTTTGGGGGGGGGTGGGGGTTAGGTTTTTTTAGCTATTTTAGGTTGTGTTCACATTGGTTCTCGCGGTTCTCGCAATAAGGGTGGTTCTCGCATGAACCTTACCCTATATATATATATATATATATATATATATATATATATATATATATATATATATATAGGGATATAGGGAAAGGTTAAAATGAGAACCACCTCGAGTTGTAAGAACCAGTGAGAACCACCCCCGCGGGGCGCCGTTGACCACGAATTTTTTTTTTACACCTAGATCCGTATATTTTAACACGGGGGGTAAATTTTGGGTTCAAACGGCGCGCCCGAGGGGGTATTTTTTTACGCCCAAAGTTTGGTAAAAAAAAAAAGAAAAATTAAAAAAACCCAAACTTTGGGCGTAAAAAACTACCCCCTCGGGCGCGCCGTTTGAACCCAAAATTTACCCCCCGTGTTAAAATATACGGATCTAGGTGTAAAAAAAATTTCGTGGTCAACGGCCCCCCGCGGGGGTGGTTCTCACTGGTTCTTACAACTCGAGGTGGTTCTCATTTTAACCTTCCCCGATATATATATATATATATATATATATATATATATATATATATATATCCTGGGACGATTTACTAAAAAGTGAGTCATAACTAAATAACTTAAAAAGAAAGGAAGAGAATTTTGGTATTAAAACATTTTTGTTCTTATAACTAGGAGTGAAAATGACATGTGTCACCTTATTTGTATTCTTAAAAATACAAAAAATAAAATTCAGTAGAAAAAATCTAGTACAAAAAAATATAGCACAAAAAATTTTAGCATAAAAAAATCTAGTACAAAGAATACATCACAAAAAATTTAGCAAAAAATAAGACAAAAAAATTAAGACAAAAAAATTTAGCACAAGAAGGTAGTACAAAAATCCAGCACAAAAAAATGTTATACAACATAGAAATAAAACACATTTTTTTGATTTTTCATGTTGAGAGAGAAATTTAATAAATAGAATTTTCCAAAAATACCCTTACATTGATTTGAAAAATGAAAGATTAAGATTCCAAAATAAACTTTTTATTTGATGTTACCCCTATATATCCTTTATCTAATGGTAAGTTAATATTTTAAAAAGTAGTTAAGATACATTTTTTATAATGGTGAATTTCTTTAAGGGAAAATGTCACACCCCGACCGCGTCAAAACAACGAAACAGCGGCGGAATCGTCGGGGAGTGTTGCAACAGAATCATCGTTTCAACAACCATGGTAATTAAAGTTTCGTTTTATTGATTCATTAAGAAATTTACATTGTCTTAAACCAAACAAACAAATTAGACATCGTCTATTATCGTTTTTATGTCACTAAGGCCACGCCCAGATCCTAAGTGAAAACGCTTCCTAGCAATCAACATCATGCAACATCACCTGAAACATATGTAAAAACAAAGTCAGCAAAGAAATGCTGGCGAGCATATAGGTTTTATGAGAGTATCGGATTCATGGCTCGTTTATATGTTGCAGTACCTCATTAGACTACAAGAGTCAAAAGTACAAACCTCGTTTTAAAAAGTGTAATGCAACATAATTAACTAACTCAAATCAAGATGGTTAAAGTTTATAAAATCTCGTAGCCATGATTCTTAACCCCAAAACATTTGTTTTAGTAAACCATTTCGTAAAACATCTCGTAAAAACTCGTTAATAAAACTCGTATGGTTTATATCATTTCGAAAACCTCGTTGTGTGACATCGTTTCAAAATCGTTTCCCAAGTGAGCTAAATAATGACATGAAATGTAATATGATAAAAGCACTTATATATAATGTCACACCCCAACCAATGGCGGAAACATCGGGAAGAGACGAAGTGTGAAGATTGCAAGAGACTTCATAACCCTTATGTGACGATAATTAAATGATTCCCATTTCATTTCATGACCTCAAATTGTCAACATTACATAAACTCAAATAACAACAAGTTCAAAAGAAATACATAACAACATAAGCAAAATTGATACAACATTTAAACCTAAACGTCTATATGTGTATCTAGGCATCAACGCTACTTTGTTTCATAGCATCATCATCTTCATCCTCATCCTGTAACATGTTAAAAATAAAGTTCAATGCAAAAGCAAAGGCGAGTATACAAGTTTATGAATAAGTATAAGTATAAAAGTTAAAAAACGAATCCACATGGCAACTTAGTTTATACAAGATCAACCTAACATGGCATGCAATATTTCTAGCCAATCCTCTGTTTACGCAAGAAAGTTTAGTTAATTCAACATGACCCAAGTTTAAAGAGGGCGGTGCGTTACTCCTATAGCGCTATACATGTCAAATGGAGGCTCGTGAAAGCTAATGACTAAAACATATCACATAAGTATGGTCCACGTAAGCATCAAGTATCATAACATAGCATTCATGTATAAGGATTGTTTTGTGCATTGCATTAAGAATAAGTTTAAGTGTAGTTTAAATAAGGTAACATGTTACACCCCAAAAAGTGGTAAACATAAAAAGGGGGTTGCGAGTATACTCACGGTTTTGCAAGCTTTCCTACTTGAATCCGTGAAGAGTTGGTTGATGGGGGGAACACCAAGTTATCCTACAAGAGGAAAGTCAAGGTGTATGAGTAATTTGGAAGGAAGATGGAATATTCGGACTTAAGATTCAAAGAAATGACAAAGTAAATATTATGAAAATATTCACTATGGCATTAGCACTTGTCTTGACACTATGGAAATCCCTAAGGATTGTATGTGATTTCATAGGTTCAAGACCTATTAGAATCGTGACAAGGAACTATACACATAGTAATAAACTTAGTAACTTGGTAGATGATTTATTTAATCACTATCAAGGGTTCAGTTTAAGGATATTTATAGTCATATCATATACATAATAATATATTTAGTCATGTAGGAGGCGGGAGGTTAAACCTTCCACTTTGGTACCTCTTGGTGTCATATAAGTCAAGTAGGAGGTGGGAGGTGAAATACTCCACTTTGGTACCTCGAATGATATGTTAACATATAGGTCATGTAAGAGGTAGGAGGGCGAACCTTCCATTTAGGAACCCCATAGATATGTACAAGAAATAATATAACTAATCTAAGCAAAACATCAAGTGATGTGTGGACTTGTATGTAGGTTAGCCTAGGCTAGCCAAGTAGTCACACCATCTTCAAGTTCAAGACTTGACACCACTTGCAAGCTAATAGCTCGATCAAAACAGAAAGTTTAGAGTGTTTAGACACTCATATTAAGTGTAAAACAATCTTGGTTGAGCTTTACTAATCATATTATGGACTAGAGGCATAAGAACACAAGCTTGTTTAAAGTATTCAAGAGTTTAAGAAAGTTTGAAACAAAACAGAAAGTTTATGGACAATTTTAGGGTGTTTCCAGGTCTGATTTCTCCAAGGAGAATTCAAGGAATCTAACCCAATGATTATCCAAGCAAGTAGGAAGAAGAATCAAGTAATTTGGTTGAGTTTTGAGCAAGTTATGCTAACTTTTGTATGAAGGTATGAATCTGTCCGAATTTCAGGATTTTGCAAGAACTTGAGAGTGATTTTGGAGAGATTTGAGAGTGTTGAAAGTGTAGAATGGCTTGGAGGAGATGGGTATTTATAGGGGATGAGTTTAGGGTTGATTGGAGGTGTTTAATGGAGGTTTAGAGCTGATTGGAGGGGAAAGAAACATGGGATTTCGTGCAAAATCGCGGAGAAATGAAGCTGTTGTGTTTTCTGCCCGCCCAGACCTCCTTACGGACCGTAAGGGTGGAGGCTTACGGTCCGTAAGCCAATGGCAGAAGCACAAATTTTTTTTTTTTTTAATGTCTTTCAACATGTCCTAATGATATAGTTTACGTGTTTCATGGCCCTTTTAGGGTATTTTAGCATATATAGCATGTATCAAGTGTATCACAAGCATCAAAAGAATATCATTAAGTATAAGACTCGTAAGTAATCACGGTATCAAGTATGAGTGTCGCGTATTTATGAATTCGACGTACGTTTGTAAGCATCACGAGTAAGTATCAAATTGTTTCACCATCAGATGTATAACGATGTATGAAGCATGTATAACACGTATTTAAAGAAATGCAAGTTTTCATTCATGATTCAAGTCTCGAGTTTACAACGATTACAAAGAAGGAATGATTACAAGAGCACAAGGCTTCCAAAAATAGAAACACGAACAAGACTTGCCATAAATGGAAAGTGCAAATAAGCAGGGCGTTACATATAAGATGTACCAGCGGCGTATCTACCATGCTTTTATCATGCTACACCCATCCCATTATCTAATCACTACCCAAAACCAATCGTTTATCCAATTTGTTTATCTCGTTTAAGTCGTTTAACTCGTTTCCAAATTGTTCTTGTTTTAATTGTGAATCTACTTTGGTCGTCTCGCTAATAACATTCAAACCTTCGTGACTCGACTATCTCGCTTCTCGCATTAACAAACCACCAAAGGGTAAGTTAACAATCATCAGATTCGGCCGTTACCTACATAACCCCCACACATAACCATGGGTGTAGTCTGATAACGGGATTTGTCAGATCCTATGGTACCATAACCTAATACTGGTCGGTTCGGCCAAAATTAATGAATGTCATTCGTTATGTAACAACAACCATCAAGTTTGTTCACATTATCAAAATCGTTATTCAGTTTAATATAAACCATTTAAATCGTTTTTGAAACCATCGTTTTAATACATATGAATCACCCCAAAACAATCGAAAACAGTAAAATAGGGGAACTATGTACTCACATTGAATAGAAGGGTATCCTTGATCTAAAGAACTTAGCGAAGCTCAGGCAAACCAAGGAAATTCAAGTAGTACCTAGTAATCGGATCACTAGTAAATAAATCGACACCTAAATCGGAAGATCGGATAGAATGAGGTCTTGTAAACCAAATGAGTGTTGGAACTCATGTGATATGGTTTAACAAAGCCTACATTCAAGATCGGAACCTATTCTAAGTGCTTTCGACCCGTCACGACCCATTAAGGTGACTTACGCCACTTTAACGCGTCGTTCGCGCAAACGCGCATTCGAGACGTCTAACTAGTCTTATGACAAGTATTATATGCCTAAACATGTTTAATTATGTTGCATAATCAGTTAGGTGACACATGTTTAGGTTACATATGCTTAAAATCCAATTATGCATGAAAATGGCGTTTTGGTCATTTACCTAAGGCATATAAATTGCCTATGCAACTATGGTCACTAAACATGTTTGGTCGGATCCTAAAGATCGACCAAACGGGTCGAGTTCGAAAGTCTAAGCGGTGGTTTAGACCGCTTGACTTACGACTCTAAACAAGCACTAAACTAAAAGTGACGAGCTAAGCATGTTAAAACATGCTTAACTAAGTTAGAAAACAGGTTTTGGTATCAAAACAAAGTGTTTTGATACCAAAGAGTAGTTTGGTTGCAAAATACGCATTTTGACCAAAACTACGACTCGTCACTACGCCTAGTCAACGTGGTAATCAGTAGGTATAGTCACTAGGGACTATAACCATCGTGATTACGCTCACGTTGCGAAGTTCAAACAAACTTCACGTTGACCATAGACTGGTCAAAGCTGAAAGTCAAACAATGTTTGACTTTTAAGCTAGGAAAGCGATAAAAGAACGAAGGAAGCTTACAGAGGGTCCTTGCTAGGGAGAACTTGATCTATAACACTCAGGTATGAAGCAAAGGCTCCAACTTAGAGTGTAATTCAGATCAAGGGTGAAGAAACAAATGAAATGGCCATGCTATTTATACTTGTAGCAAACTCACAAGATCAAGACACTTGTTTGTGTGGCCAACAAGCATGAAATCTCATCCATACAAGTGTTATGAGCAGGTGTTATGCCTTGGAGAGGTGTTAACTTGGTTAACACACAATAAAATTAGCATAAACAGCCCCTGAAGTATCAACAGAATGCTAAAAATCAGTTTCTGGTGCTGGGCATTTTTAGGCGGCCCGCGTAAGGTGAGGGACAAGTCTTACGCGGCCGGTATGATCCCTGCAGATCAGCAAACTTTCAGTATTTACAGCTTTGATCCTTGCATGTGTATGAGCCCATTTTTGGCACTTTTAACACCCGTTAAGCCATTTTCAAGGCTCTAAAAGGTCACTAAAGTTTAGAGGACTCAAAATACGCTCGGAAAACTCTCGGATGTCAGCTCGTTTGGTCGTACGGTCACGTTATTCATCAAATTACGACGAAACTCAAACGGACGCGAAAACGATCCAAATTATGCGACGAATGGTATTTTTGCATGCCGATCACTAAAATAAAAATATTTTAGTGTCTACAAAAATTTTGGGTGTCCAGATGTGGTCAGAACGTAAGATATGCGCGTAAATGCAAACGTACGTCGTTTTTGACACTTTTAGTCCCTGTAAGATCAAATAAGCATGTTTTCGCACACCGAGCCCCTCAAAGCTTATTTCTAAGCTATTTTTAGGTTATTTATGGTATGTTTTGCTTATGATCAAGTTCCGGACTGTACGTTGCCTTACGAAACGGCAGACTTTTGCAGTTTGACGCAAATAGTCCATGTGAGCGAATAAACTTAATTTCGACACACCAAACCATCCAAAACTTATTTCTAAGTTATGTAAAGGTTATTTAAGGTATGTTAAGCTTCTGTTGCTGTTCCGGAGGGTTTGTCATGTTAAACTGACTGCGTTTACGCACCAGTTTGCGTATAACCTTCCAGAAAGCGATTTAAAGCTTGAAATCGGAATCGAATCAAATCGTAAAATCATCAAACACAAATACACACATAATAACACCAAAGTACATTGTTTTATTAATAGTTAACATTGTTTTACATTGTTCATCGATTACAGAGCACAATTGTCACAGAAAATCATGATTTTGTACATTGACCGAATTAAAAAGCGAAAATAACATTGAAAACGTCTAGGATTATGGACTCACGTGGACTTCACAAAAAAAAACCATGCGTTTCAGAAGACACGTAACATCTAAGGTAGACGTTAGAAACTTTCACCAGATGAATCAATAAAAATAAGACATGTGGGATAGCGTCTAATCCTAGCTATTACCCTCAAAGTAGTTTGGGATAGCGTCAAATCCTAGCCGTTACCCTGAAATGGCCAAAGAGCTAAGATAGAGGCTAGAGGTAGAGGTTGCCTAGCCTTTTTTCCATTTTCCTTTTCTCCACGATTTTAAGATAGTCATAACTTATTCGTACGATAATATATATATATATATATATATTTTAAATTACACCAATTAAAAGATAATAAATTTCTCTTTAATTTGGTGTAGTTTTTCTAAAGAGTAAAATGCACGGATAGTCCCTGTGGTTTTGCAAAGTTTCAGCTATAGTCCCCAGATTTTGGAAATTACACTCATAGTCCCTGTGGTTTGACAGTTTGTTACGCTGATAGTCTCTGGAGTGGATGTGGGTTAGTTTTCTCAGTTAAGTTGGTGTGAAATGACTATAATACCCTTAATATAAAATAAAATAATAAATATATAAAACATATATGTATGTATATACACACTTACTGAAGAACAATATGTATCTCTCTTTCTACTCTCTCTCTCTCTCTCTCTCTCTCACTAAAAACCACCACCACCGTCACCTCCCCTGCCGCCATCACCACTCCCCACCACCGCCATCCCCTTCCACCACCACACCTCCGCCTCCTAAACCCATACCCGCACTCAATTCTCGATCCTTATCTACAAAAAAAAAAAAAAAATCAAACAAAACCCTAACTAGTTAAACAGTGAAAACTAACAAACAACATCACCATTCAATCAATCCATCAGATAATTTAACAATTAACAATTAATCAGTAATCACTAATCACCTCTAACTTCATTCTCCAATCGATTAAGCTCAAGCTTCACCGGATCCGATCCATGAAGCAAGTTTATAAGATCATCAGCGTCTAAACTCGGCCTCACCGTAGCTCTCCTACGGCTAGTAGCACCGGATCCCCTACCTCCTCCACCGGAAACCGTCAACGGCGTGGTCATTCTCGCCACCTCGCCGTCGCCGGAAACCTCCTCCATCAGTCGGATCTGAAGTCAATCTCGCATGAATTAGGTGTGAATGGAAGCGGTTAGGGTTTGTGGAATGTGGAATAATATGAGTAGAGTATGAATCTAGATGCAGAAGTGATGAGAGGGAGAAAGTGAAGAGAATGAGTTGAAGTAATGGCTCCGTTTAAAACTGTATCGTCTTGATTGATGTAGTAAGATTTTTTTCAAGTGGTTTCCCTCACTATAATTGTGCGTGTGTGTTGTTGTTGAGTTGAAAAAATGACCGTGTTTCTCTCTCTAGATTGTTATACATACATATGTTCAGTAAGTGTGTATATACATACATATGTTCAGTAAGTGTGTATATACATACATATATGTTTTATATATTTAAATACTTGATTTGTTTATTTTATTTTATATTAAGGGTATTATAGTCATTTCACACCAACTTAACTGAGAAAATTAACCCACATCCACTCCAGGGACTATCAGCGTAACAAACTGTCAAACCACAGGGACTATGAGTGTAATTTCCAAAATCTGGGGACTATAGCTGAAACTTTGCAAAACCACAGGGACTATCCGTGCATTTTACTCTTTTCTAAAAGAATATTATAGTATAAAAAATTATGTTTGTTTAAAAATCATAGGGAAAAAGCTAGGATCGGCCCCTACCACTGACCCTAGCCTCTACATCTACTCCCTAGCCGTTTCAGAGGTGCCGTCTAGGCGAAAACTCAACCCCAAACTTAGAACAATGTTGAATTTTTATTGTGTGCAACTGTGGGTCCCTCAACTAAGGAAACGGCTACACCTAGCTCTTTCCTCCACTTGTCAACTTTAAAACACTCTCAATTTTTATGAAGCCCCTATAGCCTCTATCTAAAAAAAAATGACACATGTTGAATTTTTATTGTGTGCAACTGTGGGTCCCTCAACTAAGGAAACGACTACACCCCTTTCCTCCACTTGTCAACTTTAAAACACTCAATTTTTATGAAGCCCCTACGTGTAGCCGCTACCTATGTTTATTTTTGCTTTTCACGTTGGTCAATGTTAATTCTATCATCTGTGTAATTTGAACCCAATATATCTAAACCTAAAATAGGCCCCAACACCATCGGTTAATAAGCACTAATTAATGTTTTATATTTTTAAAATTGGTTGTAATGACATTGATGGGTGTATAATTTTCACAGACAAATGGTGACGATGGCGTTGTGAGGACGGTGGATGGTGGGTTTGGATTTGCAACCCACATAGTAGCAAAGTTAATTTGCAAATTTTGAGCCTCACTAACTTCAATTTCAATTATTTTGAAACATGTTACTTTTAAATTGATTTTGTTTTCTTTGTCATCACGTTTTGTATTACTTTGTTATTTGCATGTTCTTGATAGTAATGTTGATTGTAGGTGGATGGTTGGTCAATAGAGGGGCGTATCTAGGCCACTTTTATGGGTTCCTTTTATGGGTTCCTAGGAACCCATTTGGTTTAGAAAAACTGGGAAAAATTAGTGAGAACCTCGTATGATTTTGGGAAAAAAAATGTGAGAAATAGTGAAAATCTAGCAAAAGGAACCCAATGAAAAAAATTATTAGATCCGCCATTGGGTTAATAAAGGAAGATGGACTAGAAGAAGCCAGTAAAGGAATGGATTATTGTGGTTTGAAAAAATGAGTGAAACAAAACTTTTATTAAAAATATGGTTGATTGTAAATTTTGACCATTATTGTAGTTTTTTTTGGGTAAAGGGTTACCCCGGTGAATCTAACCATTATTGTAGTTTGTAATTTGTTATTAAAAAAATTGGCTGATTGTCAACTTTGACCACCGTCGTATAAATATATGTCACAAACCCACGGGTCTAAACAGTAGTTAGATATAAATAATACACTATAGGTTTTAATTTTATATTTTCAAAAGTCATAAGTTATACTTTTCAAACCATAGGTTTTAATTTTATATTTTCAAAGTCATAAGTTATACTTTTCAAACCATAGAATAATATTTTTCAAAATCATGAATTATAGAAATACTGTGATTTTATAACAAATCAGTAAGTTCTTTTCAAAAACGTCAACTCAATTTGTTTTGAGTGATGGAGCCTTTTAGAGCACAGCACCCCCAACAAACCTGATCAAGCGTACGAGGACCCGATGGAGGGCTGGTGACTAGGCGGTCCGGAGGAGAGGAGGCCCGCTCAAGCGGACCGTTGTTTTGTGGGTCCTGGCCAGATTTTTTGAACGGTAACTTTATAAAAAAGTTCAAACTTTTTTAAATTTCAAAGTTTAAAGTGTTGTTTTTATATAAAAAATAGGGTAAATTACACTTTTTGTCCTTTATTTTTGTAACGAATTGCAATGGATGACATTTAACTTCAATAATTACAGTACAGTTCTTTATTTGGAAAACTCGTTACACATTTCGTCTTTTAACACTAACCAAGTTAAAATTATCAACTAAGTCTATTCACTTAAGGGTATTCTGGTCATTTCACGCTTTTATTTAAAATGTTTTTTAATAAATAAAACCAATAATAATTACATATATACAGCATCTTCTCCAATTCCTCAACCCTAGAACCCTAACCACCACCACATCCTGCCACCGCCACCACCATATTAAAATATCAAACATTCAAACATTCAAACTTTAAAAACCTACACCAAATTAACAAAGTCCACTTCAACTTTAAAAACCTACACCAAATTAACACCAACCTCAAACTTTCAAACTTTCACTCTTAACTATTCACTCTCAGTCCATATTCTATTTTACACCAAAATTATATACTCAACCTTTCACTCTCATCTCAAACTCTCAAATGGATGACAAAAGAAGCTTTCAAGAAATGTTAGGGTTCGGTTTAAACCCGAACCAATCAACCAACACCCCACTCTACCAAGGCTTCGAGTCACCAAATCAACCCGAATCTACGCCATCCCAAAACCAATAATTCGGGGTCATGAATTAAACCGGTTTCTTTCATCCAAACTCCAAAACTTTGAGTTCAGTGCCTCCACCCGGTGCCATGCCGATACCCAGAACCGGTTACCCGATCTATGGGTTTGGTCCACAAATGGAGACGGGTGTCAACCACAACGTTCAACCGGCACCCGTGTTCAACTCTCCGGACACTCGTCCGATACATCTACATCAACTCCATCTTCAAGCCAAAAAATAAAAATAAAGGGAAAAAATTAGTCGGTGAACATTGATTATATGCATAGGTTTCCTAGGATGTTGGGCACCATTGATCATAGAGAAAATTACCAAAATAGCCAAGAAAACCTTTGACTTACGAAAATGGCCATTTGATGCGTCCTTGGAGCAGGGCATCCCACATTTTATGCGTCCGCCAATGATGAGTTGACACATGGCAAAAGTAACCTGATACCTCAGCCGCCAGCGCATCCAGGCCAAAAAGTAGGCGGATGCGTCCGGCCAAGCTGCATCCGGAGACAATTGGCTGGCTTGGCTGTGGCTCGTTGAGTGGCTGCTTTGGAGGAGCTGTAAGACGCATTAGAGGCATCGGGTTCCGTGCTTTTCTGAATTTTTTTATATTTCACATATTCATTTAGTTTTTTTGTTAATTCAAACCCATCTACTATATATAATGACGAAAATCAGTTATGGTTTTGAACATGTTCTCTCCAAACCAATTTTATAGAATGCTAATGTCAATGTATCCGCCTTTTGATACTCTCCAAATAGAAATGAAGTTGTTTAACTGTGTTGAAGATGACGTTTTCCTGAGCTTTAGAAGTCCTAGTGTTTATGGGTGACGGGACCTGCCCCAAGTGACGGAAGTGATCTGACTTGCCATTTATGGTAGGTGGTTTAACGAAGAAATTCGAAGAACTCACCTACAAAGGGAACGTTGGATCACTTCGTGTTATCGGATTTCCTATCCACGTCCTCTACCGCTCCTCCTAGGCCTCTAAATTGTTCAAAAACAAGGAGGAATTGGAGACCGAGCTTTGTGGAGGGATTGGATCACTTCGTGTTATTGCTTAAAAAATATATTTTTTAGTCTGTAATTTTTTTTGGTTTATTTTGGTTTGTTTTTTTTATTAGGTTTAATTGTTGTACATAAAGTAAATAAAAAGTTGTATGTTATTTCTTTTTTTGTAATAGTGATAAATTTGACATTTCAATCCATATCTCCATCTATATATTTAAATTTTGGTTACTTGTATACCACTAAACAAATAATTAGAAGAGATGGGTGGTGGTGAATTTGAACCATCGGGTGATAGACCAGAGGCTGATTGCAACACTCCACCAGGCTACCGTTCATCACCACCAGCCTACTGGGCACCGCCACCAGGCTGCCGTGCACCGCCACCAGCCTGCCGTGCAACGCCACCAGCCTGCCGTGCAACGCCACCACCCCGTTTAAATCCTAATTTATTCAACCCGCCGCCTCTGAATACTGATGATGAGTGGGACGGTATCACCAATGAAGAAGCAAGCTTTGCTTACGATTGTGCCATGGCAGAACTTCAGTTTTCCTGTTTGCGAGTTTGTGGTAGTCAGTCAAACTACATGGATTGTGGGGAGCCCAAGAAAAGTGAACAGCGTTAGGCTTGGTTAATAATTAGAGAAATAGTTATCAATTTATGTCTAAATTAAATTTTGTAATGGGTGGTACTACATATTTAATGGTAAAGTGTATGTTAATATGTTATCAAAAAGTAGTCCAAATTTTAGGTGAATTAATTTTTTTTATATATAATTCAGTAATTTGTTATCAATACACATAAATATATGAATCTGAATGTTAAAAAAACATGCCTCTATTTTCTAATTTTTTAATAGTAAAATGTTAATATGTTATTAGAGAAATTCATATTTTAGGTGATTTGTTATAAAAGAGAAATGAAAAACAAATTTTTATATAAAATTTAGTAATTAAATTATATTTAGTGATTTTGTTATTTTTATAGTATTAATTAAATTATAAAGGAATTATTACATAAAGAACACAAAGTAAAAAGATCATGAAAGTAAATTAAAAATTCCATATTAAACTACGTTAGGACGTGGTAAACAACGCATGAAATACAAATTATCTGCCATGAACGTTCTATATGACTTCATTTTTTGATTGATGTCACCGGTGAGATTTATGGGTTTATCTGTAACGAGATGCTCCATCAGCATACATAGATACACAGCTTCGTTTCCAGTCAAGGAGCAGTTTGACACGACACAGTCATCATTCATTTCGAATGAAATGATTTTTTCTGGCTTTCCAGTCTTTTTCCAATAGCGCAAATTAACTAATACTGCTCCTAAGTATACGCATATTTTTGTCAGCCTAGGGATGACAACCTGTCTGTATTTTTCGCCTGCACAAATGTCTTAACCCGGGAACATTACCAGCTGTTGGTTGCCAGCTCAAGACGTAGCATTAGCCACTCCTTATTTTCTAGCGGGATCAGGAAAAAAACATAATCAATGTCAAAAAAGGAAGGAAACGGGCTTAATTTACCGTTACAGTAAGTAGCCGCGTTTTTCGGAACCGATTCCAATAAACACTTTGGTGGTAGTATTGTCCAACGTAGATTTAACAAGGGGTGTTCTTGAAGCTTTCTACTTCTCCAATTCATCAGTCTTCCAACCCACGCTTCGATATGCTGTAAAAATTGTAGTGTTAGTAACATATTTGAACAAATTATAGTTTACGTAAAATTGTTGATATAATTTACTGTGTCGTTGAGATAGCCGTTGAAATGAAATCCCAATAAAGTTCCCCAAAAGTTTTTGTCAAGCTGTACTGATCTATTAAAAACAACTGAATAACAGAACGCTGCGTCGCCTCTGTTGTAGAATTCGAGCACATCTTTCGACCAATTTTCTGTTTCATCGTCTGGTATCCCCCATCTACCGCGGTTGTGCTGATGTAGGCTATGTCTATCACGTAGACAGTCTTCTTCTCCTATTTTTGGGAGGTTGGATGATGTTCTGCTTTCTGTTGCATTCACCGGCTTCCTCCATCGATTTAGGATCCAACTTGAGGATTTTTTAGCCGGTTGAGAGCAGTATTCTTCACCCGCTAAGTCTTTTCCCCGCCGTTCAGACATGCTTTTTTCCTAAATTCAGGGAACCACAGATTTTTTACGTGTTTTTGCACTTGTAAAAAAAAGTTACTTATATAAAAAAAAGAGATTACATTAAAAATTAAAAAAAAAACCCAACTTAAATGAGATGGGACGTTCCCGACGCATCCCATGCGTCTATGGCTCCTAGAAAAATGTGATGCTTTAAAAAAAAATTTGTTTATGTTGAAGAAGATGCAAAAACACATGATCTATATACTATTGACACGGAATTTTCAATTTTATATCATGATATATGGTTTAACATACACAAAATAAAAAAGTTAGTTATATAAAAAAACTACACTAAAAAAAACCAATTTAAACGAGATGGGACGTTCCCGACGCAGCCCATGCGTCTATGACGCCTAGAAAAATGGGCATTGACTCTCTCATTAATGGACCCTTTAAAGTAATTGAAGACGCATCCGATGCGGCTACACATCTTACGAGGAGTCCATAGGCGCTTCCGGTGTTAGACGTCTCCCATTGCTGGGACCACCGCATGTGGTGGTTGCACTGTTGCTTTCGACGCTTCCCAAGCGGGTAACATGGACCACCTTTGCCGGAGCTCCGACCCATCTTTCCTCACTAACCAAGAAGATCCGACCCGGTTCGATTTTGTTAAGGATCCAGTTCTCTCCGACCCGATCGGACCCGTCTTTGTAACGGAAACACACACAATGCATCAGAATTTTTGGGAGGATGACCAAATCCCAAACTTTAACATTGAATTCACGGTAGAAGATACGGCTGCAATGCTGGACAACACTCTTCCGGCTAGCACTAAACTGGTAATTCTTTAATCTTATTTTTTATAGTGTTATTGGTTTTTTAGTTTTTGTTGTGTTGTTTACAATTCATTATCCCACTGATGTAGGCTAAGGCTCCTAGAATTAGAGTTAGAGCAGCTTGGACAGTTCTAAATAAAATCATGAAGAAAATGACAGGTAATTTAGAACATAGGCTAAGGCAGACGGTTTTTGGTCACTATTTGGATCTTGAGTCTGTGATTTGTGAAATCCCACTTTTGCTTTGTGTTGCACGACATCAGGTTCCCACTGATAATCCTAGCGATGGAATAACTTATGTGTTTGGGAATGATTTTCTTCATTTTACTCCCATTCAGTTTTGTCTTATCACCGTGTTTAGATTTGGACCGTTTACAAATACGATATCTAATGGATCACCTAGTTCGTTCAGATCAAGAATTTTCCCGGGGACACGTGAAGTAAGGTTACGTCATGTAGAAGATGCATTTGATTCGGACTGGTCACAACTAAGTGAAGACGATTGTCTTCGTCTCTGTCTGTTGGTGTTACTAGAGTTAGGTTTTAAAGGTACCCAATGGTTCGAATCCATTGACAAAATGGTTGTGAATTTGGTTGATGATTTAGAAGTATGGAACAACTTTCCGTGGGGTAGCTATCTTTGGTAGAGCATGTATTTGCATGTAAATGATTTGAGTCATCGACACCAACAGGGTAACGCCGGGTTCTTGTTGCCTGGTTGCTTTTGGCCGTTCAAGGTACAAATTTTGATTTAATCTGATGCAATACATTGCAACCCCTTACTTAAATTTAATGTATATGTGTAGATGTGGATTTATGAAGTCTTTCCGGAATTTAAGGAGATGGTTTCATTTTGTAAACGCGAAGCAATTCCAAGATTTTTGGGTTGGGGGCCTGGAAAAAGGGTTACAACTGCTACCGTTGAACGCATTTTTGAATCGGCAAAAAAGGTAATTGCTGTACTTTGTTATTTTATTCTCAGTTATATAGTAAGATTAGAATAAATTGATTGATAAAACTTTTCATTATTCAATTCTTAGAATGAACATTACCGTCCGATTCAAACCATATTGCCCACTAGTCAGGAGATGTAGACAGAGTGGTACATATCTAGTTTGCAATTTTTAGAAAGTATTCGTATAACAAGCGAGGTACCCCGTAACATGTAGCCCAATGATGATACGATGCACACAAGTGGTTTTAAACCAAATGATGGGGTTGTTGACGGGTTTGAAGGTTATGCAGCGTTGTCCCCCATGGGCACCCAACAACCAAGAAAAAGAAGGTCTGCAATTCATGATGGAGGAAATGTTTCAAATGCGGATGAATTAGAATCGTCTCTTGTGGAAAAATTTAAATCAATATTGGACGAGAACAATGAGAAGCTAACTCTGCTAAATGAGGCAAAGGTGAGGGTGAAATTAAATAAATGTGTTTTATGTAATAGTGATGCTATAATTTAATAGGTCTATTTGTTATGCAGCTAATGACTCTAAATCTTGATCATGGTAGCGTTCATTCAGTCGGAAAGGTAATGTTGTATTGCAAGGATTTAGGCAATTCAATTACATCAAAAATAATATCTACTAATGTTCGTTATCACTTAAATATGTATGTAGCCGGAAGTAGACTCGTTTGTCAACTTCAATGATGTTGGTGCTTATCATGTCGAAACAGACAACTTGCAACCGTGTGACGATCGTGTATGTAATAATACAAAACAGTTAGTCGATGATGCCCCGACAGCAGCATTGCGGCAATCAGAGAGGTTAGTAAAGTCGGGTCCGTCTATGCTGTCACCTTTTGTTTTGTTGAAGAATGTGTCAAAGAGAAACAAGAACAAAGAAGATAGTACGTGTACGGATAAACAGATACAAAAGATCCGAGATTGGTATATCATCGAACATTCACTGGTAAGCAAAATGGATTCAAGGACGCGGAAGGTTGGAAAAACATTGGCTGGTGAAGTTGGTCCACAATTTTGGTCGTTGTTGCTAGGTGACGACGGGTCCGGTTGGTTAAGTGATGATGTAAGAAAATTATTAATATTCATGCTTCCAAATTATTTTTATTTTCAAAACTGTTATTTTAAAAATTTTTCAAAACAGCATTTATACGGTTGGATGATTAAGATGTACGAGGAGAGGAACCAAAGCGATCGTTGGAGCATTCTACCACCCTATTTTCAGTTGACCATAATTGAGTGTGATGCACACCGGAGGTTGGAGGGCTATTTCAATGGGTCCTTGATTCCTATTCCACAAATTTCCGAAGTTGACGAGGTAAGTTATGTTTGAATGCCGAAATGTTTATATATATTTCATTTAAAAATTACTAGCAACTTTTTTATGCATGTATAGGTTTATGTTCCGCTGAATATTAAAAACGTGCATTGGCTTTTGGCGGTGTTCCACCTTCACAATCGGACTCTTACAATTTACGATTGGTTCGTCATATCGTATATATGCCACTGTAGTCTATTGAATCACTTTCTTACAATTTACATATGCCTACGTGTGTAGTTTATTGGAAAGTGAAACCATGGTGAAAGATAGAACGTAAGTTATTTACCACATCAATTTTGCCTTCGACACATGGCTACGCGTCAACGGATACTATTCAGCCGATGAGCCATTAAAGATGTCATTGCCGTTCAAAGTCGTTTACCCCAGCCAAGTACCTCAACAATCAGGGAGTTTAGGAGATTGTGGTGTATGGGTTTGCATTTTCATGGAAAGGTTGATCAACAAGCAACCCGTATATCGAGAAAAAAACACCGCTAAGGCAGCTTACCAAATGAGACAAAGGTTGGCTATCATGTTCTACGATAGTCTGTTACCGGAAAACTTTGATCTCGTCAGTAGTTGACAGTCATTTGAAAATGATGTGGATGAACAAGTTGATGAACAAGTTGTAGATCCGTAAACAAGGTATTATGACATTGAACATTTGCATTGGGCCGGCCCAATTCTGATTCGCCCCAATTCTGATTCGGCCCAATTCTGATTCTGATTTGGGGCCCAATTCAATGGTCCAATTCTGTTTCTGAGCTTCATAGTATTTCCACTTAATTAAATTTGGTCCATTTCAAAAAATGGCATTGGGCCGGCCCAATGTGGTTACGCTTTGACTATTGAGACAGTGTGTTTTTAATGGTTTGTTTAAAATTTTGTGGCCCATTTTAAGGCAAATTTTGTTTTTGTTTGCATTACAAATTTTTGGTCTCATATGCTTCAAGAAAAAACGCCATTGGGCCGGCCCATTTTAATGAGAAGGGGGTGCAGCAACAGGTTTTTCGGGCCATTTTAATGCACTTTTCTCATGCTTAAAAATTAACAGAATTTTGTTAATAACGTAGTAGATATTAATATAACCAAAAAGGTGCGTTTCATACATATCTTAAATATTAAAAAAAAAACTTGTTAACCAAACTAATACATAAAACCAAAATCGGTTAACATACGGCTGAACTTAGACATAATTGAGGAACTATATGAAGATTTACAAGTAAATCTTCATAATCTACCAAACAGAGACCCGATCAAAGTCTTCCTCATACTTCAAGAGGTAGTCTAGCAGTGCTTCCTCGATCACTTCTTCTTCAGTTAGCTTCTTCTCGGCCTTGGACGCTGCCTTTACCCTTCTATTGAACAAGGAACACTTGCACCGTAGGTAGGCCGAACGGGTCTGCACCTCGTTCACATCTCGGTTCGTTTCACTAACATGTCTACAAAACATGTGGAACACGCTGTTCCAAAAGGCGTCATCCATAGCGGCATGCCGGCATAGGTGTCTTGTTTCAACGTAGGACATTGCAACGACAATGTCTTCAACCTCGGTCCATGAATCATCGGCCATTTTGAAGTGTTCTCAAAGGTTTTGTGTAGAGATAATAAAGTGGGAGATATAGTTGGCTATATATATAGGCATGGAGTAGAAGTAATTAAATGCTAATTTAGTATGAAACAAATAAATAATCTTAATTGTAACTTAAAGTTTAATAAAAGAACTCATTTCCCATTTCATCTTTTGAAATTCACATTAGTTAAATGCTAATTTTGTAAGGCTTTATAAAAAGTTAAAAAAATAACGTTAAATAAAAAAACATATTCTAAGGCTTTATAAAAAGTTATTAAATTATTTTATTAATATTTCCTTTACCCATTTTTAAGAAACGTGTTAAATAAAAAATTATAATAATAGTATTTGTTATAAAAAAGAGGAGATAGGTGGATCTTATTATTGGTCTATAAATATGGACCATTGGTGAGAATTGCTTCATACCACATCAAATTTGCACAATAATGTCGTCAAAAGGAAGGCGTCAATCAAGCATTTCAGATTGTGTAGAGAACACTGTTTGGCTTAAGCGGAATGACCAATTTGTTTATTGGTCATAAAATGTTCTTGACTTCTACTACGACGGTGATAGCCAATTTTGCTATTCAACTTATATGGGGCAAACGCCGTTAGACAGAGAGTGGTGGGGTGGAGTACTAGGGTATTGTGGAGATGGAATTATGCAAGAAACGGTAATTTGATTATTTTACATAGTTTATTATTTATATTATTTATAATTTCTAAATATGATCATTTTAAAAAATTTATAGCATGTCCGTGCATGGTGTAACAAGCTAATACAAGATAGAGAAACAGAAAATCGTCGAGGGACATCTTCATCAGATACTGTTCGTTGGACCATTCTACCCCCAAATTTTATAAACCTTCTGGCGGAACAGGATCAAGATGCTTACGGATACACTACTGGCTATGTAGAACTATACCCTGCCTTTTGGAAAGTGGATACGGTAAAAAAAATTTCATTGTAAGAATGAGCAACATAGATATGCACTCACTAAATATTTACCGTATCTTCTTTTCAGGTTTACATACCAGTATCGCAAGACAAAGAAGGCTGGATAATCTTAAAGATAGATATCATCATCATCATACTCAGTAAATCCCACCAATAGCAAAGCAAAGGTAGGGTCTGAGGTAGGGTCTTAAAGATAGATATGCACTCACTAAATATTACCATTTATTTTACCAATAAATGTGATGCACTTAATTGCGGGGAACGATTCTGCGTTCACAGAAGGATACACCAAACTCTAGTAGAATTTGAGAGTCTCTTCTTATGGTTCCTCGGTCGTATACAATATTGGGAAAATGCTGGACTGAGTGAGGCTGATGCGTTGGAATTCTGGTGTGATATTGTCTATGTTACTGCAAAATCTTGTGCAAAACAGTGTACTTCCGAACTGGTAGGAACGAAACATGCAAGATGCCTGTATGAGATATAGAGGATTTATGGCAGATCAACTCTATTCTGCACGTTTCACACCCCATTAATAATCTAATTAATAAATAATGCCTAGTGAAATTATTGTTTATTTAGTTAATTGAATCGAAATTTTTGTTAATTTAATAATTTAATTAATAAATAATTCCTAATAAATAATTTAATTTAATTATTGTGAAATTAATTAATTAAATCGAAATTTTTGTTAATTATTTATTTAGTGAAACTATCTTCTATTTTTTTAATTTAATAAAGACTTTTTTTGTGAACATAATAGTTAAAACATAAAATAAATATAAATAAAATAAGGATTGTTAATATATCTTAAATAGGATATACATTTGGCTTAAATTTATACAAAAACTTCTTTAATCATCACCCAAATTATATGAGGGGTATGTATTTTGAAGTACATAATCCTGAAATTCTCCGGCTTCAACTTGGACGGGTGTGGGTTGTGGCTTAGAGACGCGGCTAGAAGAAGTCTTTGTTTTGGGCGGTGCTAAACAGCTCGCACGAGAATGCCCATACGTTTTGCACTTACCGCAGTATATGGGAGTGGGATCCTCTCCTAGCGATAGGATTCGTTTGTTTTCTTTAGGACGTCTGGCTTGTCGTTTCATAATAAGCGGTGATTGCAGATTCACCAGTCCATCGGGTACTTCCCACTCTGATTTATCAGGGACTGGATTTATATGCTCCTCATACGTGGATTTATAAACTTCATTAGTGTAACACGACATCACATAACGAGCACAATCTGGTTCACCTAAAAATCTAGATACTGCAATAACGTGCCCGCAAGGTAACCCAGATACTTGCCAAACCCGACAACTGCATTTTCCATAAGAGAAGTCAACTAAACCTCTCTTTCCACCGTCATCAACGTCAAAACTGTTCTGAGCAATTCCAGCAACCATCCACGAACGAGAACCATCAACTTTGCCTTGAATTTTTTTTAGCCCACGTTGTAAGCAAGTGTTCGCCTTGAATTCCCTCGTTCCGGCGATCATAGAACCATTTTTGGACAGACTGTCGAAAAAATTCTATGAGTTGGGTTATTGGAATTTTTCGGGCATGTTTTGATAAAGCATTCATAGATTCAGCGCTGTTAGATGTCATGTAATGATATCTTCTGGCTGGACAATGTGCTCTTGACCATTTGTCAAACCCAATTTCTATAAGAATGTTCTGTAATCTTGGAACAGCGGCACATAGCGTGTCGAATTATTCTTGAAAATCGGATATCCTATAAGATTTGCAAGCCTTCCACCAAAGACTCTCATATTCCTTTTTTTTATGGTAAAGGAAGGTTGACCATCAAATGACGATAACATAACCCGTGAAAGCTTCTTGGAAACACAACCCGTACGGCTAATTGTATAGAAGCTGTCCGGTCAGAAATGATTGCCAAATCTGGATGCTCGCTGATGCATTCTTTCAATTTTGAAAGGAACCACGTCCACGAATCACCGTCTTCAGATTTACCAATGCCATAACCAATAGGCAAAATCTGATTGTTTCCGTCCATGCCAACAGCCAAAAATAGTGTTCCTTTAAATTCACCCTTCAAGTGGGCCGCATCTATGATAATAAGCGGTCTTAAATTTTTGAGAAAGCTCCGAATCTTAAAGCAATACGATATTGTTAGATTTTTGTGGAAAAATTTATTTATTTATATTTTAGTGTAACATTTAATATAGTGTTTGACTTACCACTGATGTGTGCAAAATGCAACATATAAATTACATCAAATGATGCATAAAACTAACCCTTTTTTAGTACTAATTTTGGAAAAAGTGTGCTTTTGTCTTCCTTTTGTATTTTCAGGATTAAATGAGCTTAAATGAACAAAAGAAGCAAAAAGGCAGCTAAATCTAACAAAAATACAAGAAGAGGGATAAACGTGGCATGCCCGACCCCCCGACAGCATCTTCCTAAGCAAAACAAGAGAACAGAAGGCTGAACACGCCCCGTGCTCAGTGAGCAAGGGGGCGTGCCCAAGTTTCTGCAGAAAAGACAAAGCTGTAGAAGCTTCTATCACCCACCACGAGGGCGTGCCCAGTGGACACGGGGCCGTGGTCAACTCTACGATTCGCAGAATCTGAGGAAATCTTGATAGTACAGATACGCTTCTGCACACGGGGTCGTGCCCAGCGGACACGGGGCGTGGTCAACTAATGCAGACAAACTGCAATTAATGAAGAAAGAGAAGGAGAATGGACACGGGGCCGAACCCAATGGACACGGGGCCGTGCCCGACCGAGCAGTTGTTTAGGCTATAAATAGGGGTGCTTGGCTCATTTGCAAACCATCCCTTGGCAAACCACCTCTCTCACACTACACCCACCCTCCACCACCATCACAACCCACATCCACCACCATCATCCATCATCCATCATAGAGTGTTTGTAGTAGTCTCGGGATCCAAGATTGATCGTAAGAGTTCTTGACAATCAAAGGCCATGTTTGCCTAAGTCTCTTACATCACTTGGTGAAGACAAGTGTTTAGTGTAATACTTTTTATTTTTAATCTTTTCGCACTTTTTATTTGGCTATGCATTAATGACTTTAATAACTAGTTTCTTATGTTGAAGGTGATTCTTCCTTATCGTTTGTCCGTGGTGTCTTGGCATTATTTTACTGTCTATATAAAATAAAAGATTTTCACCATTCATATCTCCACAGTCTATATGGAGGTATGTTGGCTACCTGGTCGGGGGGTTAAGGGAACGGTTTGGTAAGAGTCTTGCCTTGTTCAGTGTATAGATCCTGCAAGGACCTGGGTCAAATTTAGTAGGACCTCCTTCAATACCCACCGGTATTGGATGGCGGGGGTCCAAACTCTTTGATCCCCTCATATGTAAACTACTATTAATACTTTAACCCGGCTACTTAGGACTGTATCCCTGCTGACTCAGACTACTTAGCCGAGGGTAACGTCACCTTCAAAAGAGGGGCCTACCATATTATGCATTAATAACTTAATTAATTATCTTTCAATAATCCGACCCTTTAGGATTGTATCCTTGCTGACTCAAACTACTGGATTGAGGGTAACGTCACCTTCAAAAGAGGGGCCTACTACAATAACTAAGATAATCTCTTAAAAAGTGCAAAAGTGCGGAAATAATCAAAGGTTACACTACACACGAGTCGGATCCAAGTGATTCATCTTGTCTATCTGTTTTTATTTTTATATTATTTTTTAGCATTTTAGTTAGTTTTATTTTTCTAGTTTAAAAATCTTTTTTTTCTAAACTTTTGATTTGATTAGACGTTGAGGACAAACCGGTATTAAAAGCTCTTTTGTCCTTGGACGACCTCGGTATCTTACCAACACTATACTACGCTCACGATGTGTGCACTTGCCCATATGTGTGTTTAGTGTTAGTAAATATCGTGTTTATAAATTTAAAACTTGGCTAAAAAGTGTTAAAGGGCTTAAAATATACATTAAAACTATACGACACTTCACACGCATCAAGTTTTTGGTGCCGTTGCTGGGGACAAAAGGATTTTAAGAAAGTTAAAAATCAGCGGCCTAATCGTTTTTCTTATTTTTCTATTTTTTTAGGATTTTTTTCTTAAATTTTCAGTTTCTGCAGATCTCAGCACGCGGCCGTGCCTGGTCGGACACGGGGCCGTGCTCAGCGTTGTTACTGGCAGTTTTTATTTTCTGAGTTACAGAGAGTTGGACACGGGGCCATGTCGGTGCAGCACGGGGCCGTGTCGAGCTCCCCAGTAACATGGATCCGGAAAACAACTACTGTATCTTCGACCACGGGCCGTGTTCACTAAGCACGGGGCTGTGGTAAACTTCCTGACCAACGTTCTTTTCTGTTTTTGTTGCAGGACTTGGAACCCAGGCGCCACATCTGAACTTTTCATGTAGTGTATGAGCTCCAGTTCCAGTAGAGACATAAAAGAACCTCTAGAAGAACTCGAACGCTTTCTCAGAAAAAGACTAAAAGCTAAAAACCAAGAGAAAGTTTCGAGGAACCCACTTCCGATGGTGGATCAACGTACCCTTATGGATTACCTGCGACCCACCGTGGGTAATCTTGGCGCCGCTATCAATGCACCGAATGTCGAAGCCAACAACTTCGAACTCCGGCCGCATTTGATACAAATGCTTCAAAACTCCGCAACCTTCCATGGGCTTGCGGACGAGGATCCTCATCTACATATCACTAATTTCTTAGAAATATGTGATACTTTTCGGATCAATGGAGCATCAAACGACGCCATCGGCCTTCGAATGTTTCCATTTTCACTAAAAGACCGGGCTAAGGCTTGGCTTAATACCCTCCCAGTTGGCTCGGTAAACACCTGGGATGAACTAGCCCAAAAGTTTCTATATAAATATTTCCCTCCTGCTAAAACGGCTAAATTAATGATTGAAATTAATACATATTCACAAGAGGATGGGGAATCTTTATATGAAACTTGAGAAAGGTTCAAGGAGCTACTAAGAAAGTGTCCTCATCACGGTCTTGCGGTATGGCAACAAGTATCCACTTTCTATAATGGGTTGTTGCCACACACAAGACAAACACTTGACTCTAGCTCCGGGGGACTTTTAGGTAATCGTCGCCTAAATGAAATTTATAATCAAATTGAGGAAATTGCTCAAACCAATTTTCAGTGGCACACTCCCCGAGGCAACAAATCCATTGCCTCGGGCGCCCATAAGGTTGATGAAAGCACTTCCTTGCAAGCCCAAATCGAGGCCCTCACTTCAAAAATCAAAAAATTAGAAATGGTAAAAACGGTCTCGGTTATGGCTTGCGAGGGGTGTGGTGGGCCGCATGAAAATTGGAGTTGTATGAAAGAAATGGATAATCAAACAGAATCGGTAAACTACATTGATAATAGACCTAGGCCGTCAGGTCCTCCAACGGGTACCTACAACCAAGGATGGCGTAACCACCCTAACCTTTGTTGGAGAGAACCCGGCAATAGTAGTAACCAACAAAACCCAAACCAACGAACAAACTTTCAACAACCAAGAAACGAGTCACAAAATTTCTCTCAACCGCAAGGGGGACTAGAAAGGCTTGAAGATACCATATCTCGCCTCATCTCCGACACCGAAAAGAAAAACTCGGATCGATTTCAACAATTGGAATCGAATTTTAGAAATCAACAAGCTAGTATTCAAAACGTCGAAAAACAATTAAATCAACTAGCTCAAAATTTCTCCGAGAGACCACAAGGCGCGTTACCAAGTAATACCGAAACCAACCCAAAAGCGCAAGTACATCTAATCAAATTAAGAAACCGTACCGTGGGTCCCGAGGAAGCTCCAATGCCTCCAACTGAAAAGAGTCGATCCAGCCACACCGCAACTCCACCCACACCCCAACAAGAGACGGCTTCTCCACCAATTCAAGAGCCCACAAAGAACCCTCAGGTTCCATACCCCTGTCGGTTAATTCGCCAAAAGACCGATGAGCAATTCGCAAAGTTCGAAAATTTATTAAAACAATTGCATGTTAATATTCCATTTATCGAAGTCCTAACTCAAATGCCTAAACATTCAAAATTTATGAGGGACTTCCTCACTCATAAAAAGAAAATTGAAACATTGCAATTAGTTAATTTAGGCGAAGAATGCTCCGCCTTGCTACTCAACAAACTCCCACAAAAGAAGATTGACCCTGGAAGCTTCACCATTCCTTGTTCGATTGGGGAATCCCCCATTCGCAATGCACTAGCTGATCTCGGGGCTAGCATCAACCTCATGCCCGCATCGATGTTTAACCGACTCGGCCTAGGGAAAACAAGCCCTACAAAAATGAGCATACAACTAGCTGATAGGACCGTCAAATATCCTCAAGGTGTCGCTGAAAATCTATTGATCAAAGTCGGCGAATTTGTCTTTCCTGCCGACTTTGTCATACTAGATATGGAGGAAAATACCGAAGTACCACTCATCTTAGGGAGGCCATTCCTAGCCACGGCCCAAGCTGTGGTGGATATGAATGATGGAACGTTGACATTGAGGATTGGGGACGAGGAAATAAAGTTTGGAGTTGGAAATAGAGTAGAAGACGACGACCCGGTCAATTACATGAAGGTCATAGACTCAAGTTTGGATGATGCTCTCCGACGGTGCAACATGGGATGCAAAACATCCAACTTGGGTAACGTATGACCAGGCTTTGGGTCTAGCCAATGACCCTTATAAACGTGGCGCACCACGGAGGCATTCCGCGGAACTATCCTTAGTTTAGTTTAGATTAATTTATGTTTTCTAGTTTAGTTTTAATTTTCAGGAATAAAAACACACTCGGGATGGTGAAGGATACCAAGGGAAACTTGAACCAGCACCCCATGCACAAAAACAGGGCCATCCGACAAATTTTTCTTCATTACAGCAAGTTCAGCACGGGGCCGTGCTCACCTAACACGGCCCATGCTCAACCATCTGCAGAAAATTGCCCAGTTCAGGTAACTAGACACGGGCCGTGCTCACCCAGCACGCCCCCGTGTCCAGGCTTCTGTTTCTTTTTACTCAATTTTTGTTACTGGCGATCTGAACACGTGGCCGTGTCCAGACGCCCAGTAACATAAAATTTTGTTTTTCACACCTTTTTACACGTCCAATCAACCTAAAAACTTATTTTTGGGACACATTGAGGACAATGTGTAATTTAAGTGTGTGTGTGGGGGGGGGGGGATGCTAAAACCTTTAATTTTGCAAGACCTAATTACCAGTCTTACACAAAACTCTATTGGAACCGCTAAACACCCCAAATTTTTTCAAAAATCTTTCATTTTTTTACTTGTCTAAGTTTAAGTTGGGAATTTCAAGTTCTAAAAAGGTGATATTTTTACAAATTTACAACCGATAGCGTCGTGATAAAAAGAACCAACATAAGAAAATTATGAAACGGCATGACAAACCTAGTTAAAATTTGACTATATATACTTGATCACATAAAAACCCATTCCCACAAAAAATGAGTTTTGAGCCTTTATTGAGCATACAAATACACATCTTTAAACTATATGCTCATTTTTCGTTTCTTGTGTGAATAGCCGCTTGGTTCTTACAACTCTAGAACTTGCCACGACGATACATTCCCGGTCCTTACCAACTTAAACCCGACTAAGTAAATGATGGAGGCATTAGGACTAACCCTTTTTATTTCTACACCATTATTTTTTTTTTACAAGCTACCCAAAATCCCCCTAGTTAACCCCTTTGAGCCTAAACCTTTTCATTTCTTAACCCAAAACAAACACCCTTTTACCCACCAAAACCCTTTTTCATTTTAAACCCTTTATTTTAGTAACAAAGCTCGGTTTTTGTGTGACTTTCTTATGTTGAAAAAAAAAGTCGAAAAAGAAAAAAAAATGAAGTTTGCAATAAACAAACAAAGCTCACAAAAAGAAAGCTTGTTTGAATAACACTTCATTGGAATAAAAAGTCACAAAAACAATATGTTTTGCAAAAACCGACGCTTTTTACGCCTTTCGCCCTTTTCTACTAACCACTAACCCAACCACCTACCTTTAACCCAAGCATAACCCTTCACCCCAAAAGTCCTCTTGATATTTACAAAGGTATATAGTTAAAAAGGATGAGGATTGATTGCTTGGCAAGCTTATGGTAGAAGTAAGTTCCATGCCGCTCTCGAGTGTTTCACAAAATTACATATTCGGCCGAGTGTTGAGTGATCCCTCGTGAGGTATGTGAACTTGTATATAAATGGAATTTTAAAAGGGCATGTTATGCCCTAATAAGTAATTTATCTTATGTGATGTTTTAAATAAATCATGACGAATATGATTGTAAATAAATAAAAATAAAACTTAATAAAGAATCTTGGAAATCCCGACACTCTATGACAAGCCCAAAACCTTCTCTTCTACCCATTCCATTTGGGAGTGTAAAGCCACATTATAAAGAGTTTTGCTTGAGGACAAGCAAAGATTCAAGTGTGGGGGTATTTGATGTGTGCAAAATGCAACATATAAATTACATCAAATGAGGCATAAAACTAACCCTTTTTTAGTACTAATGTTGGAAAAAGTGTGCTTTTGTCTTCCTTTTGTATTTTCAGGATTAAATGAGCTCAAATGAACAAAAGAAGCAAAAAGGCAGCTAAATCTAACAAAAATACAAGAAGAGGGATAAACGTGGCATGCCCGACCCCCCGACAACATCTTCCCAAGCAAAACAAAAGAACAGAAGGCTGAACACGCCCCGTGCTCAGTGAGCACGGGGGCGTGCTCAAGTGTCTGCAGAAAAGACAAAGCTGTAGAAGCTTCTATCACCCACCACGGGGCCGTGCCCAGCGGACACGGGGCCGTGGTCAACTCTAAGATTCGTAGAATCTGAGGAAATATTAATAGTACAGATACGCTTCTGCACACGGGGTCGTGCCCAGCGGACACGGGGGCATGGTCAACTAATGCAGACAAACTGCAATTAATGAAGAAAGAGAAGGAGAATGGACACGGGGCCGTGCCCGAGCGGCTGTTCAGGCTATAAATAGGGGTGCTTGGCTCATTTGCAAACCATCCCTTGGCAAACCACCTCTCTCATACTACATCCACCCTCCACCACCATCACAACCCACATCCACCACCTTCATCCATCATCCATCATAGAGTGTATGTAGTAGTCTCGGGATCCAAGATTGATCATAAGAGTTCTTGACAATCAAAGACCATGTTTGCCTAAGTCTCTTACATCACTTGGTGAAGATAAGTGTTTAGTGTAATACTTTTTATTTTTAATCTTTTCGCACTTTTTATTTGGTTATGTATTAATGACTTTAATAACTAGTTTCTTATGTTGAAGGTGATTCTTCCTTATCGTTTGCCCGTGGTTTCTTAGCATTATTTTACTGTCTATATAAAATAAAAGATTTTCACCATTCATATCTCCACGGTCTATATGGAGGTATGTTGGCTACCTGGTCGGGGGTTATGTGACAAACGGTGATTTACGACTCTTAATTACGTGATTAACAGGCGATTAATGTGATAATAAATATTGTTTAAGACGTAGATTAACTCATTTAGGCCCTTGGAGTGCCCAAGAACGTTTATTTGATTATACAGTGCGCGTGTGGTGATTTACGGGAAATCTGCTGAATATTACGCGACAACGAACTGATACCGTACAAAATACTGACAACGCCGACAAGTATGAATGTTACACGAATATTTTATGTCTATGAAATTAATTTTGTGAATTTATTGGGCTTCCGTGCGACACAAACGCAAACGTGAACTAAAAACGCGATAGAAGGAAACACATCGGCAACAAAACGGAAGCGACGGAGACGCCTGTCACCTTCAGAATTTATATTTTTCGCTATATTTAACTATGTAATTAAATTTTAACTACTGTAGTCAAAACCGGATCGAAAAACGGATTAAAGACAACAACGATATAATTTTCACGCAACCGACGAACGAACACGCAAACATCGACTACCGACCCTAATTTACGCGTTTTAATATTAAAATTATGTTCTACGATACTTCCACGATGTTCGGGTGCGAAAACGAGCTTCAAAAACGAGACCGGGCCGTTCAAAATGCTAGAAACGGGCTTGTGGGCCTTGGGCCCAAGCCCCCAAAACCCCCACTATTTAAAGGATTTTAACCCCCAATCCTCTCATTTTCAAAGTTTCGAGAGTTTTTATCTTCCGGCGAAATTCCGGTGAGTGTCCCGACCGGTTCTTGTTACGTTTTCCTTATTTTCTTTTCGGTTATTCGACTCGGTTCAGTCTTGGCTCGAAACAGATGAATTTTGGTGGCGGTTATGTTCGTTTCAGGTGGTGGCGTCGGGTTTGGTGGGATCCGGTGACGGCAGGGAGCCGGCGGCGGCGGTGGTGGCCGGCCGGCCGACGGCGGTGGTGATGGTTCGGGTCAAGCGGCTCGGGTTAGAGGTGGGATAACTCGGGTTTACTCGGTTCAGTCAAGTGGCAGGTTCGGGTTATGGTTCTTCGAGTCAACTCAGTCAACGGTTCAGTCGAGTCAACCCGGTTGACTCGGTCAACACCTGAGTCAACTCGGGTCAACACAAGTCAACGGAAGTCAAGGATGGTCAACTCAGACCCGGAATATTGTAGAATGCACGCTAGTGAATCACGTCTTGGAAACGACATCACGAAGTCGTATATAGCTAGCTTTGCACAGGAATATTCAGGTGAGTTCATAACCCCACCTTTTTACGGTTTTACATTTTTGTAAATGTTTTCGGGGTGGAAAGACATGCACGTTTTGCAGAAAATACACAAAGTTCTCGATGAACAAAGACTGCATATTTTTAGACAAAGCACGTTTTGCAAGAACATACAAAGCTTTTGAATGAACGAAAACTCGTATTTCTAGATCATATTACGAATGGATTTCGAGGAACTCAAATGGTTTATGAATGGATTATACTAAATATACCGGTTTTTACAAAACAAATGCGTATTATCGAAATGTGATTGATTTTTATGACTAGGGGAAGTTAGCCTTAGTGGCTGGGGAGGTTTAGCCTTAGTGGCTGGGGAGGTTCAACCTTAGAGGCTGGGGAGGTTCAGCCTTAGAGGCTGGGGTAAAATACATGCGACAATTATTACAGACTTTTATATACATGGTATGGTTAGCTTAAGGAGGGTTTATACTACTAGATCATGTGAAGGGTGGGCACAACACTTGAGGCCATTAATCCTCATTATAGGACCGAGGGACACAAGAGTGATAGATCTATTTGGGTGTAGCGAGCCCACACCCGTGAGGCCGGGGCGACCCATAGAGGTGACTGTGTCTTCCAGCCGGAAGCCCTGTAACAAATTTGCTAGGTTTGAGTTTCCCTGCACCTTTTCACACATACCAGTGGCTTTGCAACCCATTGGTGATATCTTTTTCCTTAATGCTACATACCAGGGACTTTTATTCATACATGAAAGGTTTATACATACTCACAGAAATACTTGATTTATACAAATTAAATGTCATGTTTTTATACAAATTCAAAAAGCATAGGATTATGCGGGCATGAAGTCAAAGTCAGGGTGGGCATTGACGGTTATACGAACGTTACAAATACGAAACTTTACAAATACATGGTTATAAATACAACGTTTCCATATAACTTGGCAAGAAAATGATTTCTAAATTCGTTTTCTCAATATTATTTCACAAACCGGCTATTCAAAAGATTTATTTCAAATCTTTTACAAACAAACTATGAACTCGCTCAACTTTATGTTGATTTTTCGCACGTTTCTTTCTCAGGTTACTTTTCAGAATTTATGGCACGGTTGGAATAGGAGAACCATTGGAGATTCGAGTACTTAGTGGCGTTCATTTACTAAAAGTCTTAACTTATCTGCTTCCGCTGTGCAATGAAGATACCAGTCCAGTCACGCCAGCTCTGATAAATTCGGGGTGTGATAGATTGGTATCAGAGCTATAGGTTACAGCGAATTATGTTTCTGTAGAGATGCCTAGGCTCTAACCTCACTTTCCTCTAGGAATCTAGAATATTAAAACCTGAATTGAAGAGTAAACTGAAAGTAAAGACAAAATCAAACTCCATTGCTGACAAAAAAAAAAAAAAAAAAAAAATCAGCAATGAGCCTGACTTAAATGCTTGAATTAGAATGAAGTGTTTTCATGTAGTCCCCTGAAACATGTATATATCATGTTAGAATGAGCCTAACATCTAGCTTCAGGAGTGAAAGGAGTTCGTTGATTTCCATTCAAATTTTGACAATAATCACTTTCATGGTGGCAATGGTATCATAACCATCTTCTACTACACCAAAAACACTACAATCTAAAATTGTGGTATCAATTTGAGATTGGAACAGTACTTCGGTTCAATCCACCAAAATCAAAAATGAAATTCTTGGGACGAAAAAGCTCCTCACAAATTGATAACGAAGAATTTAAAAAGACAATTTTATAAAAGAAAGAAGAGTTCAGACCTCCACTTGTGGCCAGACTATGTAGCGATTTTGCGAGCAAGTTGTCGGAATTCATCTATGGTGTATTCTCTTCACTGCTTTAAAGATTATTGGAGAAGGCGAGCAATTGTTACTATGAAATGTTGAAAGGGAGGGAGGGATTTAGAATCAAGATTGGGAGGGGGGAAATTTAGGGCTGAAAATAATTAGAGGGAAATCAAAAATTTTGAAGGGTTTCAACGATAGGAAGAGAGGGAAATCAATTTTATTGTTTCTTTTGGTGCTATTAGCAACCTTAGCCTCAAATAATTAATTTTTTGGTGGTGTATAACTTGTAAGCATTTAATGGTGGTGTTTAATGTATTTTTAAGTGGTGTGTTTTGTTATTTGGTGTTTTTTATTATAAGATAACACCAAAAACATGAAATTTACATCACCAAAAAATTGGTTTTGTACTAGTGTATGAACTCGCTCAACTTTATGTTGATTTTTCGCATGTTTCTTTCTCAGGTTACTTTTCAGAATTTATGGCACGGTTGGAATAGGAGAACCATTGGAGATTCGAGTACTTAGTGGCGTTCATTTACTAAAAGTCTTAACTTATCTGCTTCCGCTGTGCAATGAAGATACCAGTCCAGTCACGCCAGCTCTGATAAATTCGGGGTGTGACAGATTGGTATCAGAGCTATAGGTTACAGCGAATTAGGTTTCTATAGAGATACCTAGGCTCTAACCTCACTTTCCTCTGGGAATCTAGAATATTAAAACCTGAATACATACAGAATGCATATGACTCGAATATGGTCTCCAACCGTTGCCGAAAAACAAACAGTCAAAATTTTGTTTTCAAACATACGCTATAGTGGTGTTTTACACATGGTACACAAAAACAATTACATACAGTACACAAAACTCTGAGAGTTTAGGAAACATGCATTTAAGACCTTCGGAAACTTATGTTGAAGTTCATTAAAGGTCATCACGTAGGAACCGCCTTGGAAGCAGCTGAACTTTTCAAACCCAATCATTAAGACATGTGTCGCTTGATTATTCCCTGACGCATCTTTAAGACCTGCAGACGCATAACATCCCTCGAAATATGTGATGCCCTGCTCCAAGGACTCATCAAATGGCCATTTTCGTAAGTCAACGGTTTTCTTGGCTAATTTGGTAATCTTCTCTTGATTATATGCAGTGACAATTGTATCCCTTGATTTTTGGATTTAGCATATGTCTTTTCTCCGGTTCAAACAATGACATCAACGTACTAAATCAGTCATCTGTATTCAATGAAATAATAAATCTAATTCTCCAATTTTTTCCTTCAACCCGCTCTCAAATGTCAACAGCGAAAATTCTATGTATCCAACTCTTTAAATTATAACACATCTCCTTCCTCGTCCAACATGACAAAACATGTTCATACTCTTCAGAAAACATCTCTTCTCCTTCTCTCTTATTATCATATGCTTAACCAATATTACCACCACCTTAGCTCAACCACCACCTTTCTTCCACCACATATGTGAGAACAAAGTTAACCACACCATAAACAGTACGTACCAAAGAAACCTCGACACCGCCCTCTTGGCCCTCCCCACCACCAACTCCGGCTTCGGCTACTACAACTTCACTACCGGCCAACTGAACGACAGAGTCATCTCGTTCGCTCTTTGTCGTGGTGATATCGAACCCGCTGTATGCACAAAGTGTTTGAGTGACTCCATCATTAAGTTAAGAGAACTCTGCCCCAACCAAACAGAATCCATAGGATATTACGAGCCATGCTTTTTGAAATACTCCAACGAGACTGGAAATGCAAATACTGTGATTTTGGCTAGCCCCCTAAGTGTGAGTAATGTTGATCAGTTCAATAGGGCTGTTAGAGACTTGATGGATAGATTGATAGGTGAGGCGGCTGCTGGCGGTCCGCTACTGAAATTTGCCACTGGGAACATAACCGGGCCAGATTTTCCAACGATCCATGGTCTTGTGCAGTGTACTCCAAACTTGTCGGGGCAATTGTGTAGTGATTGTTTGGAGGCAGCAGTAAATCAGATCCCAAATACTAGTATTAATGGGAGAGATGGCGGGAGAATTCTTCAATCGACGTGTAATTTTAGGTTTGAGGTATATGATTTTTTCAATTCGACTATTCCGGCAATTCCACAACCATCATCACCAGGTATATATGCTTTGCCTATCATATAATTTTGAGGATGCAAAACAAATAAGATTTAATAGTACGTAGAATATTACAATACAATTAGCGCTCAATATATACAGAAACTTAACTATTTATTCGCTGTTGACAGTCGTCAATTATATAGTAGACTAGTAGTGTCAATTTATCAACACGAAAAAGATGTTAGATACATTATTTTTTTATATGTTTATAGATTAATTATTGAGTTTGTGTTAATTTTGCTTTAATAATTTTTTCAACAAAACTACTCAGGCCATCCCCCCACCGGCACCAGTATGTGTTGCATCTTGTTTTTACAGCTTCTTATATTATTGTTTTTGTGATTGTTTACTTCAAAAATTGGTAATTTTGATGATAATATTGCTAGTTTTAAAAGTGTGTGATGATCTTAAATAACTGGTAATTAAATTTGTCAATCAGGTTTCTTGACGACAAAATGATTATAAATATTAACAGTTGCCAATATAGGGCTAGCCCACTTGGTGTCGTAGGTTCAAATCTAGACAATGGTGTAATATTAGATTAATTAGTGTAATTTAGTAGAATGCTTGCATTTCTCTTGAGAGATGCAGTTTCAACTCCCATTTGGTGCAGAGTGAGGCACTGGTGGGCAATTATAGGAGACTCAGGGAAAATTGCATTGGATCTTTGAGCCAAACGGATTTTACTGTTAATTTCACTGTATTGTCTACGGGTGGGTTACTGGGTTTTCCCCAGAATTGGTGGTGGACTCGGGTTACTCTCGGAGTACTCCGTTTGTCCAGTAGTGCCCCGAAAGTGCTCGGAATTGATTCTATTGGCCGTTAAAAAAAAACATTTGAAAAAAAAAAAGTATGAATAGTTTTCTCAATCAAAAGTCAAATAAGACTCTTTAGTTTCTAAATTCAAGACGTAGGGACCATAAGTTCGTAATAAGTCACTTGTTTTATTATTAAAGATCTTTAATAGTTGTATCCTATTCATCATCATTAACCACCTCTAGTGGCACAAATTGTGTTCAAAGTGGTGAAGAGATTCAAGTCTCACAAAGTAGGCGGTAGATAGATTTTAGGATTACCGGTTTGAGACTTGAACAAAAATTTAATTAACCTAGATAACTAAGGTAAGATAACAAGATTAAAAAAAATTGTCGTCCTAAAAATAGTAAGGTATCATATTCTCATAGATAGCTAGATCAGTATCCACGAGTCCCACAAAGTCGGCCCTAGGTAGATTTTAGGATATGTCAGAATAGTTGAGTCGCTAGCGGTGTTCACAAGTCGATATATACTATATGAGCATTTTTAACCTGGTCACATATCTAAATAAAATTATTTTGGAAAACGGTCAAACTAAATGCACTTGCTATTGTTACAGGTAAAAAGAAACACACAACACAAATTGTCATAATAGTAATTGTTACTGTGACAATTGTTGCTATAATAACTACTTCAGTGTGTATCTATATGAGACTCAAGAATAAGGAAAGGCAAACTTCCTCGTCGTCCCCACTTTACGAAAGTATTCAGAGTAAGTTTCGGGTTTACACCTTAAAATTCATAGTTTCAACTTGAACGAAAGGATAATGATGTATATTACGCAACAGCCATTTATTGTTGCTAAAAGTTTAACTAGCATTTTGTTATCATACAACGTAACACATCATTAAACAAGTCTAGCTATAGAATTAAGAACAACAAACTGTTGCCAAAGAAACTTCTAAACTCATCTTTCTGTCTACTAGCCGCAGCTATGGACATAGGCTCTAGTGAATCATTGAAGTACAATTTTAGTATAATTAAAGCAGCAACTAATGACTTTTCTGAAGACAATAAGCTCAGAAGTGGTGGATTTGGAGCTGTTTACAAGGTATGGACAAATTAGTATTGCTCATTATGTGCTTAAATTTCTGAATCTTGATATTAGTTATGTTGGATATTATGTCCGGTTCGATAAGTCAACGCTGCCAACCGGGTCTTGACCCGTAAGAGTTACACTTTGGGCAACGAACTAAAATCCACTTAACATGTTTAACTGGTAATTACGAACAACATACGAGACAGATCATAATTATATTTATAATCATAAGCGGGTATTAACGGAGAGACGGGTACATGGACCGGGTGACACAGGTATTCTCACCTACCACCACTTGTCATGCACCACACTTGTGGCCAATCGAAATATATGCAATTTTGCATGAATGCCACTTGGCAAGCATGCAAATGTTCCATGGCTTTTAAATATCTTTGGGTCTTGCATTATTTTGGTCTGGATGAAGAGATGAACAAAATGGAGAGATGAGAGAACACCAAAAATGCTCTCAAGTCTCTACAACACCCAAACACAACCGGCCAGAACCGCCGCTGCCGCCGCCGCCGCACGCCCTCTGGCCACCTCCGTCTCCGCCACTGCCAGCCACATGCCAGCCGCAGCCACCCGCGGTCTGCCGCCGCTGTTCGCCGCGGTGGGCCGCCGCTTGGTGCCGCCCTCCTTCGTCGTGTCTCGTTGGTTCGTTAACTAGCACTTGTTCGTTGAACCTCGGTGTCTCGACCGGTTAGTCATTAACCGAGGTATATCTTTCTCATCGGTAGTTAAATATATTTTACTGTGCTCGTATTTGCATGTAGCCGGATCCTGTCGGGTTTCGTTTTTGTTGATCATTAGTTTATATTTCCGCTGCGTTTTATTAATTAACTCGATTAATTAATTAACTATTATTTATTGAACCGGGTTTTGATAAATAAAATTTTTGACCGATCATCACGGAAACCCAACAGTGGTATCAGAGCCTTGTTTACAACATACGAGTCGGTACCGGTCCTTTTAACCGGAATTAGAACACAAACTTTATTTATTTAAAGTTTTTGATCTAAGTAATTTTATGAGCACTTTTATTTTGGTCAATATTTTATTTGTTTTGCTTGACCAAAACATTGCCCGATTTATTTTGTGATTGTTGTGCGATGTGTAAATCCGGCCCGACCTTATTTTTATGGTTGTATATTTTATTCGGTTTTGTAATTATTATTTTTGGCCACCGAGATGGTTCAAAGTTGTAATAGATTAGTTTATGGTTTTGGCCCGTCTTGTGGTTCAAAGTTGTAGTAGATAGGCCTTTTGTCTTTGTTGTATTTACTTGCTAAATATTGTTGATACGAAGACCCGAAGGAAAACTAAATGCCAAGAGGAGTCTTGGAGTTGGTGGGAATTGCTCAAGACAACAAGATGCACTCAATTCCATCATTGTGGTTGTTTGTGTGTTGTGACCCCGTGACCCGTTTGATCTTGCTATTAGGCTCTAGCAAGATCAGACAATTTTGGCCATATGGATTTACATATTTATCTTGCTATTGTGGTTGCTTTTATCTTATAAATTGTTATAACATAACCAACCTAAATACCAACATGTTTTTAAAAGGAGTTTTAAAATATTAAAACAATCACACTAAAACAAGTTCTAAATTGTTTTACAACTTGTTAAAGTTTTTGGTATAAAACAAAGGTTGTTTTTGAAACAAATAATAACCAATTAAGTTTTTCAAATTAAAGTAATTTTTATTTTCCAAAACTATTAACTTAATGGTTTTCTATTAACTTAAAATTGGTTATTCCAAGTCGCGACAAACTTAGTTTTATAGGTTATCTAAAACTAATTGTCCCGAGAGGTGAAAGGGTCTTTTGGTTATGTCGCAAATTTAATATCTAAATTAAAACCGACTATAACGACCCTATTTGGTAAAAATTAAAATCAATAGTCTATGACATCCTACTACTAGTAACACTTGGGGCATAATGCGAACCATCAGTGTTGGAGCCACAGCACAACACTTGGTGTCTAGTTTATCCTTCCAATGTGCAAGGGCTTCGTCGACACATCCGACCCTTCCACATGTGACCGTTTTAGGACGACTATTACTTTTCTTCTCGTGTTTACGTGCCCCAGCTGTCTCGAGAACAAAAGTGGCATAGATGAGGCCAAACGTATCAATGCAAGGACAATAGGTTATCCTCGCAGCCTCATAAACCTCGGGAGTTGTGCTTTTCTCACAATTGACAATCGTTGTCAGTCCTCTTGAACCTCTTGCTGATGTTGCGTGCCCCAGCCGCCTTTAGAAAGAGCTTCTAATCAGATTCTCATTCCTTATCGTCTCACCTCACGAAATAAGGAGATATACATCGAAAATACTAATTAATATCACCTTGCTTATATAACAGATGTCTAATGAAGAACAAATTCCTTCATTTCAAGTCTATACTTGAAAAGGAAAAGAAATAAAAATTTGAATAACACCAACCTTCTCGAATGGCACCGCAATATGAGAATAGTTCTCAAGATGGAGGAAAAGCTGTATATCTTAGATGGCCCAGTCCCTACCGAGCCTGAAAGTAGTTCTACTACTGCTCGCAAGGCACTGGAGAAACATAACGAGGATGCCGTTGAGGTAGCCTGCCTTATGAAAGCCACCATGTCTCCTGAACTTCAAAAGAACATGGAAGATATGGATGCTTATGACATGATCCGGCAACTGAAAGGCATGTTCCAGAAACAAGTCCGACAGGAGCGATATGACACCATGAAATAGCTCATAAGCTATAAAATGCTGGAAGGATAATGTATCAGTACTCATGTGCTAAAGATGAAAGGATACATTGACCAGATGAACAAAACTTGGTTATTCCACAAAACCAACCAAGTTCTAATGGTCAAGTGTAATGGTGTTAATAAGCCCAATAACAAGAAAAGGAAACATAAGAGCAAAGGCAAGAGAAAAGTTGTTGTTGCTGCCATAAATGCCACCAACAACAAGTATGTTGCAAAACCACACCCTCCTAGGAGCGTCAGTGCTTTGAATGCAACAAAATGGGCACTGGAAGAGAAACTGCCCACAATATCTAGCCAAGCTGAAGATGAACAAGGCCAATAACATTGGCACTTCTTCTAATATTCTCATTTATGTTATCGAACTTTTCACTGTTTCTAGCAACACATGGGTATTTGATACCGGATGTGGTCTCCATATCATTAATGTCTTGCAGAAGCCGGAAAAGTGGAGAAAACTGAAACAAGGCCACCTGGAACTCATAGTTGGTAATTGAAAGAGAGTTCCAGTTCTGGCAACTGGAACATTTTGTTTTTCCCTGGCCTTGTAGTTACTTTAAATAACTGTTTATATGCACCTGGTTTGACCAGAAACATTATTTCAGTTTCTTCACTGTTTGAACAAGGATCCTAGTAACATATATCATCTTTCTAAGCGTAACAAAGCCGGTATGAATGAAACGCATTTATGGCGTTGCTGACTTGGCCACATAAGTAAGGCATGCATAAAATGGCTCCAGTCTGAGGGGATTCTTGAATCCACTAGATAGGACTCCTTTGATGATTGTGAATCTTACTTAAATGGCAAACTCATAAAGCACCCCTTCACCGATGTTGGTGAACGGATCAATGGTTTTCTAGAACTCATTCACATGATGTATATGGCCCTTTCAGAACCATGACTAGAAACCATGACTAAAACCAGCTTGATAGAAAGATAAAAGTACTTCGATCAGATCGAGGTGGTGAATACCTCAGCTTTGATTTTCTCAATCATCTGAAAGAGTGTGGAATAGTTTCACAACCCTCTCCACCTGGCACACCCCAACTTAATGGCGTGAGTGAAAGGTGAAATCGAACTCTACTTGATATGGTTCGATCGATGATGTATAGAACTAACTAGCCTCACTCCTTTTGGATCATGCTCTTATGACCACTACCCACATTGTCAATTTGACTCCGACTAAAAGGTAAACAAAACCGCCATATGAGATATGGCATGGACGTAAACCTTATTTGGAATACCTTAGAGTATGGGGATATGATGCATGCATCATAAATGATTCTGATGATAAGCTTGATCCTCGAGGCGAAAAGGTTGTTTTCGTCGGATACTACAAAGAAGCGGATATTATTTCTACCATCCTGATGCAAATGTGATTTCCATCAAACGGAAGGGACACTTTCTCGAGGAAGAACTTCTTAATCGAGAAACTGGAAATAATATAGTTGATCTAGAAGAAATTCAAGAACCACAAAAACCGCTAATGTATTCGGACTGTCTGATCAACAAGTAGTTGTTGCCAATGAATCAGACATAAAACACAAGCGTTTGTAGAAGTAGTAGAATTCGCAAGAATCTGATAGATGTCTATGGCATCTAAAAGGTCCTGAAGTCTTATTAGTAGCTGAGTCTAACGACGAACCTGCTAACTACAAATCTACAATCTTAGATTTAGAATCTGAGATATGGCAAGAAGTCATGAACATCGAGATGCAACCTATGCATGACAATCAAGTATGGGACTTGGTTAACTTACCCCCCGAATCTCGGGCAGTAGGGAGCAAATGGATTTTCAAGAGAAAAACCAATATGCATAGAAATTTACACACCTATAAAGCACGGCTAGATGCGAAGAGTTTCATTCAAACTCAAAGTATTGACTATAATGAGACCTTCTCGCCCGTTGCTATGATTAAATCAATCAGGATATTGCTTGCCATAATTCCGTATTGTGATTACGAAATATGGCAAATGGATGTCAAAACCACCCTTCTTAATAGACATCTCTCTGAAGATGTCTATATGATTCGGCCTGAAGGTTTCGTCGATCCTAAATATCCAACTAAGGTGTGCAAACTAAATAAGTCCATTTATGGACTCAAGCAATCATCTCGTAGCTGGAATATTCATTTTGACCAGAAGATCAAAAGTTTGGTTTTGTCAAAGAATGAAGATGAGGCTTGTGTTTACAGAAAGGTTAGTGGGAGCACCATATCATTCCTCATCCTGTATGTGGATGATATACTAATCATTGGAAATAACATCCCTATGCTTAACGAAGTTAAACACTATTTGGGATCTTTCTTCGTAATGAAAGATCTTGGAGAAGCTACTAACATTCTAGTAATGAAGATCTACAGGGATAGATCTAAGCGACTTCTAGGGCTAAGTCAAAGAACGTACATAGACAAAACTATGACACGCTTCAAGATGGAAAACTCCAAGAAAGGAGATGTTCCTATGACTAAAGGAACCGTGTTGAACAAATCGCAATCTCCTTCAACGGACATTGAAATTAAGCAAATGGAAGTAGTTCCATATGCTTCAGCGATTGTTTCAATCATGTATGCTATGTACTGAACTTAACGTCTCGTATGCTTTAAACATGACTAGTCGTTTTCAGCATAGTCCTGTGGCATTGTCCATTGGACTGCAGTAAAGAACATTTTGAGGTACTTGAGAAGAACCAAAGATATGTTCTTGGTGTTTGGAGGAGTGGAAGAAGAGCTCACTGTAAGGTGTTACACTGATGCTGGCTTCCAAAGTGACCAAGATGATTCTCGCTCATGATTAGGATTCGTAATCACTCTCAGTGAAGGAGCTGTCTATTGGAAAAGCTCCAAACAGAGTGTAGTGGTGGTTTCAGGCACTGAATCTGAATATATAGTTGCATCAGATGCTGCGAAAGAATCTGCTTGGATGAAGTAATTCATCAACGACCTCGATGTGAATTCAAGTATTCATAAACCAATCTAGGTGTTCTGTGATAACACAGGAGTCATTGCTCAAACCAAGGAGCCAGATCACAGGGCTAAGCACATTCTAAGAAAGTTCCACTATATACGGGAAATACGGGAACAAGAAGACATCTTAATAAGCAAAATGGACACAGATCGAAACCTAGCAGACCCGTTCTCTAAACCGATGACTCAGGACAAGCTATCGGTCTTAGATTGGATAACCATTTGTTTTGATTTAGTATTTGGATGTACGAACATTCAAACAGTTGTACCTTTTGAATTCACTTTTAATTTACTGGCTAAATGCAGAGTTTGAATCTTACAGCTGTGTTCGATTTTTGTATGTTTAATCCATGAATCTTGTATTCTAAATTATCCGTAGTCGGTTAGACTCATGGGAACGACTCTGAATTAAGACTATTCTGGCTTTGGACTCAAGGAGTTGACTTCCAAATTCACAGGCCTCATTGTGAATGACGCTGGATGTAACTCGCTTCAAATCATCTTCATGGATCTTAGTCATAAGATGTATTTGATTTTGGTATACTCATTTAGTATCCTCTGACCTGAGATACATACTAGAACTTTCGTTTACTAGAGACTATTCTTTGATCAGTGTCCAACGCTGTCGCGTAACTGCCAGTCATAAAGGCATTGGTTGGGAGTGGTTCTGAAGTTCAGTGGGAGTTGTATGTAGTTAAGATGGGATTTTGTACTCTTACATTATAATGTAACAGTTAGACATCTGGGCGCCCTCGTTGATTCGAACTGGTGAAGTGTAAGGCCTTACCCAAACTTACTGTGTGTTTGATTGGACCACTTTGATTCTATGAACGAGAACGATAATGATTGAACACCATGTGAGATTGAATCTGATCCATGTCTCATTGTTCAATTGATGTCTTTTACAGAAAGGATAGATGACGAGAATTGCCATAAGTCTACTGTCTTCATGTAGCAAGCCGTTGCTAAAAGGAAGACACCTTGGTTAATGACTTTAAAGTGTCATGACCTGTTGGGGGCAGCTATGTGTAGCTAGAACACCGCTGGATGTTTGCGTTGAGATCTTATCAGAGACCGTCCAAGTGGGAGCTGTTGGATATTATGTCCGGTTCGATAAGTTAACGCTGCCAACCGGGTCTTGACCCGTAAGAGTTACACCTTGGGCAACGAACTAAAAGCCACTTAACATGTTTAACAGGTATTTACGAACAACATACAGGACAGATCATAATTATATTTATAATTATAAGCGGGTATTAACGGAGAGACGGGTACATGGACCGGGTGACACGGGTATTCTCACCTACCACCACTTGTCATGCACCACCCTTGTGGCCAATCAAAATACATGCAATTTTGCATGAATGCCACTTGGCAAGCATGCAAAAGTTCCATGGCTTTTAAATATATTTGGGTCTTGCATTATTTTGGTGTGGATGGAGAGATGAACAAAATGGAGAGATGAGAGAACACCAAAAATGCTCTCAAGTCTCTACAACACCCAAACACAACCGGCCAGAACCGCCGCTGCCGCCGCCGGCCAGAACTGCCGCCGCCGCCGCACGCCCTCTGGCCACCTCCGTCTCCGCCGCTGCCAGCCACATGCCAGCCGCAGCCACCCGCGGTCTGCCGCCGTTGTTCGCCGCGGTGGGCCGCCACTTGGTGCCGCCCTCCTTCGTCGTGTCTCGTTGGTTCGTTAACTAGCACTTGTTTGTTGAACCTCGGTGTCTCGACCGGTTAGTCATTAACCGATGTATATCTTTCTCATCGGTAGTTAAATATATTTTACTGTGCTCGTATTTGCATGTAGCCGGATCCTGTCGGGTTTCGTTTTTGTTGATCATTAGTTTATATTTCCGCTGCGTTTTATTAATTAACTCGATTAATTAATTAACTATTATTTATTGAACCGGGTTTTGATAAACAAAATTTTTGACCAATCACCACGTAAACCCAACAAGTTAAACATGGATGTATCATATATTCATATATGCTGGCTATTATATGATATTTAGGGTAAGCTTATAGATGGAACTGAAATAGCAGTAAAGAGGCTAGCAGGGAATTCTCAGCAAGGTGACAGAGAATTCAAGAATGAGGTCTTACTAGTTTTGAAGCTTCAACATCGTAATTTGGTTAGGCTGCTTGGTTTCAGCATAGAAGGAAAGGAACGAGTTCTCATTTATGAGTTCTTGCCTAATGCAAGCCTTGATCAATTTGTATTTGGTACGTCTTTTTAAAATATGACACCTTTTTTCAGTCCTATATAAATTGCATCGCTAAAAAAACACCGACATATCTAAATATTACACGTATTTGTGGGTTGGATATTACATTTTAGTAAGAATTTTGGCCAATCTAGCAACAAATGCAACCACAACCGGTAATTGGTTTATGTACTTTTCCTAAGTTCTTAAGAAAAATCCTCTTTCATAATAACATCACAAATAGTGTAATAAAAGTTCTTAACACTTTTGTATGAAAATAATTTAATGATGTTTCAACAATTCAACGATGTTAGCAAATGATGTTTCATATGTAACGAATGTTGTCACTAATTCCCAATTAATGATGTTGTTTGCAGACCATACTAAACGTATACTTCTTGATTGGGAAACGCGATACAATATCATCAAGGGCATTGCGAAGGGATTATTATACCTTCATGAAGATTCTCGTCTAACGATAATTCATCGTGATATGAAAGCGAGTAATGTTCTTCTAGATGCAGAAATGAACCCTAAAATTGCTGACTTTGGTATGGCAAGATTGTTTAAACCCGAGGAAACTCAAGGAGACACGAGTCGGATTGTTGGAACATAGTAAGCCTTCCTTTAGTTTTAATTCATAGCAGGATCGTATAGAGTTTTAAATTTAGTTCTTGAACAACGTACTACTACTTTTTTTTTTTGTTAATTTGTGTCTTTGAATAGGATCTCTACATGTTGAAAATTTACTCATTATTTTTTGTGACCAAATGTTTTTGCAAGTGCTAACTTTTTTTCCGATCTATGCACTCTTATAGTGGCTATATGGCACCCGAATATGTCCGACATGGCCATTTTTCAGTAAAGTCAGACGTCTTTAGCTTCGGAGTGTTGGTATTAGAGATGGTAACAGGTCAACAAAACCAACATTTTCAGCATGGAGATAGTCTAGAAGATCTTCTTAGCTTTGTAAGTATTCTATCATTTCACCAAGCCTGAATTGAAACAACATATAGCATTTGTGTGGATATATTCATTTGCAAAAGCTTTTTTTTATTTTATTATATGTATATATAAAGTTATTATCATTTAGTTAAGAGTTTAGAATATCAGCTCTTCTTAGCGTTGTAAGTATTCTATCATTTCTCCATGGTTGAATTGAACACAAAATGTATTATTTGTAAGGATATAGTCCCTTGCAAAAGTTATTTTTTTTATTATATGTTTGATATCTCTATAACAAAGTTATTATATATCATTTAATTAGGCATGGAAAAGTTGGCGAAATGGAACAACATTAGATATCATAGATCCTACATTGAAGATGGGACCAAGTTTACATGACGTACTTAGAACTATCCACGTTGGATTATTATGTGTTCAAGAAAATGTCATCAATAGGCCAACCATGGATTCTGTTGTTCATATGTTGCATAGCTTCTCTGTCACACTTCATGTACCATCAGAGCCTGCATTTTTTAATTCTTCCAAGAAAACAAGTGGTATAGAGAATCCTACAACAATAGAATCTATAAATGAAGTTACGATATCTAATTTTATTCCTAGATAGATAGTTATTTTGAATGAATATGATGTATATTTTCTTGGCTTTCTTTAAGTACCACTATTTGATTTCGTTCATAGCTCTATTTATCTTCTAATGTTAACCAATAAAAATCACATTCATGCATCCATAATCATTACTTAGCCTCCGTTTCACACATGTGGTGATGGTGGTCGTATTTGGTCGTGGGGTATTGGATGGGTTGGAGAGAGATGGTGTTGATGGGTGATTGCGGTCATAGGTGATGGGTGATTGCGGTCATAGGTGATGGTGGGTATAAAAAATCAACACAAGTGGTCAAGATTTATCAATTAATAAGAATCAGAAAAACAAAGTTTAATGTGAAAATCTAGAAATCAATCATCTGGGGAAAGTCACATAAGATAAAGGTAAAGTGCTCCAAGTTTCAGATTCTAGGTTCACACCAAACTCAGTTTAATCATTAATTGGACACCACATAGACAAGGTGCTGAAAAGTCGGTTAATTTAAGTGGTAATCAAAAAGGGATTTTTACATATTTCCCCCTCCTAAGTTGTCTTATTACGTATTTCCCCAAGCCAAAAAATCAATTACATATTTCCCATTTTTTTAAGAAATTACCCAATTACCCCTCTTTTTTTAAAAGAAAAGAAATTACATGCGTTCCCCTTCCCCTTCCGTGACGACGCCAAATCCCCTTTTTCTTTCATGCGTTCAGGTTAGGGATGTTCATGAGCCGAGCCGAGCCAGGCCAAACTCGGGCTCGGCTCGATTATAAACCGAACTGGCTCGGCTCGGCTCGGATTTGAAACCGAGCTGAAAATATAAGCTCGGGGTCGGCTTGGTTTTAAACCGAGCTAGCTCGGCTCGGCTTGGTTTGGCTCGATTTTATATAAAAAAAAACTAATATATACCTCTTAAAATTTAATAGCCTAAAATATTATTCAATAATTTAAAAGAATATATTCAAAATAAGTTCAACCTAATACAATTCAAACCAAAATCAAGTTTAACAACGCAAAATAAGTTTTAATTTCAATAAAATACAATATTAGTTCATTAGTATGGTAATCAATCTTCAAATATGTCATAAATATCAAATTACAAACCTATATACATGTAAATAATAATCAGTTTTTTGTAATATATTATAATGTATATAAAATTAAAACTTATTATAAGTAAAATAATTCGAGCTAAACCGAGCCGAACTACAAAGCGAGCCGAACCGAGCCAGCTCGGCTCGTTACGAGCCGAGTCGAGCTAGACTCACTTTCTAATCGAGCCGAGCCGGCTCGACTCACTTTTAAACCGAGCCAAATCGAGCGAGCTTTTTCTGAGCTAAATCCGAGCGAGCTCCGAGCCGCGAGCTTTTTGAATAGCCCTAGTTCAGGTATGTTGCTTTTTGTTGGGTTTGTAGGTTGTATATTTAATATAAATCTCGATGAAATCCCTAGACTGTATTCATCTATTAAAGCACTTTCTGGGCAATTAAATATGAAATTTTGACAGAGTACGTTTATTGTTTTTTGACTAAACAAGTGTACACAATTTATGCATATTATATATTGTACTTTTAACTTCAACTAGCAAAATAAATGATGCATATTATATAAATTGTGTAAATGAATATTGATATCGTTTGCTGTGTTTTTATGCTTTTTTGTTTAGTTCTTTTCTTTTTATTATTAGGTGATAATATGGATGGATATTGTGCCATTTAACACACACAATTCATACATACAGACCATGTTTTAGAAATGCGCATAATATGAAGATGATAAAAAAGACCTAAAATTAGTCACGATTTTAATAATAAAGTTATATAAATTGGGTAAATATGTAATTGATTTTACATATCAGAATGGGAAATATGTAAATATTCATTTACTAGTTCATTAAGGGTAAAATAGTCATAAACAAGAGTCATTTAAATGAAATGGGGAAATATGTAATATATATCAATTAGGGAGGGGAAATATGTAATTGATTTTATGGTTTAGGTAAATATGTCATAAAGCAGCTTAGGAGGGAGAAATATGTAAAAAGCCCAATCAAAAATAGGCCTTTGTTATCAAATCTTTTATAGTTCAATTACCATATTTACTAATGTGAATGAACCTACTCTATGTCACCCAACAAGCTACAAGGTTTGTCATCGACCGAGCAAGTTGTAAAGCAAAAATTCAAACACACGCAAATAGTATAAATAAACCAACTCATCAAATTGTTTATACGACGTTGTCAATGTCAAAAACAAATCCAAACCTGAATAAACTGCGAAAAATATTAAACCCTACGAACCGTTCACTTAGAGAAAGCCACCTAGACGCTCATGCCTTGAACCATGTACAGCCGCGTGCGTCGCTGCTGTCAAAACTTCTCTTCAAAACTGCTCTGTTTTCTTCCTTTATATTAATTCAGCCGCCACCTAATAACTTGCAAATATCTTTATTTGGCAGGACTCTAGCTGAGGGCAAAACCATAAATTTTATTTTGAACTGGGGGCAAAATTGTATTTTTTTTTAACTGAGGGAAAAATCGTAAATTTAAGCAGACGGCAAAAACAAAATTTTATTTTGAACCGGAGGCAAAATCGTAATTTTACACTTGGGATAAAATTGTAATTTGGCATGACCTATAAATAACTATTATATGAAAAAATAAGAAAAAAACACCAAAGTGGCCACCACTTTTGATCCAACCACCAAACAAAATTGTTCCTCCCGTCCACTTTCATTTGGCATGACCTATAAATAACTATTATATGAAAAAAGAAAAAAAAACACCAAAGTGGCTGCCACTTTTGGCCAACCACCAAACAAAACTGTTCCCCCGTCCACTTTCATTTGTATGTATTGGAAATTTATATTAGTTTTAACATTTATTATATATATATATATATATATATATATATATATATATAGTAGAGGGTTCAAATTAGAACAATTTTTTTGTAAGAAGAAAAAAAGAAGAAGTTTCAACCAATAAGAATGCTTCATTTAATATTTGTATTTAATTTTAATATAAGAGTATATTGGTAAACTTACATAAATCATTAATTTGTATTCTTCCCCTTTAATAACTAACTAAATTAAATTTGTAACTCCTTTTCAAAATATAAATTATTTCCAAATTAAAAAAAAACGACTTAATTTAAAGTGTAGAATAAATTACTAGTTGTGTAGGATAAATTACGAGTTGTGTATGATATATTTCGAGGTGTGTACGATAAATTTCGACTGTGTACGAAAAAATTCTATAATGTGTAGGGTATATGTAGGAAAATTTTGATATGTGTAGCTTTTGTAGATTATGTGTAGGATAATTAATGATATGAGTTATAAATGAAATAGTATTTTACTAATATGTCATTTCTTTTTTTTCTTCTCACATTAAATTTCTTCTCAAATGAACATTTCCCTATATATATATATATATATATATATATATATATATATATATAAAATCTAAACCTTGTAGCTAGTTAATTTAAGGTAATCAATAACCAATCATTTAAAACCACAAGAAACATTATAAAATGATCCGCATTTATTCGCTTTATTCGGATCCGGTTTACAAACCAAGTCTGGTTTCGGGGATCCGTTTTCAACGAGTGTTACAACTAAGTCCGAAAATCATGCAAGACCACGTTTACTCCTCATGACCGTTGCGGAAATAGTACCTGCAACGTCTATAACGAATTATCCCCGAGATTCCAGCTAAGACTCTCGACTTCGTTGATATCCTGCACATTAAAACATAAGAAAATATCGAGAACAATTGTTAGAAACCATAAATAATAATAAGGATCCTTGATCCTCTGAGTCCCTCTACTACCCGCTAAGGATAACTAATCCAGACAACACCTCGGAATATCATATCCATAATTATGAAAATCTAAGCCCTAACAATTGCCACAAATATGGCGGTTGTGATAAGGATTCACAACTGTCATATTGCCGTTATGATCGAACTAGCCGTTACACAAGCTAACTAGCCGTTACAGCTTCTAACGGATAGGACTTGATGAGCTATAACCATCATTGCGATTTATAGGGTAGGGATAACTCCTCAATCTCTTTAAAGATCAGAAGATCTATTCATATATCTTTACTCCAGAAATTTTAATCAGGTATTATTCTTTCTTCCTCTCTATTTTCTTCACCAAATTCTTCAACCCTACTTCTTTGAAATGGCAAAGATGAATCCTCTCCTGGTACCATATTTCAATTGTAGAAATTTTGTCACATATTCTTTTCTTTTGATTGTATCATCATAAATCTGGCTTTAGATTTAAACATTAGTTATCATAACAACCTTTGACATAATTACGTAAATATGAATCCGACTTTGAGATGTGTTATCTGTGATTTGTCCCAAGCGTGTTTTATCATAAACGATTTTTCTATCCGGGATTTTTACCTAAGCCATTACAACAATGCAAAATAGTATTAGTAATATATAAGTTTTACCACGTATCATCATCTTTGACCCATTTAGATTCTAGTGAGACTTTTAGCAACTTATAACTTCGATTCAATCATGAACCTCTTAGCTACAAAGTGCAAATACGTGACACCCCGTGAAAACGCTCAACAACACTAACTACTTCAGTGACTGCATGCTAAATTTCGGGATGAATTTTCTTTTAACTTGGGGGTGATGTGACAACCCGTACTTTCGAGGTTAGCGTCATCTAATTTTGTGGCTTGTAACTTTGTATCATTACTTTTCACGTTCCATTATACGTCATCGTCATGTGTGTGTTATGTTAAACTTGATAAACTTGTTGATTATAATTAGGTGTTTGTGAGTATATTGAATATTAAATATTTAAATTATATAAATCCAGCCGCACACTAGTGCCGGGTTGCACACCCCACTATAGGCCACACACTTCCTCACTTGTGGTTCTCGGCCTACATAACCCACTAAGCCCATGTCGTCCCAAGCCAAATCTCTTGTGTGTTGCGTATACATGTAGTATGCGTACCATATTGTGGTTATTCAAAAATTATAACAAACCCTACTCCCTCTCTTCCCCTTTGGTGACCGACGGTTGACACTTTCATTCGGAGTTCTCTCCTTCCCGATTCTAACACCCTCTCTTGCATCTCGTATTCTGGTTAGTATGTTATCATTGTTTCTTGTTGTTTTTGGTTGTGTTTATACTTGTTGATTTATATTGGTATGTATGAGATTAATATATGATCTAGGGTTTTGCTAGTAATTTGATTTGGATGTTGTTTATGATAAAATATATGTTTGGATCATATAGACGGTGAGTAAATGACTAGAGTTGAATGATAATAAGGTTTTTGATGATTTGATTGTGATAACAAACTGTTTATGTGACTTATGTTGAATCAATTATCTAGGATTTACATATATTAGAGTTTGGATGATTTCTGGTGATATCGAATTCCTAAATCAGTTTTGGTTAATGGTTATGATGTGCTTGATAAGCTATGGTTTATGTACGTTGAATATAAAGCTTCGAAATTCTGATATGTCATATGCACGGATTAGTGTTATGATTTTACTGAGAATATCCAATCATTGAATATATTGTTGATCTGGTCAGAGAGTGGGGTTTAAATGGTCAACCGTACACTGATGGGTTGCACACCTCACACCCCGCACACCCATATATCGCACACTTTTGTGCCGCACACTCCTGTATTGTATACCCATGGACTGTATACCGTACAACCATATGATGCACAACCACACACTCAGATTGATAACCGCACACTCATATGAGATCGCACACTATGTTAATACCGCACACTATGATGAGGCCGCACACCTATATGCACAGTAAGCTGATTATTAATTGTTATATGAATGAGAACCTTATATTTTGTTATGAACCCACGTGTGACCCCACATGATTTACGTGCTACGTGAAAGCTTCACTTGCATGCTAATTATTAGATACGTGTAAAACTAACGTGAAATACTTGTATACAAACCCTAATGATATTGGTAACTATAATAGGACGTGGTTGACCATACTAGCTCGAGTACTTTAATATGTCGAGCTAAGCAAAGGTGAGTTCACACATTTACTAAAAGCATGTATTCCTGGTTGTTGGGAACCACACTATCCCTGGATTGGGACCACCTAGTATTCCTGGTTTGGAATACTGTTAAATACTGTAATTTATACTTCATATCTTTAGCGGACTAAACGAACTCTATCCGAAAGTCCCCACACATTATACCTGTAACAACCCAATTTGGGAAGTCAAAGTCAAAGGGAGAAAAGATTGCTAATTGGAATCTTTCATCCCTTGTTTAATCATTACTTGTACCTTCCGAATCGTTAATCGATATTTGAAATTATGTTAACTTAGTTGTATTATGTGGAGTTATTATGCAATAATCGCAGTTTATCGCTTATCGACTTATCGCTATCGCATCGCTTCGCAACACGAATTGTAGGTTATGGATATTGTTTTACGTGTGTGTGCTATTATTTGTTACTTGTGCATGTTATGTTTATGTTAAGGTGTTTAATCACAATCGCAACTCTAACGCAATGCAATCTCATCGCAAACTCGAGATTTACGAATTACTTTTGTGATATTAGTAGTTAGGTTATTTGTGTAACTAATGGGTGATACTATCGCATCGCTTATTCAAAACGCATCGCAATGCCCAACGCACGAAACGAAAACACGCAAACCAACACGCAGCAGCCTTTCGATCGAATGACCATTCGATCAAATGGCCATCTGTCACACCCCGATATTTCCACGTACTACCGGTGGGCCCGGCGGGGAGTATCGTGACGTAGTTGATATCATCATAGTCAATATACACAATATAATAGCACAGCGGAAGGCTTGGTGAATAATTACTATTACAAACCGTAGTGTCTGAGTGTCCAAATGAAAGAATATACAGACTTGGTTGTAATAAAGATCCACAGGCGGATCATAAAATAAAATACATGAAACTGAAATAACAGACTCCAGGTATCTAGGGATTTGCAAGATCCTCTTATTTTGACACCTAGTAGCTCCAGCCTATTTACAAGAGGTACCTGTAATCAGTCTTTAGAAAATACGTCAGTTTACACTGGTAAATACAATTAACTGACTCATTTGAAAATAGTTTATAAAATTGATTTAAATGCACATGTCATAAACCATTTATAACTTGGGACAATTTTTATATAAAATCTTGTATACAGTTTTACATGTTTGTCATACATATGGGGCCAGTTTAGAAGCCGGTCATGATTAACCGACTCACCACTTATAAAACCCACAAAGGAGTTATCCCAACCTGTGGGTAATTAGCATTTGCATCTGTCATGTGTATGCCTACACCCCGTGCATAAGTTGTGGCCATTTTCAAATGAAATGAGCCGAGGATATCCAGGACATGGTCGTATTAACCCCCAATGTTTATGTTATCAAACAACACAAATTAAAACGAGTTATGTAATTTATTAATCACAATCTAATTAAATGATTTCATACCCGACCAAGCGGTATTATTACAATACCGTATCCCAAGCCCGTATAACGGATAATAAGTTAAAAGTATTTACCTGAGCTAGATGAAAGAGGTAACTCAGCCGTATATTCCTAAAGCCTTATGAAATACTGATGTGTGCAAAATGCAACATATAAATTACATCAATTGTGGCATAAAACTAACCCTTTTTTTAGTACTAATGTTGGAAAAAGTGTGTTTTTGTCTTCCTTTTGTATTTTTAGGATTAAATGAGCTCAAATAAACAAAAGAAGCAAAAATGCAGCTAAATCTAACAAAAATACAAGAAAACGGATAAACGTGGCATTCCCGACCCCCGACAACATCTCCCCAAGCAAAAACAAGAAAACAGAAGGCTGAACACGCCCCGTGCTCAGTGAGCACGGGGGCGTGCCCAAGTGTCTGCAGAAAAGACAAAGTTGTAGAAGCTTCTATCACCCACCACGGGGGCGTGCCCAGCGGACACGGGGCCGTGGTCAACTCTAAGATTCGCAGAATCTGAGGAAATCTTGATAGTACAGATACGCTTCTGCACACGGGGTCGTGCCCAGCGGACACGGGGGCATGGTCAACTAATGCAGACAAACTGCAATTAATAAAGAAAGGGAAGGAAGATGGACACGGGGCCGTGCCTGAGCTGCTGTTCAGGCTATAAATAGGCGTGCTTGGCTCATTTGCAAACCATCCCTTGGCAAACCACCTCTCTCACATTACACCCACCCTCCACCACCATCACAACCCACATCCACCACCATCATCCATCATCCATCATAGAGTGTGTGTAGTAGTCTGGGGATCCAAGATTGATCGTAAGAGTTCTTGACAATCAAAGGCCATGTTTGCCTAAGTCTCTTACATCACTTGGTAAAGACAAGTGTTTAGTGTAATACTTTTTATTTTTAATCTTTTCGCACTTTTTATTTGGCTATGTATTAATGACTTTAATAACTAGTTTCTTATGTTGAAGGTGATTCTTCCTTATCGTTTGTCCGTGGTGTCTTGGCATTATTTTACTGTCTATATAAAATAAAAGATTTTCACCATTCATATCTCCACGGACTATATGGAGGTATGTTGGCTACCTAGTCGGGGGTTAAGCGAACGGTTTGGTAAGAGTCTTGCCTTGTTCAGTGTATAGATCCTGCAAGGACCTGGGTCAAATTTAGTAGGACCTCCTTCAATACCCACCGGTATTGGATGGCGGGGGTCCAAACTCTTTGATCCCCTCATATGTAAACTACTATTAATACTTTAACCCGGCTACTTAGGACTGTATCCCTGCTGACTCAGACTACTTAGCCGAGGGTAACGTCACCTTCAAAAGAGGGGCCTACCACATTATGCATTAATAACTTAATTAATTATCTTTCAATAATCCGACCCTTTAGGATTGTATCCTTGCTGACTCAAACTACTGGGTTGAGGGTAACGTCACCTTCAAAAGAGGGGCCTATTACAATAACTAAGATAATCTCTTAAAAAGTGCAAAAGTGCGGAAATATTCAAAGGTTACACTACACACGAGTCGGATCCAAGTGATTCATCTTGTCTATCTGTTTTTATTTTATTTTATTTTTCAGCATTTTAGTTAGTTTCATTTTTCTAGTTAAAAACCTTTTTTCTAACTTTTGATTTGATTAGACGTTGAGGATAAACCGGTACTAAAAGCTCTTGTGTCCTTGGACAACCTCGGTATCTTACCAACACTATACTACGCTCACGATGTGTGTTTAGTGTTAGTAAATATCGTGTTTTATAAATTTAAAACTTGACTAAAAAGTGTAAAAGGGCTTAAAATATACATTAAAAACCTACGACACTTTACACGCATCAAGTTTTTGGCGCCGTTGCCGGGGACACAAGGATTTTAAGAAAGTTAGGAATCAACGGCCTAATCGTTTTTTCTTATTTTTCTGTTTTTTTTTTAGATTTTCAGCTTCTACAGAACTCGGCACGAGGCGTGCCCGCTGAACACGCCCCCGTGTCCAATCTTTGGTACTGGCAATCCTGTTTTAAGTCAGACAGTAAGCTGAACACGGGGCCGTGCCCACCCAACACGCCCCCATGCCCAAGGTTCAGTTACTGAAAACAAAACCGTAAGATCCTGACGGTTGGTAATTTCTGACACATACATGAGAGATACTGATATTTTTTACTTTCGGCACTCTTATGGTACGTGGTGTCAAATATGTGGTGGCTCCCATAAAGATTTAGAATGTTATTTTCTAAATTATAAGCCCCACTATATAGACCCATTGTTTTCCTGTAGCCTTAAGAGGGGCGAAAGTAAAAATAATCCCTATCTCTCCCTCGAATGCTCTCAACCGGACCTTCTAGGAGAAATGCTTCTTGATGAACTATTTCAATTAGAAGATCTAATTCTTAATTGGTTAAAAGAACTTAAGATGGATTTCAATAATTCATCTTAAGACGATACCCATGAAGAATTGTAGGGATCACATTCGGATAAAAACAACTTCGTTGTTCCCGATTTTACCTCTAACTCTAGCGAGGATCTGAGCGATAGTTGTCCCTGTGTCGATTGTGCCGTGAAGGACACTCCATCGACTTCGTTCGGTGCATACATAGACCTGAGCGATTCGGCATACACCTTCTTTAACGAGAGCCCGAGAAAGGGTTGGACTTGTCCACCTACATTTAGCATTAGAATCACCCTCACCGACAACCTCTTGCGTTCTCGTCTTAGTCTAGAGCAATTAAGGTATCTCAGGAACTTTGGGGTTGTTCCATCCAGTAAGGAACCACCCGATCTGAAAAAAAAAATTCCTTAGAAATAGAAGAAACTCCATAAACAGCCTCTAGACACGGGGCCGTGTCCAGGTCAGCACGCCCCCGTTTCCACCCAAAGATTCCCGTCTGATTTCGTGTTAGAATACGGACAAAATGTGTTAGGACTTCATCTGCACACGGTGTCGTGTCCAGCCGACACGGGGCCGTGTGCAGCGTGCTGTCGTTTTCTATAAATGCAGCAAGATTCCTGCACATATGGACCACTCCAAAGACAAAGATCTGGTGGATCTTCACACATACCATCCTAGGTATATTCTAAAGAAGGTTCCCAACAACCATCTTGTCTTTTCCACTTTTATCCATTACCTTCTTCTTCAATTTTTCTTGACACCTCCATTAGAGCTTGAAATCTCCATAATTCTAAGCCTTATTGAGATGTTTGTTAGATTTTTATTCAAGGAATCTTGTTAAAAATAAGTTCTACAACAATGTTTAAAGTTGTTTCTACTTAAAAACGATTTAAAAATCACGAAAACAAATTAAAACACCAAGATTCCTTGTTCCAAAAATCTGCAGATATCTGAACACGGGGCCGTGTCCGAGGTACTGTTTCCATAAAATTGAGCTCTTTTCGGTATGTTTTCTCAGAATGGCGAGCAGACCTAGCGGAACATCTTCATCGCACTCCAGGAACAACCGACAAGGAAGAAGGTCATCAACGGTTGAAGATTCTCTTGTAAACTATGTTTACGCTTTAAGAGAAGCCATTGATGAGATGACGGGAGTGGAAGAAGCATTGGTCGACCGTATCAATCATTTGATGGTGGGACTAGAGGGATGTCTTCGAGAGGTCAACCTTTTGCACCAAAGGTTGAACATTCTCGCTTCTCCTCCTTTGGTTCCAATCATTACCCAAAGGGCATGGAATGTGGTTCCCGAAGTCATCATACCGGCCGAATGGTACGCCATACATCCGGAGCCCCCTCGGGACGTACTACAAGGGGTTCCTGTTGGTGTCACTCCCCCTCCGCAAGATGCTGAAGAAAACGATCCTGCCTTCTTTCTCCCAAGAGAAATAGAAGAATGTCTTTAATAACATCTAGGGAATACCCCTCGGTCCAAAGTTCTACAAAACTTTTAAATACCGGAAAGTTATTTCCGGAAATTTTGATAAAAGTAGAACTCCTTAGGATGATTTTATGTACCATTTGACCCATCTATCTTAGGACCTTTAGCTTTTTATTTTCTGCCTCGTCTTTAAATTCTCAGTGAGCACGGGGGTGTGCCCAAGTGTCTGCAGAAAAGACAAAGCTGTAGAAGCTTCTATCACCCACCACGGGGGTGTGCCCAGCGGACACGGGGTCGTGGTCAACTCTAAGATTCGCAGAATCTGAGGAAATCTTGATAGTACAGATACGCTTCTGTACACGGGGTCATGCCCAGCGGACACGGGGGCGTGGTCAACTAATGCAGACAAACTGTAATTAATAAAGAAAGAGAAGGAAGATGGACACGGGGCCGTGCCCGAGCTGCTGTTCAGGCTATAAATAGGGGTGCTTGGCTTATTTGCAAACCATCCCTTGGCAACCCACCTCTCTCACACTACACCTACCCTCCACCACCATCACAACCCACATCCACCACCATCATCCATCATCCATCATAGAGTGTGTGTAGTAGTCTCGGGATCCAAGATTGATTGTAAGAGTTCTTGACAATCAAAGGCCATGTTTGCCTAAGTCTCTTACATCACTTGGTGAAGACAAGTGTTTAGTGTAATACTTTTTATTTTTAATCTTTTCGCACTTTTTTATTTGGTTATGTATTAATGACTTTAATAACTAGTTTCTTATTTTGAAGGTGATTCTTCCTTATCGTTTGTCCGTGGTGTCTTGGCATTATTTTACTGTCTATATAAAATAAAAGATTTTCACCATTCATATCTCCACGGTCTATATGGAGATATGTTGGCTACCTGGTCGGGGGTTAAGGGAACGGTTTGGTAAGAGTCTTGCCTTGTTCAGTGTATAGATCCTGCAAGGACCTGGGTCAAATTTAGTAGGACCTCCTTCAATACCCACCGGTATTGGATGGCGGGGGTCCAAACTCTTTGATCCCCTCATATGTAAGCTACTATTAATACTTTAACCCGGTTACTTAGGACTGTATCCCTGCTGACTCGGACTACTTAGCCGAGGGTAACGTCACCTTCAAAAGAGGGGCCTACCACATTATGCATTAATAACTTAATTAATTATCTTTCAATAATCCGACCCTTTAGGATTGTATCCTTGCTGACTCAAACTACTGGGTTGAGGGTAACGTCACCTTCAAAAGAGGGGCCTATTACAATAACTAAGATAATCTCTTAAAAAGTGCAAAAGTGCGGAAATAATCAAAGGTTACACTACACACGAGTCGGATCCTAGTGATTCATCTTGTCTATCTGTTTTTATTTTATTTTATTTTTCAGCATTTTAGTTAGGTTCATTTTTTCTAGTTAAAAACCTTTTTTCTAACTTTTGATTTGATTAGACGTTGAGGATAAACCGGTACTAAAAGCTCTTGTGTCCTTGGACGACCTCAGTATCTTACAAACACTATACTACGCTCACGATGGGTGGACTTGCCCATAACCCCATATGTGTGTTTAGTGTTAGTAAATATCGTGTTTTATAAATTTAAAACTTGACTAAAAATTGTAAAAGGGCTTAAAATATACATTAAAAATCTACGACACTTTACACGCATCAAATACCTTCTATTGTAGCTACTCAATCTGTATGAAAGGTTTAATAACCTATTAGGATACTAACGGGTCTTTATTTATGTCAAGGACTTAGACTGGTTAGTGAGAAAGATACTTTACGGTTCTAAACACTAGATTAAGCGGAGACCGGAAAAGAATGTGGTTTAGACCCGAAAAGTTTGGATACTTGTATAATATGGGTAAACTAAACACATTCGGGAATTTGAGGATTTAATGATAAGGTTAAACCCGTTTCGGCTATTTTACGTAAACTAGTCACATAAACCGTTTCGAATGCATAATTGCATAACGGGTAACCAAATGAATTATATACAGGTCTCATATGTTATTATGCTTAGAATATGTTAATACATCAGTAAGATGTTAACATATTTGCCAGAAAAGTGTTTAAAACCAAATTAAGCCCCGTAAGGGCATTTTAATAATTATAAAAGAGATTTTATAATAAACTGAGGTTCTGGTCTTTGGTAATCAGTAAAAATATTTATTTTATCTCATTACATCAGTAAGATATGATACATATGCAAGATTTACCATTTATGGTCAAACTATGCCCCGAAAGGGCATTTTGGTCATTTCACACATGTCTTTAAGGACATTTTTGGAAGTCTGAGTTCATGACTTGTACCTACTGTAATAATATTGAAATTTGTTTAAAAATTCATTAGGTAACAAGTCTTAGGTGTTAAATATGGTTTTAAACCATACTATGCACCTAAATAGTGTAAAACTCGCTAATTGACGATAATCATGATGTTTATGTAAATCTGAGATTTTGATCAGTTTTAAATGCTCAAAATAATTTATTTATTTAATGTATGAAATCAGTAGGAAAAGGTTTGGCATTCAAATCATTTGTTAATCTCATTTTATGCATGAAAATTGTATTATCGTCATTTACTGAATTACACAAGAACTCTATGATTTAATCAGATTATAATCTGACCAAAAATACTAAAAATCCTTAAAAATAATATCTTAACAGTAGGTAATGATTTTTGGTTCAAGATCCAAGTTTAAACATGTCTTATGCATGATATCGCAATTTAATTAATAAAAAGCTTCTAATTACGATATCGAGCATAACTTCTGTTTGAGACCAAGAACTGATGTCAAATTTTCGGGACAAGTTTATATATCAGTAGCAAAGGTTTTTGTCCTCTCACATTTCTAAAAATCTCAATTATATGTCAAAAAGGCATTTACGGCATTTATAAGCATATTAACAAACAAGAGCATATAATTCAAACTACTAAGGACCAAGCAATATAACTCCAGGGGGTTACACTACTATATAATGTGGTCCTAATGAAAGCTTAAAACATGGAAGAATTAAGCTTAAACGGGTCAGAACTGAAAGTCAAAGCAAAAGTCAACCTTTTGCGACTTTCGGTTATAAACTGACCTTAGACTGATAATTGTCGGGTTAGACCTGATTAAACATGTTCTAATACTAATTACCAAGTCATTAGAATGCTAAAATATAATTTAGAACCTCTGTTTTATTAGTTTAAATCATTTTTAAAGTTTCTGTCCCGTTTGACTTTTTGACCAACTAGTTTGACCCGACAATTAACTAGTCAAACGAAATAATTAGGAGGTGCCCTTTTAAGGGTTAATCACCTACCTTAATATGGTTCTATAACCACTTTCATTTCGGTCAGTGGCTGGACCATTTATGATTAAACCGAAAGTCAAAGTTTAATTACGATATGTTTGACTTTTCGGATTTTAAGCTAATTAAAAGGACTAAGCAGGGATTAAAACTCTTACTTAAGTTCCTTGCTATCTTTTCTACACTTGATAATCTTCTCCTAATGCTTGCGATCTCCAGAAGTGGGTTTCGAAGTTGTTGCAACCAAAATGAGAAAATGAACAAAAGAACTAAGGTCCTTTATATAGTAAATTGACATGATCTAAGATGTTTGCAGCTGTATTGGAGGCATCTTGGATCACCCCAGGTGTCCTAGTGGTTTAATAAAACCGACATACAGCCCCTAGAATCGATTTGAATGAGGTTAAGGCGGTGCTGCAGCTGAAACTCGCATCTGTCCAAGTTTTTCTGCGCTGGGGATTTCTACGCGGGCCACGTAAGGCTCAGCAAGCATCTACGTGGGCCGCGACAACCGGCGAATCAGGTTAAAACATTTTGGATTTTGGCAGTTTCAGTCCCTGGCCCTTATAAACTTAATACATCCTCATTTTCGGCATATAAGGCCCTTGTAGTTAGTTTGTAGAGGTTCAAGGGAGCATAACCAAACTCCGTTAGGCCCGGTTTCGTTAAATATCTCCATGAACACAAGTTTCATCACGTTGACACTTATAGCCCAAAGTCTTGAAAACTTGTATAACGATCTCGAAACCACGTGAAATTTATATCACTTATTCTTGAGAGTATATTTGAATACTTAGAAGCCTCGGGTTCGTTGAAAGGTCACTCAGAGATAAAATTAACATGTTGACACGATTAACCCCTGTAGTTTATAATCTTTCGATTATTTTCATAAACGGCTTCTCATATTCAATTAATCACTCGTTTAAGAATACATTCTTCATGTATGGTCATTCAGAGGCACAAGTTTGGCATGATGACACTTTTAGTCCCTCCCGACACATAGTTTCATCGTTTGTCAACATTAGTCCTTCAAACTCAAACCATTACATGTTTAGAGTTTAGGACACGTGTCTTTATATAATTGGACACGTTTTTACATGGTGTTACATCCTCACCCCCTTAAAAGAAATCTCGACCCCAAGATTTACTGGAATAAGTGAGGGTACTTCTGTCTCATAGTGGACTCAACTTCCCACGTATATTTGGGACCTCTACGAGCATCCCATTTAACCTTTACTATAGGCACGTGCTTTCTTTGGAGCTTTTTAACCTGTCGATCCTTGATCGATATAGGTATTTCAACAAACCTCAGGCTTTCATCAATCTGTACGTTCTCATGAGACATTGCCAGCGATTCATCAGCTAGGCATTTCTTTAGATTACAGATGTGGAACACATTGTGAATTCCACTTAGCTCCTCAGGCAAGTTTAGCTTATAAGCTACACTGCCGACACATTCGATAATCTCGAATGGTCTGATATACCTAGGGCTTAACTTGCCCTTCTTACCAAAACGCATCACTCCTTTCCAGGGTGATACTTTTAGTAAGACTTTATCGCCTACTTCAAACTTTAGAGGTTTTCGCCTCTTATCAACATAACTTTTCTGCCTGTCCCTGGCAGCTTTAAGGCGATCATGAATTTGGACAATCTTGTCCGTCGTTTCAAGGACTATATCAGGTCCTGATAACTGAGCTTCTCCTACTTCTGCCCAACAAACAGGCGTTCTGCATTTTCTTCCATACAATGCTTCAAAAGGCGTAGCCTGAATGCTAGTATGGTAGTTATTGTTATAGGAAAACTCGATCAAAGGTAGGTGATCATCCCAACTACCTCCCAAATCAATAACACACGCTCGAAGCATGTCTTCCAAAGTTTGAATTGTACGCTCGCTTTGTCCATCTGTCTGAGGATGGTAAGCAGTACTAAAATTCAAACGAGTGCCTAAAGATTGTTGGAAACTTTTCCAAAAGTGAGAGGTGTATCTAGTATCTCTATCGGATATAATAGATACCGGCACTCCGTGGAGAGATACAATCTTATCCACGTACAATTGAGCTAGTTTGTCAGAGTTATGAGTCTCCTTGATGGGTAAGAAATGTGCTAACTTAGTCAGTCTATCGACTATAACCCATATGGTATCATTTCCATGCCTTGTTTTAGGTAACTTGGTTATAAAATCCATAGTTACCATTTCCCACTTCCATGTGGGAAGTTCTGGCTGTTGTAGCAGACCCGATGGCTTTTGATGTTCAGCTTTAATTTGAGCACAAGTCAGGCACTTTGCTACGTGTGTGGCAATAGATTTCTTCAAACCTATCCACCAATAATTTGCTTTCAAATCCTGATACATCTTGTCACCTCCAGGGTGAACTGAGTATTTGGAATTGTGAGCTTCCTGGAGGATTATATCTCGAAGTCCTCCATGAATAGGAACCCAAATTCTTCCATTCAATCCGAGGATTCCATCCTTGCCAGGTGCTAACTGTTCAGCAGTTACACCTAACTTTTCATTTGGAAGGTTAGCTTCCAAAACAGCTTCTTTCTGTGCAGCTAATAGCCCTTCATTCAGGCTATTCTTTAATTCAATGCTCTTGGCATTTATCCTGATAGGTTTAACTCTTTCCTTTTGGCTTAGAGCATCAGCGACTACATTCACTTTGCCAGGATGGTAGTGAATTTCACAATCATAATCATTTAGATTCTCCATCCAGCGTCGTTGTCTCATTTTGAGCTCTTTTTGATTGAATAAGTGTTGGAGACTTTTGTGATCCGAATAGATCACACATTTAGTTCCATATAAATAATGTCTCCACAACTTTAGTGCGAATACAACGGCATCCAACTCCAAATCGTGGGTGGTGTAATTCTTTTCATGCACCTTTAGTTGTCGTGATGCATAGGCAATTACTTTGCCTTTTTGCATAAGTACACAACCTATACCGGTGTTGGACGCATCACAATATACGACAAACTCTTCAACTCCTTTAGGTAATGACAACACCGGACCATTGCTCAGTTTCCGTTTAAGAATCTCAAAAGATTCTTGTTGTTTTGGACCCCAATCAAATTTCACATTCTTACGGGTCAAAGAAGTCAATGGTGCAGCTATCCTTGAGAAGTTCTCAATGAATCTTCTATAGTAACCAGCTAAACCCAGACAACTGCGAATTTCGGTTGGAGTCTTTAGCGCTTCCCAATTCATTATGGCTTCTATCTTAGCGGGATCTACTTGGATACCTCGCTCATTGACAACATGTCCAAGGAATTGGACTTCACGAAGCCAGAATTCGCATTTTGAAAACTTAGCATACGGTTTCTATTTTTGTAACAAACCTAAGATACACCGAAGGTATTTCTCGCGGTCGACTTGGCTACGAGAATAAATAAGTATGTCGTCTATAAAGACAATGACAAACTTATCTAAGTATGGCTTGCAGACTCTATTCAAGAGGTCCATGAATGCTGCTGGTGCATTAGTGAGCCCGAAAGGCATCACCAAAAACTCGAAATGTCCATACCTTGTTCTGAACGCTGTCTTAGGTAAGTCTTCAGTTCTAACTTTGAGTTGATGATACCCAGATCTCAAGTCGATCTTCGAGAAGAAGCTTGCCCCTTGGAGTTGGTCGAACAAGTCGTCGATCCTAAGCAATGGATAACGATTCTTGATCGTTACCTTATTTAATTCACGATAATCAATGCATAAACACATTGATCCATCCTTCTTCTTTACAAACAATATAGGACTCCCCAAGGCGAAGAGCTGGATTGTATGAAACCCTTTCCCAATAAGTCATCTAATTGTGTCCTGAGCTCTTTCATTTCAGTAGGCGCTAGTCGATAAGGAGCTCGTGTAATTGGCTCGGATCCTGGTAGAATGTCTATTCTAAATTCAACTTGCCTCTCAGGAGGTAGTCCAGGTAATTCATCGGGAAAGACATCAGGGTATTCAGAAATAATTGGAATATCTTCAGTTTTAGGCTTTGGTTCATCGACAGTCACTTGTGCCATGTAAATGACACATCCGTTCTTCAGACACCTTGATACCTTGAGAATAGACACATTGTTGGGCAACCCATATTGTGTATCTCCTTGAATAGTGACAGATTCACCAGCAGGGGTTTTGATGATAACTAGCTTTTTATCGCATGCAATTTGGGCTTGGTTATGCGACAACCAATCCATGCCTAAAACTACATCAAACCCAGCCAATTTCATTGGCAAGAGGGATAGCGGGATGGAATGATTCTTAATGGATATAAAGCATCCATCAAGAAGAGTTGAGGCTTACCATCGGCAAGCTCTACCTCATATTTTATGTCTAGAGTCTTAATTGGCAGATTCAGTAACTTACTAAACTTATGGTTTACAAACGACTTATCAGCACCTGAATCAAATAAAACTCTAACATAAATACCATTAATGAGGAAGGTACCTGTTATAACGTTGTCGTCGTTCACCGCTTCCCTTGCATTCATCTGAAAAACCCTAGCGTTGGTTTTCTTTACTTCCTCGGGCTTCTCAGCATTTTTAGGGCAATTAGTCTTGTTGTGCCCCTTTTCGTTGCAACCGTAGCAGGTCGCATCCTTCATATTTCGGCACTCTACAGTCTTGTGCCCTTTCTTCTTGTAGATCCCACAAGGTTTGGCTTGTGGGTCCTGGTTGCACTTTCCAAAGTGCCTTTTGTTGCAAATTTTGCATCTGGGCCTGTCATCCGACTGCCCTTTCTTGAAACCAGAGTTTCCTTTCTTCTTTTTGTTCGAATGGTGAGGCATGTCATCGTCCCTTTTCCTCTTTTCCTCGGTGGTTTTCTTTGCTCTACTCCTTACGACATTGAGAGTAAGTGATAAAGATAGATCTATAACAGATCTATAAGTAGTAGGCTTAGAAGCCTTGACGTTCCCTTTAATCTCAGGGGCTAAACCACCTATGAAACGCGCAATGCGTTTGGGTTCAGGGGTGACCAAATACGGTACAAGTCTCGACATGGAGTTAAAACTGGTCACATAAGACCTGCAATCCAAATCCTTCATCACCAGAGTGAGGAAGTCAGTCTCTATCCTTTCCACTTCATGTTGAGGACAGTAAGTGTCCTTCATAAGATCAACAAACTTGTTCCACGAAAGGTTATACAGAGGAACCTTTCCAGTGGATTGTACCAATGCTTTCCACCAAGTTAGGGCATCGCCCTTGAAAGATTGAGACGTAAATTTAACGATGTCTTCCTTGGCACATCCACTGATGTCAATCACAGTTTCCATTTCACCCAACCACTTCATGCAGTAGATTGCTCCCTTTTCTCCTATGAAATCTCTCGGTTTGCAGGAGATGAATTATTTATAGGTACATCCCTTGTTGTACCTGGGAGTCTGATTGAGGACTATATGCCTCTGTAGTTCACTTTTCTGATTGGATGAGTGTTGAGACTCATCTTTCTTCAGTGTATGCGAATGGGATAGGGACTTTGTATGAGTTATGGACCGAACATTACTCGGTTCCTTGATTATTCTATCCACAGCTTGAGCAACTGCTGTGTCAATCATTGCTTGTAATTCAGCATTCGTAAGATTTATCCTTGCTTCATTATTGTTCCCTTCTCTTGGATGACAGTTTGCTTCGTTAGAGCCAGCCATGATTTGGGTACTAAAACAATAATGATTTTTTTAGATAAAAATGAATCATCACATTGCTGATTAGATGGTCCTGATATTATTAAACCATATAGACCATTTTAGATAATAAGTCAAAATCTATTTGATTAAAGTTTGCCTAGGCCACAACTGAACTCTTATAGGCAATCATTAGGATAAAATCCTTTATATTTACTAGACAGGGGACCTAAGTCACAACTGTCAATGCCATAAAAGACACTTTTAGACAGCACAAAAGGCTCGTCTTAAAGGACATTAAGATGGCACAGAAGGCCTTGTCACAAGGACGATTAAAATATGACCAATGATCTCTTGGATCAATGATCTTTTAAGGGTCGAACATAGATCACTGCCCTATTGACAAGAAGTTTATAATATAAAACTGTCATTGTCATAAACGCACCTTTGCCCAGAGGCATACATCTAAATTGGATGTTTTGGTGTATACATCATATTGATGTTTAATAGCCATGATTCACATTGATCATATAGGCTATGATAGTGACTTGGAAAGATCCAAGTACATTTGGAAGCTTAGTGTGGCCTCTCAAGTCACACAACCAGGAATGTTAACATATTTTCAGATGTTAACAGGGAATTTATTGTCTTAAAAAGGTTATACCATTATAGCCATTAATATTTTTGGCTAGGTTATACCTCTAAGAATTTCTTTTTGAATTTTTCTTGGCAGATCAATTTAAAATTGAAATGATATAGCATGATGATGTAATAAAATACATGTTTAAAATCTCAAACAGAAATTCCATTAAAATACTTAACTATTACAAGAATGCCCTAAACGGGTCTTGAAAGAAACACATTGTCCACGCAGGGACTTCAGAAAAAGAAATAAGCCCACGCAGGGACTACAGAAAAAGAAATAAAAATGTCCTCGCAGGGACTTGATTGAAAAGACAATACAAGATGAAATAAATAAACTTCTACTTCTTTTTGCCTTTTATGAGGTTCGCTAGGCCCTTAAGAAAGCTGTTATGCTTCTTATTGGTCTCATCCGCTTTTCGCTCAACCCTGTCCAACCTCTGTAAAATCTCCTGAGTTTGCTCCTGTTGGGGAGGAGGAGGTTGCTGGTATGGTGGGTATTGATACCCTTGCACAGGATATCCAGTTGGGTAAACTGGAGGATAAGAAGAAGGATAAAGTGCATTGTACTGAGCTGTAGTAAGATATGGGGCTTGGGCTCCATATTCCGCAGTGGTTGGGTATCCAGACGGGTTATACCCAGACGAACCTGGGTATGTTGGTATTGGGTTATCAAAACCCACTAGCGGTGGCAGTGGTGCATAAGAAACCGGCGGAGAATCGTCTTCCGGCACCGCGTACGAGGGTCCACCCATTTGTGAGTCCTCGGGGATAGGAGGGTATGAGCTTGAACCTTGAGGGGAACTGAACCGTGGTCCCCCTCGCACACATATTCGTGCATTCCTCCTTCGCCTCGGTGGTTGTTGAGGTGGCTCCTCAACAGGAAGAGGTGGAGGAGTGACAGCTTGGAGGTACGGCTCATTCAAAGGAGGTTGAGCCGGGGATTTATGATATGAAGGGGTGAATTCCCATTCATACTTGGCCCACCTTTCGGCAAACGATTCGGGCCCTTGGTACGGCGATCCTTGGTATGGAGAACCGCTCGAGATGCTGATAGGGTGACCTGGTGTCCCAGTTTGCAGTTCTGGATCAGGGTTGTCATCCATCTCCATCTCTTGGGAAAAGTGGTCCTCGGGTCCCAAGGGTTAAAACCCAGAAGGTCATTGACATAGTCGTTAGGGTTGAACTGTGCTGGGGAATAAGTGGAATCAGAATGATGGAAAGAATGGGAATGTAAAGAGTGGTGTGAATGATGCGATTGCTAGGAATGATGCGAATGTTGGGGCTCATCCTGAATAGGTAGCCCAAAATATGGGGGGTCAGAAGGTGAGGAACCTAGCGAAATGACGTGTGCGTATATATACATAATATTTTGCAATGAATTACACACGATTGGGTTTTAAATTTATAAAAGTGATTATTACTTTTACATCAAAACACACACGAAAGAGGCAAGTGTACCCCGTCATATATGTAATAAAGTATCGGTAAGAACCAAGTATCGATCCAAGGAAATGGGCGGAGAATTAGTACTAGACCTTTGTCACTAAACTACCGGTAAAAACATAGGTTTTGTGATTTTAAACTAAACTAAAGTAAACATAACCAAATACATAATAAAAACATAATAGAAAGTAGATAAAAAGCCTTGCTAAATACACAACCACAGCATGTCAACTAAGTCAGTTTTGGCACTAGAAGCATTCGGTCAATTTTCCAATTTAAAACAATTAGTATCCCTTTCGGGAATCCTAACATGACAATCATTCGGAAAGCTAAAACGATAAACACACTTTAACCACCTAAAATTGTTCTTTAACGTGCAATTGATAAATGTCTATGAAAATCTCTTAAAAATAAGTTAGTCAGCCGTTAGGATTATTCTAACCTCACTTAAACAAGGAAAGCGACACCGATAAACACAATGCAACCACCGAGATAAGCATAATCTAGATTAAATCACAACCGAGTTCATTTTACAAATCTTACACAATAATTCACTAAGATAGCAATTTTGGCCTAAACTACTAACTAAGCTAACAAATCATGGCAAGAATTTATAACGACACCATCTAACCCGTTTAGGCCCTTACGTGACGGCAAGCTCTCTTGATTAACAATAATTACATTTTATTAAATCACTAACCATTTCTAGTATCATGATGCATACATTTAAACCAAGTTAAACTAGTTACCAAATTCAAAGTTTACTAATACAAGATTAATTAAGCTTCATTTTTCAACTATCTTAACTAACCAAGCACCAATCATCCAACATAATTACTTATAATCAAGAGTTCAATATCAATAACAAGGTTGCAAACTAATCATCAAAGATTAACATAGAAAATACTTCAAATGTCATTACAAACAAAGTTTAACAAACTAATGGTTATAATCTAGCAAGGGATTGTTGTGTTTTTGCCCAAAGGCTACAATAATACATAAATCATAATCTAAGTACTTGAAAGATTAACAAAAACTTGGAAAGATTAGAAAATCAAACCATAAACAAGTACTAGACTAAGGATCCGGGTAGTAATCGAGCTAAATGAGACAATGTGGCTTGAATCCGGGTGAAAGCTAATGCCTCCGGAGCCTGAAAATCGCCTGAGAGCTCTCCAAAAATCCAGAATATCGAGCAGAATGTTTCTGCTGTGTTTTTATACTTTTTGCTGTTGCACGGTCGTTTTCCCTGTGGAACGACCGTTCACTTTATTCAATTATTGGACATGGGTCACCATACCGCATACGTCATCGGATCGTTGACCAGATCTGAAATGGCACGACCGTTCTTTGTGTGGAACGGTCGTTCAGTTCCGGGCTTCATGTTTGCACGCCAAGTCGCACCTACCGTTCAGTTCCGAGACTCTGTTGATTCACCGGAGACGCACGGTCGTTCCTCAGATGGAACGACCGTTCTTCACCAAGTCGCTTGTTTCCCTGGAACGCCCAGCCGCACCGATCGTTCATTGCTGAGATGATCAGCGTTGTCGGAGATGCACGACCGTGCATCAGGTGGAACGGTCGTTCCACAGGCCCAGTTCAGAATCCTTAACAGAAAGTCCGCAGCTTTGTCGTTTTGTCCGGAAAGTCCTCGTTTTTGCTATCATCTTGTCTGGAATGCAGTTTTAGGCCTGTAAACACAAATGTAGATAAAAAAGTATCCGAACGACGGTTTTACGGCCAAAAACGCATAAAATAGGGGTAAAACGGGGGACTAAAATATGTGTAAATTAGAGTGTATCACGAAACATAATGTCTTTCCGGTTCAAAAGAATGTCTCCAGTGATCCCGAAAATCAGAGCTAGAGAAGGATGCTGACGGAGTGCGCCTATGGGAAGGTCCGGCGTTGCTTGACGGTCCTCCTCGCATTGGACCTTTCCCTTTACCTTCACGTCCCCTAACTCTCGGAGGCATTTTTAATTAATCCAGTCAAAGCAATAAAATAACATATAAACGAAAAAAGGATTGTTAAGAATAAATCCTAGGTCATATGCCTAGACTCGGAAGTCTAAGGAATGTGCTTATTGTGTCATTGAGATTAAACACAAAAAGGCTAGTGTTTAATTCACACAATATTGGCTCTGATACCAACCTGTCACACCCCGATATTTCCACGTACTACCGGTGGGCCCGGCGGGGAGTATCGTGACGTAGTTGATATCATCATAGTCAATATACACAATATAATAACACAGCGGAAGGCTTGGTGAATAATTACTATTACAAACCGTAGTGTCTGAGTGTCCAAATGAAAGAATATACAGACTGGGTTGTAATAAAGATCCACAGGCGGATCATAAAATAAAATACATGAAATTGAAATAACAGACTCCAGGTATCTAGGGATTTGCTAGATCCTCTTATTTTGACACCTAGTAGCTCCAGCCTATTTACGAGAGGTACCTGTAATCAGTCTTTGGAAAATACGTCAGTTTACACTGGTAAATACAATTAACTGACTCATTTGAAAAGAGTTTATAAAATTGATTTAAATTCACATGGCATAAACCATTTATAACTTGGGACAATTTTTATATAAAATCTTGTATACAGTTTTACATGTTTGTCATACATATGGGGCCGGTTTAGAAGCCGGTCATGATTAACCGACTCACCACTTATAAAACCCACAAAGGAGTTATCCCCAACCTGTGGGTTATTTAGCATTTTCATTTGTCAGGTGTATGCCTACACCCCGTGCATAAGTCGTGGCCATTTTCAAATGAAATGAGCCGAGGATATCCAGGACATGGTCGTATTAACCCCCAATGTTTATGTTATCAAACAACACAGATTAAAACGGGTTATGTAATTTATTAATCACAATCCGATTAAATGATTTCATACTCGACCAAGCGGTATTATTACAATACCGTATCCCAAGCCCGTATAACGGAAAATAAGTTAAAAGTATTTACCTGAGCTAAATGAAAGAGGTAACTCAGCCGTATATTCCTAAAGCCTTATGAAATACCTTCTACTGTAGCTACTCAATCTGTATGAAAGGTTTAATAACCTATTAGGATACTAACGGGTCTTTATTTAAGTCAAAGACTTAGACCGGTTAGTGAGAAAGATACTTTATGGTTCTAAACACTAGATTAAGCGGAGACCGGAATAGAATGTGGTTTAGACCCAACAAGTTTGGATACTTGTATAATATGGGTAAACTAAACACATTCGGGAATTTGAGGATTTAATGATAAGGTTAAACCCGTTTCGTCTATTTTACGTAAACTAGTCACATAAACTGATCCGAATGCATAATTGCATAACGGGTAACCAAATGAATTATATACAGGTCTCATATGTTATTATGCTTAGAATATGTTAATACATCAGTAAGATGTTAACATATTTGCCCGAAAAGTGTTTAAAACCAAATTAAGTCCCGTAAGGGCATTTTGGCCATTTTAATAATTTTAAAAGAGATTATATAATAAAATGAGGTTCTGGTCTTTGGTAATCAGTAAAAATATTTATTTTATCTCATTACATCAGTAAGATATGATACATATGCGAGATTTACCATTTATGGTCAAACTATGTCCCGAACGGGCATTTTGGTCATTTCACACATGTCTTTAAGGACATTTTTGGAAGTCTGAGTTCATGACTTGTACCTACTGTAATAATATTGAATTTTTTTTAAAAATTCAGTAGGTAACAAGTCTTAGGTGTTAAATATGGTTTTAAACCATACTATGCACCTAAATAGTGTAAAACTCGCTAATTGACGATAATCAAGATGTTTATGTAAATCTGAGATTTTGATCAGTTTTAAATGCTCAAAATAATTTATTTAATGTATGAAATCAGTAGGAAAAGGTTTGGCATTCAAATCATTTGTTAATCTCATTCTATGCATGAAAAGGGTATTATCGTCATTTACCGAATTACACAAGAACTCTATGATTTAATCAGATTATAATCTGACCAAAAATACTAAAAATCCTTAAAAATAATATCTTAACAGTAGGTAATGATTTTTGGTTCAAAATCCAAGTTTAAACATGTCTTATGCATGATATCGCAATTTAATTAATAAAAAGCTTCTAATTACGATATCGAGCATAACTTCTGTTTGAGACCAAGAACTGATGTCAAATTTTCGGGACAAGTTTATATATCAGTAGCAAAGGTTTTTGTCCTCTCACATTTCTAAAAATCTCAATTATATGTCAAAAGGGCATTTACGGCATTTATAAGTATATTAACAAACAAGAGCATATAATTCAAACTACTAAGGACCAAGCAATATAACTCCAGGGGGTTACACTACTATATAATGTGGTCCTAATGAAAGCTTAAAACATGGAAGAATTAAGCTTAAACGGGTCAGAACTGAAAGTCAAAGCAAAAGTCAACCTTTTGCGACTTTCGGTTATAAACTGACCTTAGACTGATAATTGTCGGGTTAGACCTGATTAAACATGTTCTAATACTAATTACCAAGTCATTAGAATGCTAAAATATAATTTAGAACCTCTGTTTTATTAGTTTAAATCATTTTTAAAGTTTCTGTCCCGTTTGACTTTTTGACCAACTAGTTTGACCCGACAATTAACTAGTCAAACGAAATAATTAGGAGGTGCCCTTTTAAGGGTTAATCACCTACCTTAATATGGTTCCATAACCACTTTCATTTCGGTCAGTGGCTGGACCATTTATGATTAACCCGAAAGTCAAAGCTTAATTACGATATGTTTGACTTTTCAGTTTTTAAGCTAATTAAAAGGACTAAGCAGGGATTAAAACTCTTACTTAAGGTCCTTGCTATCTTTTCTACACTTGACAATCTTCTCCTAATGCTTGCGATCTCCAGAAGTGGGTTTCGAAGTTGTTGCAACCAAAATGAGCAAATGAACAAAAGAACTAAGGTCCTTTATATAGTAAATTGACATGCTCTAAGATGTTTGCAGCTGTATTGGAGGCATCTAGGATCACCCCAGGTGTCCTAGTGGTTTAATAAAACCGACATACAACCCCTAGAATCGATTTGAATGAGGTTAAGGCGGTGCTGCAGCTGAAACTCGCATTTGTCCAAGTTTTTCTGCGCTGGGGACTTCTACGCGGGCCGCGTAAGGCTCAGCAAGCATCTACGTGGGCCGCGACAACCGGCGAATCAGGTTAAAACATTTTGGATTTTGGCAGTTTCAGTCCCTGGCCCTTATAAACTTAATACATCCTCATTTTCGGCATATAAGGCCCTTGTATTTAGTTTATAGAGGTTCAAGGGAGCATAACCAAACTCCGTTAGGCCCGATTTCGTTAAATATCTCCATGAACACAAGTTTCATCACGTTGACACTTATAGCCCAAAGTCTTGAAAACTTGTATAACGATCTCGAAACCACGTGAAATTTATATCACTTATTCATGAGAGTATATTTGAATACTTAGAATCCTCGGGTTCGTTGAAAGGTCACTCAGAGATAAGAATTAACATGTTGACACGATTAACCCCTGTAGTTTATAATCTTTCGATTATTTTCATAAACGGCTTCTCATATTCAATTAATCACTCGTTTAAGAATACATTCTTCATGTATGGTCATTCAGAGGCACAAGTTTGGCATGATGACACTTTTAGTCCCTCCCGACACATAGTTTCATCGTTTGTCAACATTAGTCCTTCAAACTCAAACCATTACATGTTTAGAGTTTAGGACACGTGTCTTTATATAATTGGACACGTTTTTACGTGGTGTTACATCCTCACCCCCTTAAAAGAAATCTCGACCCCGAGATTTACTGAAATAAGTGAGGGTACTACTGTCGCATAGTGGACTCAACTTCCAACGTATATTTGGGACCTCTACGAGCATCCCATTTAACCTTTACTATAGGCACGTGCTTTCTTCGGAGCTTTTTAACCTATAGATCCTCAATCGATATAGGTCTTTCAACAGACCTCAGGATTTCATCAATCTATACGTCCTCATGAGACATTGCCAGCGATTCATCAGCTAGGCATTTCTTTAGATTACAGATGTGGAACACATTGTGAATTCCACTTAGCTCCTCAGGCAAGTTTAGCTTATAAGCTACACTGCCAACACATTCGATAAGCTCGAATGGTCCGATATACCTAGGGCTTAACTTGCCTTTCTTACCAAAATGCATCACTCCTTTCCAGGGTGATACTTTTAGTAAGACTTTATCGCCTACTTCAAACTTTAGAGGTTTTCGCCTCTTATCAGCATAACTTTTCTGCCTGTCCCTGGCAGCTTTAAGCCGATCACGAATTTGGACAATCTTGTCTGTCGTTTCAAGGACTATATCAGGTCCTGATAACTGAGCTTCTCCTACTTCTGCCCAATAAACAGGCGTTCTGCATTTTCTTCCATACAATGCTTCAAAAGGCACAGCCTCAATACTAGTGTGGTAGCTATTGTTATAGGAAACCTCGATCAAAGGTAGGTGATCATCCCAACTACCTCCCAAATCAATAACACACGCTCGAAACATGTCTTCCAAAGTTTGAATTGTACGCTCGCTCTGTCCATCTGTCTGAGGATGGTAAGCAATACTAAAATTCAAACGAGTGCCTAAAGTTTGTTGGAAACTTTTCCAAAAGTGAGAGGTGTATCTAGTATCTCTATCGGATATAATAGATACCGGCACTCCATGGAGAGATACAATCTTATCCACGTACAATTGAGCTAGTTTGTAGGAGCTGTGAGTCTCCTTGATGGGTAAGAAATGTGCAGACTTTGTCAGTCTATCGATTATAACCCATATGGTATCATTTCCATGCCTTGTTTTAGGTAACTTGGTTATAAAATCCATAGTTACCATTTCCCACTTCCACGTGGGAAGTTCTGGCTGTTGTAGCAGACCCGATGGCTTTTGATGTTCAGCTTTAATTTGAGCACAAGTCAGACACTTAGCTACATGTGTGGCAATAGATTTCTTCAAACCTATCCACCAATAATTTGCTTTCAAATCCTGATACATCTTGTCACCTCCAGGGTGAACTGAGTATTTGGAATTGTGAGCTTCCTGGAGGATTATATCTCGAAGTCCTCCATGAATAGGAACCCAAATTCTTCCATTCAATCTAAGGATTCCATCCTTGCCAGGTGCTAACTGTTCAGCAGTTACACCTAAATTTTCATTTGGAAGGTTAGCTTCCAAAACAGCTTCTTTCTGTGCAGCTAATAGCCCTTCATTCAGGCTATTCTTTAATTCAATGCTCTTGGCGTTAATCCTGATAGGTTTAACTCTTTCCTTTCGGCTTAGAGCATCAGCGACTACATTCGCTTTGCCAGGATGGTAGCGAATTTCACAATCGTAATCATTTAGAGTCTCCATCCAGCATCGTTGTCTCATATTGAGCTCTTTTTGATTGAATAAGTGTTGGAGACTTTTGTGATCCGAATAGATCACACATTTAGTTCCATATAAATAATGTCTCCATAACTTTAGTGCGAATACAATGGCACCCAACTCCAAATCGTGGGTGGTGTAATTCTTTTCATACACCTTAACTTGTCATGATGCATAGGCAATTACTTTGCCTTTTTGCATAAGTACACAACCCATACCGGTGTGTGACGCATCACAATATACGACAAATTCTTCAACTCCTTCAGGTAATGACAACACCAGAGCATTGTTCAGTTTCCTTTTAAGAATCTCAAAAGATTCTTGTTGTTTTGGACCCCAATCAAATTTCACATTCTTACGGGTCAAAGAAGTCAATGGTGCAGCTATCCTTGAGAAGTTCTCAATGAATCTTCTATAGTAACCAGCTAAACGCAGAAAACTGCAAATTTTGGTTGGAGTCTTTGGCGCTTCCCAATTCATTATGGCTTCTATCTTAGCAGGATCTACTTGGATACCTCGCTCACTGACAACATGTCCAAGGAATTGGACTTCACGAAGCCAGAATTCGCATTTTGAAAACTTAGCATACAGTTTCTCTTTTTGCAGACTCTATTCATGAGGTACATGAATGTTGCTGGTGCATTAGTGAGCCCGAAAGACATCACCAAAAACTCGAAATGTCCATACCTTGTTCTGAACGTTGTCTTAGGTACGTCTTTAGTTCTAACTTTGACTTGATGATACCCAGATCTCAAGTCGATCTTCGAGAAGAAGCTTGCCCCTTGGAGTTGGTCAAACAAGTCGCCGATCCTGGGCAATGGATAACGATTCTTAATCGTTACCTTATTTAATTCACGATAATCAATGCATAAATGTTTTGATCCATCCTTCTTCTTTACAAACAATATAGGAGCTCTCCAAGGTGAAGATCTGGGTTGTATGAAACCCTTTCCCAATAAGTCATCTAATTGTGTCCTGAGCTCTTTCATTTCAGTAGGCGCTAGTCGATAAGGAGCTCGTACAATTGGCGCGGATCCTGGTAGAATGTGTATTCTGAATTCAACTTTCCTCTCAGGAGGTAGTCCAGGTAATTCATCGGGAAAGACATCAGGGTATTCAGAAATAATTGGAATATCTTCAATTTTAGGCTTTGGTTCATCGACAATCACTTGTGCCATGTAAATGACACATCCGTTCTTCAGACACCTTGATACCTTGAGAATAGACACACTGTTGGGCAACCCATATTGTGTATCTCCTTAAATAGTGACAGATTCACCAGCAGGGGTTTTGATGATAACTAGCTTTTTATCGCATGCAATTTGGGCTTGGTTATACGACAACCAATCCATGCCTAAAACTACATCAAACCTAGCCAATTTCATTAGCAAGAGGGATAGCGGGATGGAATGATTCTTAATGGATATAAAGCATCCATCAAGAAGAGTTGAGGTTGTTCCTAAGGTGCCATCGGCAAGCTCTACCTCATATTTTATGTCTAGAGTCTTAATAGGCAGATTCAGTAACTTACTAAACTTATGGTCTACAAACGACTTATCAGCATCTGAATCAAATAAAAATCTAGCATAAATACCATTAATGAGGAAGGTACCTGTTATAACATTGTCGTCGTTCACCACTTCCCTTGCATTCACTGAAAAACCCTAGCGTTGGTTTTCTTTACTTCCTCGGGCTTCTTAGCATTTTTAGGGCAATTAGTCTTGATGTGCCCCTCTTCGTTGCAACCGTAGCAGGTCGCATCCTTCATATTTTGACACTCTACAGTCTTGTGCCCCTTCTTCTTGCAGATCCCACAAGGTTTGGCTTGTGGGTCCTGATTGCACTTTCCAAAGTGCCTTTTGTTGCAAGTTTTGCATCTGGGCCTGTCATCCGACTGCCCTTTCTTGAAACCAGAGTTTCCTTTCTTCTTTTTGTTCGAATGTTAAGACATGTCATCATCCCTTTTCCTCTTTTCCTTGGTGGTTTTCTTTACTCTACTCCTTACGACATCGAGAGTAAGTGATAAAGATAGATCTACAACATATCTAAAAGTAGTAGGCTTAGAAGCCTTGACATTCCCTTTAATCTCAGGGGCTAAACCACCTATGAAACGCGCAATGCGTTTGGGTTCAGGGGTGACCAAATATGGTACAAGTCTCGACATGGTGTTAAAACTGGTCACATAAGACCTGCAATCCAAATCCTTCATCACCAGAGTGAGGAAGTCAGTCTCTATCCTTTCCACTTCATGTTGAGGACAGTAAGTGTCCTTCATAAGATCAACAAACTTATTCCATGAAAGGTTATACAGAGGAACCTTTCCAGTGGATTGTACCAATGCTTTCCACCAAGTTAGGGCGTTGCCCTTGAAAGATTGAGATGTAAATTTAACGATGTCTTCCTTGGCACATCCACTGATGTCAATCACAGTTTCCATTTCATCCAACCACTTCATGCAGTCGATTGCTCCCTTTTCTCCTGTGAAATCTCTCGGTTTACAGGAGACAGAGTATTTATAGGTACATCCCTTGTTGTACCTGGGAGTCTGATTGAGGACTATTTGCCTCTGTGGTTCACTTTTCTGATTGGATGAGTGTTGAGACTCATCTTTCTTCAGTGTATGCGAATGGGATAGGGACTTTGTATGAGTTCTGGACCAAACATTACTCAGTTCCTTGATTATTCTATCCACAGCTTGAGCAACTGCTGTGTTAATCATTGCTTGTAATTCAGCATTCGTAAGATTTATCCTTGCTTCATTATTGTTCCCTTCTCTTGGATGACTGTTTGCTTCGTTAGAGCCAGCCATGATTTGGGTACTAAAACAATAATGATTTATTTAGATAAAAATGAATCATCGCATTGATGATTAGATGGTCCTGGTATTATTAAACCATATAGACCATTTTAGATAATAAGTCAAAATCTATTTGATTAAAGTTTGCCTAGGCCACAACTGAACTCTTATAGGCAATCATTAGGATAAAATCCTTTATATTTACTAGACAGGGGACCTAAGTCACAACTGTCAATGTCATAAAAGACACTTTTAGACAGCACAAAAGGCTCGTCTTGAAGGACATTAAGATGGCACAGAAGGCCTTGTCACAAGGACGATTAAAATATGACCAATGATCTCTTGGATCAATGATCTTTTAAGGGTCGAACATAGATCACCGCCCTATTGACAAGAAGTTTATAATATAAAACTGTCATTGTCATAAACACACCTTTGCCCAGAGGCATGCATCTAAATTGGATGTTTTGGTGTATACATCATATTGATGTTTAATAGCCATGATTCACATTGATCATATAGGCTATGATAGTGACTTGGAAAGATCCAAGTACATTTGGAAGCTTAGTGTGGCCTCTTAAGTCACGCAGCCAGGAATGTTAACATATTTTCAGATGTTAACAGGGAATTTATTGTCTTAAAAAGGTTATACCATTATAGCCATTAATATTTTTTGCTAGGATATACCTCTAAGAATTTCTTTTTGAAATTTTCTTGGCAGATCAATTTAAAATTGAAATGATATAGCATGATGATGTAATAAAATACATGTTTAAAATCTCAAAAAGAAATTCCATTAAAATACTTAACTATTACAAGAATGCCCTAAACGGGTCTTGAAAGAAACACACTGTCCACGCAGAGACTTCAGAAAAAGAAATAAGTCCACGCAGGGACTTCAGAAAAAGAAATAAAAATTTCCTCGTAGGGACTTGATTGAAAAGACAATACAAGATGAAATAAATAAACTTCTACTTCTTTTTGCCTTTTATGAGGTTCGTTAGGCCCTTAAGAAAGCTGTTATGCTTCTTATTGGTCTCATCCGCTTTCGCTCAACCCTGTCCAACCTCTGTAAAATCTCCTGAGTTTGTTCCTGTTGGGGAGGAGGAGGTTGCTGGTATGGTGGGTATTGATACCCTTGCACAGGATATCCAGTTGGGTAAACTGGAGGAAAAGAAGAAGGATATAGTGCATTGTACTGAGCTGCAGTAAGATATGGGTCTTGGGCTCCATATTCCGCAGTGGTTGGGTATCCAGACGGGTTATACCCAGACGAACCTGGGTATGTTGGTATTGGGTTATCAAAACCCACTAGCGGTGGTAGTGGTGCATAAGAAACCGGCGGAGAATCGTCTTCCGGCACCGCGTACGAGGGTCCACCCATTTGTGGGTCCTCGGGGATAGGAGGGTATGAGCTTGAACCTTGAGGGGAACTGAACCGTGGTCCCCCTCGCACAGATATTCGTGCATTCCTCCTTCGCCTCGGTGGATTGGGAGGTGGCTGAGGTGGTTGTTGAGGTGGTTCCTCAACACGAAGAGGTGGAGGAGTGACAGCTTGGAGGTACGGCTCATTCAAAGGAGGTTGAGCCGGGGAGTTATGATATGAAGGGGTGAATTCCCATTCATACTTGGCCCACCTTTCGGAAAACGAGTCGGGCCCTTGGTACGGTGATCCTTGGTATGGAGAACCGCTCGAGATGCTGATAGGGTGACCTGGTGTCCCGGTTTGAAGTTCCCTTTTTGGAATCCTATAAATAGCAACTATCACATCACAAGCAGTGATGTGACAACTCTGATGTGACTCTTCAATTTCCCAGGCCTTTCTCCTTCGATTTCTCGCGATTCTTGTAAGTTTCCAACTCAAATATTGTATATCTATCATCTACGCACACTTCTTCATCACTTTCACCTTTGAATCTTCACTTTTAACCATGAAATCTGCCGGACTTGAGGTGTTCTGGGGTGATGTCATCATGGGGTCTTAGGAACTTCAAAGTATGACATCATCCCACCAAGAACAACTCAGATCTAAGAGATTTCCATAAGTTTTAACACTGATTTCATTCTAAATCTAAGAGTAAAAGGATTGAAAGATGTTTTCATAACCTTCTTTCAACTCTTTTACACTCTCTAGCTCAAAAATTGGTAGAATCAGAACTCATTCGGGCCTTCTACAAGCTCTATAGTGAAGGGTTGGACTGAGAATGGATTTCATCGGAAGAGACGACCGATTCACGGGTTGAACATGGACAACCGTCAAGAACAGTTAGCTGGTCAGAATGGGGTGATTCCCATTCGATCGGATGACTTGGACTTGAGGGAATCCCCGTTGTTTAACACGTTATCATACCGTCTCGATTAAACCACAAAACTTTTCATACTTAGAAAATTTCAAAACGAGCCAGTCACTGAACGGACTGTCGTCCGATCGGATTGCCATCTGATCGAACGACAATCCGATCGGATGACTTATGGTCATCAACACATAACACTTTTACAATTTTCAAGGAACATCAGTTCTAACGGATTGCCACCCGATCGGAAGACCATCCGATCGAATGACAACCCTGCTGCGAACTTGTTCTCTGAGAAATGTCTCGCTGGACGGATTGCCATCCGACCGAACGACCATCTGACCGGACGCCCTAAAAGATAGAGATACTTCTCTGTTTTTAAAATGCTACAATGAAAACTTCAAAGCCATCATACACAAACACATCCCTCCCAAAGCGAAGGACAATACGACCGAATGGACATCCGTCCGGATGACCGTCCGTACGGATTGTCATCCGATCGGATGACCCTTTGCCACTTTAGCCCACTTGCACCGTTTTACGCACCGCTCACCGTTTATGCTATCGTTCTGATTAGGCTTACTCTAGCGCTCCCTTCAATCAAACCACAAATTGTGTTTAGTAGCTACCATCTCTGTGAGTATACTCGATCCCTTTTTGCTTTAAGCACTTTTGGGTGTTACATATGTTACTTATATCAAATCACATCGATCACACAACGCAACCACTTTTATACGCTAGCCGTTCTCGCATGTTAAACGTGTTACTCGATGAATGCTTGTATTTTATGTTTACACAGTGATTGTTGCCTGACAGCTTAGCAACGATAGTACTATAGTTTGGACTCAGCACCTGTCGTGGACGGGGGTTGCTAAGGGTATTTCTTCACATGTCACGGTGGTGATATGTGTTGCGCACTCTACAAGTCGCAGTCACCTCTGTGCATATTTCATTGTCGATAACTTACTTGCTTCACATTATACATGTTACATGCTGGTTATGCGTAAATCGCTTTCGCTACTATTATACTATTCAAACTTGTATGCTCACCTTTACACTATGTGTATTGACCTCTATTTTAACGTATGTGACAGGTGTTTGAAATGCTAGGATGCTTGCTATGTGGAATCAAGTTAGGAAGAGTCTAGAAACAAACAATTTATATTTTGAGTTGTCGAAACAATGTTTTGTCTATGAGATATCTATGTCTGTAATAACTGCTTTATTTGATGGGTTATGGTATGAGACATAATGTTAACTATCCGGTAATTTAGTTGTTATGGATTTCTCCTGGACAATCTGTTTCGCTCAGTGCCGCGCCCCGATGTTTCCGGCATCGGTTGGGGTGTGACAGATTGGTATTAGAGCCATAACTATAGGGAATTAGGCAAGACTCGACCTAGTCCGGGTTGATGTCTTAGAATCGACCTAGTCTATAGTCTAAGTACCCACAGACCGACTTGTGCATACCCAGTATGGATTTTGCACGAGCTTACTTGCTATTCTCGCTCGAATTCGCTGGAACTACACTCTTGCGCGAACATCACATGGTACAGCTCTGCGCAAGATTAGCCATTCCTAAGGCTGGCTACACACACAAACATATGATCTGGTTGAGACTAAGTGTGAAAACCGCAAACTCTCGACCAAATCGCTCGTTCGACACACATTTTCACTATAAGCACGAGAATTTGCGTTGAATCAGGAGTGAAATTCATACTTCGACACGATTCTCTCTATCAATCTCGTGATCCTATCACGCAAATAGGAACAGGGTCGCTAAGTTAGGGGTGAAACCCAAACCTTGATGACTCGTTCCGCTCCCCAATATGGTTTTACGAAACTCTCACCAAAGTCTCGATGGATTCCAACGACTGGAGTTGCGTAAATAACCGAAAAGATGCGTGCCATTCACCGTATGCCGGTGATAGAGCACAGTCTACTAGGCCAAAGCGTAAGCTCAAAGCCCTTGATAATAGTCGAGTCACTTTGGGTAGTCAACGTCTAGTAAGCCAAGACGATCTCTCTTCGATTTTATGTGTTTCGATTCTGGATTTCGCCGCCGCTGACTCTGAGATTTACCGATTTTATGTGTTATATGTGGTTTTATGTGTTTATGTGTCTCGATTTTGGTGATTTATTCGCTTTTCGCTGTTCGCTTTGATCAACATACACAACTCGCACTGCACAGCTATTTCAAAACGATAACAAATCGCTTAAGTTACTCGCAACCACTAACTGCTTCTCGCACTCGCAAACTCTCGATCGCTTTACGCTGCTGTGAAAGATAGGTGAATATGTGCAGTATATATAGGTCAATACGTGCAAAATATTGTAGGATATGTGGATTATGTGCTTCTATGCTTACATGGACGACGTGCTTATGTGCTTACGTGCCTCTGTGTATTATGTGCCTACTTGATTTCATGTTTACGTGTTCCTGAGCTTTATACGTATATAAGTAGCTTTGGGAGAGATAATAGGCTATACTCGCTTTGATGGAAAATTGTGTTTGAATCCCATGGCGATGTCTGTTGCAGACAATGTCATCATTCGGATCGCACCACTCCCGCGCTACTAGACGTAAACACGCTGAAAAGCGAATCGCTTCACTCATCGCAAGTCAAATTGCTAAAGTAATTCCTCAAATTGTCAGCGAGTTGAATGAAAATGCTAGCAAGTCCTCAGAGGAATCTAGGACTGACTCACCTCGAGCTACTTTTAGCTTCAAGCAGTTTAAAGCCTGCGGCCCCAAAGAATATACAAGAGAAGATGGGCCTACGACCATGTTTCAATGGTTTGATTCAATCGAAGTCACCCTGTGCCAAAGTGGCTGTCCGGAAAACCTTCGCACTGTTAACGCCACTTGCGTCTTTCAATCCAGGGCTCTGGCTTGGTGGACTGCCGAGAGAAACAAGCGGGGGAATGACGCAGCTTACGGGCTTACGTGGGATGAGTTGAAGGAAATCATGATGAAAGAGTTATGCCCTCCCCACGAGCTCCAAAAGCCGGAAGACGAGTTCTGGCACATCAAGCAAGAGGGTGGCGACAACACTGGTTTAACTGCTCGTTTTAAGCAGCTGAGTCTCATTTGCCTGAGCCAAGTTACTACCCCTGATATTACCATCAAGAAGTACATCCGCGCTCTACCGGATTGTGTTGCAGACTTTGTGCAGGCCACCAAAACGACAACTATTGAGGAAACCTACCTACTCGTTGCCGAGATCAACGATAAGCGAGTTAGGGCTGGTCATTTCGATAAAGCTGCCAAAAGTCTTCACCAAGTTACCGCTGCTCCTACTGCTGAAACCACCGCACCGCAGTCTTCAAAGCTCTCACGTCGAAAGAGAAAGAACAGCAACACCAGCAACAAGAACTGTGCAATAGCCATCGCTCCGCCCCAAGCTGTACCAGCTCAACCGCAACCTCAACACTGCCAAGTAGCGGCCCCGGTGATCAATGCACCGCCAGCCAAGCGTGCATATGCTGGTCCACACCCACTCTACTCTACTTGTACCTATCATCACCCGGTTGGTATCGCATGCCGGTTTTGTGTTCACTGCAACCTGTACAGCCACTTCACTGCTAATTGCCGTACCGGTCCCCACCAAGCTCAACCTCAAGGTCAAGCACCTGCTCTGCCAGCTCCTCTTCCTGCTCCACAGGGGCAACAAGCAGCTCCTGCCCCCGCTGCCAATGCAAGAGCCTGCTATGCATGTGGTGATCCCAACCACTTTGCCAACATGTGCCCCAACCGAGTGATGAAGCAAGGCCACAGGAACAGCCGCAACAACATCAACAGCAGCCGTCAGCATCCCACGGACGTGCTTTCAACACCAACGCCCGCCAGGATCAAGCAGACAACAACGTGGTTAATGGTACGTTCCTTGTCAATGGAATATATGCTTCGTGTTTATTTGATACTGGAGCCGATAACTGTTTTGTATCGTTTGAATTCAAAAAGCTCCTAAATCGTAAGCGCGCCCACCTCCCTACGACTTTCGACGTTGAAGTTGCCACTGGAAGGACCGTTACTGTTCGATCTGTTCTCCGTGATTGTATGCTTGAACTCAACAATCACATTTTCCCAATCGACCTTATTCCGATGCAGCTCGGTAGTTTTGACGTCATAGTAGGCATGGATATTCTTCGCGAAAATCATGCTGAAGTTGTTTGTTTCGATAAGATGATTCGTTTCTCGCTTGCTAACGGTGATCAATTGTGTGTATACAGCGAAGTTGCCTCGAAGAAGTTCCAACTCGTGTCATGTGTCCGAGCTAGCAAGTATCTCCGCAAGGAATTCCAAGCTTTCTTGGCACACGTCGTAGTAGCGAAGAAGGAAAAGAAAGGAAAGACAATGGGATAAGTACCTGTGGTTCGTGATTTTCCTGTCGTATTTCCTGATGATTTACCTGGTCTACCGCCATCTCGTGATATCGATTTCCGAATCGACCTCATTCCTGGAGCAAACCCGGACGCTAGAGCGCCTTATCGTCTCGCTCAATCTGAAATGCGCGAACTCTCGAGTCAGCTCCAGGAATTACTTAATAAAGGCTTTATTCGCCCTAGCACCTCTCCGTGGGGCGCGCCTGTCCTTTTCGTAAAAAAGAAGGACGGATCGTTCCGGATGTGCATCGACTATAGGGAATTGAATAAGCTTACCATCAAGAATCGCTATCCCTTGCCCAGAATCGATGATTTGTTTGATCAATTACAAGGTGCTACATGCTTTTCTAAGATCGATCTGCGTTCAGGTTACCACCAGTTACGAATTCAAGAGGAGGATATACCCAAAATCGCGTTTCGAACTCGTTATAACCATTATAAATTTGTTGTTATGCCCCTTGGTCTTACTAATGCCCCCGCAGTCTTCATGGATCTAATGAATCGCGTGTGTAAACCCTATCTAGACCGCTTCGTCATTGTATTTATCGATGATATCCTGATCTATTCCAAATCAAAAGCCGAACACGCGCAACATCTCAGTTTGGTTCTTGAATTGCTCCAAGGAAACCACCTTTATGCCAAGTTCTCCAAGTGTGAATTCTGGCTCGAGGAGGTTCAATTCCTCGATCGCATTGTCAATAGTCAATGTATTCATGTCGATCCTGCGAAGATAGAAGCAGTTAAGAGTTGGGTTACACCAAGGAACCCGTACGAAGTCCGTTCTTTTCTCAGATTAGCAGGCTACTATCGTTGATTTATCGAAGGATTCTCTAAAATTTTTGTACCGCTTACCTCCCTCACGCATAAGGACAAACCTTTTGTTTGGGGAACTGAACAAGAGACTGCCTTTCAAACCCTCAAGCTTATGCTTTGCAATGCTCCCATACTCGCATTACCTGACGGAAACGACGATTTTGTAGTCTATTGCGATGCCTCCAACCTCGGTCTCGGTTGTGTTCTCATGCAACGAAACAAGGTTATCGCGTACGCCTCTCGACAGCTCAAGATCCACGAGAAGAACTTTACAACCCACGATCTCGAGCTTGGTGCAGTTGTTTTTACGTTGAAGATTTGGCGACACTACCTGTATGGTACCAAGTGTACGGTCTTCACCGACCACAAGAGCCTACAACACATCTTTTACCAAAAGGAACTGAATATGCGCCAACGCCGCTGGGTTGAACTTCTTAACGATTATGACTGTGAGATTCGTTACCACCCTGGCAAAGCAAATGTCGTTGTCGATGCTCTCAGTCGACGAATTTATATGCATAGCATTCGTAATACTCAAGCCCAGCACAATCTCGAAGCTCTCATCCATGATGCTCAACATGCTTGCTTCACCGAACGCACTCTGAAGAAGGAAAGGATTATCAACAACGGCGAATAGTTTGTGAATAAATTGAATGGTATATTCCATTATCTGGACCGAATTTGGAGTCCCAAACGCACCAACTTACGACAGATTCTGCTCTACGAAGCCCACAAGTCCAGATATTCTATTCATCCCGGTGCAGACAAGATGTACCAGGACCTTCGCTACAAGTACTGGTGGTCGGGCATGAAGAAGGATATCGCTATCTACGTTTCGAAATGCCTGACTTGTTCAAAGGTCAAGGCTAAGCATCAACGCCCCTCCGGCTTACTCGTGCAACCTGAGATCCCTATGTGGAAATGGGAGAGTATAGCTATGGACTGCATAACGAAACTTTCGCGCACGCCATCAGGTCACGACAGCATCTAGGTTGTCATTGATCGTCTTACTAAATAAGCTCATTTTCTGCCAATATGAGAAGACTTTAAGGTAGAACGATTAGCCCGGATCTACACTGACGAAATTATATTATCGACACGGGACGCCTCGTGACATCATCTCTGACCGCGATGGTCGGTTTACCTCGCGCCTTTGGGAAACATTTCAATTTGCTCTCGGTACTACTCTCAATCTAAGTACTGCTTTCCATCCCCAAACCAACGGTCAGACTGAGCGAATGATTCATACCCTTGAAGACATGCTTCGCTCGTGTGTCATAGATTTCGGTGGTAATTGGGATGTGCACTTACCTTTGGTCGAATTCTCGTACAATAACAGTTATCACTCTAGCATCCATATGGTACCATTTGAGGCATTCTACGGAAGAAAATATCGATAGCCTATTGTATGGAACAAGATCAGGGATACGCAAATTACCGGTCCTGAGTTGTTGCAAGAAATGACTGACAAGATCCTCCAAATCCGAGACAATCTGCTGAAAGCTCGGAGCAGTCAGAAAAGTTACGCCGATAGACGCCGCAAGCCCCTTGAGTTTGACATTGGCGATCACCTACTCCTAAAGGTATCACCTTGGAAGGGGGTGATCAGATTCGGCAAGAAAGGAAAGCTCGCGCCTCGATATGTTGGACCCTTTAAAATTCTGGAAAGAATTGGCAAAGTGGCCTACAGACTCGAACTACCGGAGGAACTTAGCAATGTCCACCCGACTTTCCACGTCTCGAACCTCAGAAAGTGTCTAGCTGAGCAAGATTTACAAGTACCACTTGAGGACCTACAAGTGGATGAAACATTACACTGTTTGGAAAAGCCTGTCGAGATCATGGACCGAGAAACCAAGACACTTCGACGCTCACGCATTCCCATTGTGAAGGTTCGCTGGGAAGGCAAACGCGGTGCCGAGTTCACTTGGGAACTCGAAAGTGACATGAAGGCTAAGTATCCACAGCTCTTCGATACGCCCACTGCTTAAATTTCGGGACGAAATTTCCTAAAGTAGGGAAGTCTGTAACAACCCGATTTTGGAAGTCAAAGTACAAGTCAAAGTTAAAGTCAAAGGGAGAAAAGATTGCTAATTGGAATCTTTCATCCCTTGTTTAATCATTACTTGTACCTTCCGAATCGTTAATCGATATTTGAAATTATGTTAACTTAGTTGTATTATGTGGAGTTATTATGCAATAATCGCAGTTTAACGCTTATCGACTTATCGCTATCTCATCGCTATCGCATCGCAACACGAATTGTAGGTTATGGATATTGTTTTACGTGTGTGTGCTATTATTTTTTACCTGTGCATGTTATGTTTATGTTAAGGTGTTTAATCACAATCGCAACTCTAACGCAACGCAATCTCATCGCAAACTCTAGATTTATGAATTACTTTTGTGATATTAGTAGTTAGGTTATTTGTGTAACTAATGGGTGATACTATCGCATCGCTTATTCAAAACACATCGCAACGCCCAACGCACGAAACAAAAACATGCAAACCAACACGCGGCAGCCTTTCGATCGAATGACCATTCGATCAAATGGCCATCCGATCGGATGGCCATCTGATCGGGTTGCCATCCGATCCGTTACACTGCGCCACTTTCCCTTTTTGGAATCCTATAAATAGAAGCTATCACATAACAAACAGTGATGTGATAGCTCTGGTGCGACTCTTCAACTTCCCAGGCCTTTCTCCTTCGATTTCTCGCGATTCTTGTAAGTTTCCAACTCAAATCTTGTACATCTATCATCTACGCACACTTGTTCATCACTTTCACCTTTGAATCTTCACTTTTAACCATGAAATCTGCCCGACTTGAGGTGTTCTGGGGTGATGTCATCATGGGGTCTTTGGAACTTCAAAGTATGACATCATCCCACCAAGAACAACTCAGATCTAAGAGATTTCCATAAGTTTTAACACTGATTTCATTTTAAATCTAAGAGTAAAAGGATTGAAAGATATTTTCATAACCTTCTTTCAACTCTTTTACACTCTCTAGCTCAAAAATCAATAGAATCAGAACTCGTTCGGGCCTTCTACTCGCTCTATAGTGAAGGGTTGGACTGAGAATGGATTTCATCGGAAGAGATGACCGATTCACAGGTTGAACATGGACAACCATCAAGAACACTTAGCTGGTCAGAATGGGGTGATTCCCGTTCGATCGGATGACTTGGACTTGAGGGAATCCCCGTTGTTTAACACGTTGTCATACCGTCTCGATTAAACCACAAAATTTTCGTACTTAGCAAATTTCAAAACGAGCCAGTCACTGAACGGACTGTCGTCCGATCGGATTGCCATCCGATCGGATGACTTATGGTCATCAACACATAACACTTTTACAATTTTCAAGGAACATCAGTTCTAACGGATTGCCACCTGATCGGAAGACCATCCGATCAAATGACAACCCTGCTGCGAACTTGTTCTCTAAGAAATGTCTCGCTGGACGGATTGCCATCCGACCGAACGACCGTCTGACCGGACGCCCAAAAAGGTAGAGATACTTTTCTGTTTTCAAAATGCTACAACAAAAACTTCAAAGCCATCATACACAAACACATCCCTCCCAAAGCGAAGGACAATCCGATCGAATGACCATCCGTACGGATTGTCATCCGATCGGATGACCCTTCGCCACTTCAGCTCACTTGCACCGTTATACACACCGCTCACCGTTTATGCTATCGTTCTGATCAAGCTTACTCTAGCGCTCCCTTCAATCCAACCATAGATTATGTTTAGTAGCTACCATCTCTGTGAGTATACTCGATCCCTTTTTGCTTTAAGCACTTTTGGGTGTTACACACGTTACTTATATCAAATCACATCGATCACACAACGCAACCACTTTTATACGCTGGCCGCTCTCGCATGTTAAACGTGTTACTCGATGAATGCTTGTATTTTATGTTTACACAGTGATTGTTGCCTGACAGCTTAGCAACGATAGTACTATAGTTTGGACTCAGCACCTGTCGTGGACGGGGGTTGCTAAGGGTATTTCCTCACATGTCACGGTGGTGATATGTGTTGCGCACTCTACAAGTCGCAGTCACGTCTGTGCATATTTCATTGTCGATAACTTACTTGCTTCACATTATACATGTTACATGCTGGTTATGCGTAAATCGCTTTCGCTACTATTATACTATTCAAACTTGTATGCTCACCTTTACACTATGTGTATTGACCTCTATTTTAACGTATGTGACAGGTGTTTGAAATGCTAGGATGCTTGCTATGTGGAATCAAGTTAGGAAGAGTCTAGAAACAAAGAATTTATATTTTGAGTTGTCGAAACAATGTTTTATCTATGAGATATCTATGCCTGTAATAACTGCTTTATTTGATGGGTTATGGTATGGGACATAATGTTAACTATCCGGTAATTTAGTTGTTATGGATTTCTCCTGGACAATCTGTTTCGCTCAGTGTCGCGCCCCGATGTTTCCGCCATCGGTTGGGGTGTGACAGATTGGTATCAGAGCCATAACTATAGGGAATTAGGCAAGACTCGACCTAGTCTGGGTTGATTTCTTAGAATCGACCTCGTCTATAGTCTAAGTACCCGCAGCCTGACTTGTGCATACCCAGTATGGATTTTGCACGAGCTAACTTGTTATTCTCGCTCGAATTCGCTAGAAACTACACTCTTGCGCGAACATCGCATGGTACAGCTCCGCGCAGGATCAGCCTTTCCTAAGGATGGCTACACACACAAACAGACGATCTGGTTGAGACTAAGTGTGAAAACCGCAAACTCTCGACCAAATCGCTCGTTCGACACACATTTTCACTATAAGCACGAGAATTTGCGTTGAATCAGGAGTGAAATCCATACTTCGACGCGATTCTCTCTATCAATCTCGTGATCCTATCATACAAATAGGAACGGGGTTGCTAAGTTAGGGGTGAAACCCAAACCTTGATGACTCGTTCCGCTCCCCAATATGGTTTTACGAAACTCTCACCAAAGTCTCGATGGATTCTAACGACTGGAGTTGCGTAAATAACCGAAAAGATGCGTGCCATTCACCGTATGCCGGTGATAGAGCACAGTCTACTAGGCCAAAGCGTAAGCTCAAAGCCCTTGAGAATAGTCGAATCACTTTGGGTAGTCAACGTCTAGTAAGCCAAGACGATCTCTCTTCGATTTTAAGTGTTTCGATTCTGGATTTCACCGCCACTGACTCTGAGATTTACCGATTTTATGTGTTTTATGTGGTTTTATGTGTTTATTTGTCTCGATTTTGGTGATTTATTCGCTTTTCGCTGTTCGCTTTGATCAACATACACAACTCGCACTGCACAGCTATCTCAAAACGATAACAAATCACTTAAGTTACTCGCAACCACTAACCGCTTCTCGCACTCGCAAACTCTCGATCGCTTTACACTGCTGTGAAAGATAGGTGAATATGTGCAGTATATATAGGTCAATACGTGCAAAATATTGTAGGATATGTGGATTATGTGCTTCTGTGCTTACATGGACCACGTGCTTATGTGCTTACGTGCCTCTGTGTATTATGTGCCTACTTGATTTCATGTTTACGTGTTCCTAAGCTTTATACGTATATAAGTAGCTTTGGGAGAGATAATAGGCTATACTCGCTTTGATGGAAAATTGTGTTTGAATCCCATGGCGATGTCTGTTGCAGACAATGTCATCATTCGGATCGCACCACTCCCGCGCTACTAGACGCAAACACGCTGAAAAGCGAATCGCTTCACTCATCGCAAGTCAAATTGCTAAAGTACTTCCTCAAATTGTCAGCGAGTTGAATGAAAACGCTAGCAAGTCCTCAGAGGAATCTAGAACTGACTCACCTCGAGCTACTTTTAGCTTCAAGCAGTTTAAAGCCTGCGACCCCTAAGAATATACCAGAGAAGATAGGCCTACGGCCATGTTTCAATGGTTTGATTCAATCGAAGTCACCCTGTGCCAAAGTGGTTGTCCGGAAAACCTTCACACTGTTAACACCACTGGCGTCTTTCAATCCAGGGCTCTGGATTAGTGGACTGCCGAGAGAAACAAGCGGGGGAATGACGCAGCTTATGGGCTTATGTGGGATGAGTTGAAGAACATCATGATCAAAGAAAGAAATTCTTCGCTAATGTGAAACATTATTTTTGGGAAGATCCTTATCTTTTCAAAATGTGTGCCGATCAACTCATTCGCCGATGCGCACATGGTAGTGAAGCAAGAAGAATTCTCCGCCATTGTCACGAAGGTCCATACGGAGGACATCATGGTGCCGCTAGTACCGCACGAAAGGTATTTGATTCTAGATTTTACTGGCCAACCATTTACAAAGACGCCCAAAGTCTTATAAAGGAATGTGACGCTTGCCAAAGATCAGGTAATATTTCTTCGAAAAATGAAATGCCACAAAATGGCATTCTTGTTTGTGAAATTTTTGATTTGTGGGGACTCGACTTTATGGGACCTTTCCCACCATCGAAAGGAAACAAATATATACTTGTGGCAGTCGATTACCTGTCTAAATGGGCCGATGCTGAGGCACTTCCAACAAACGATGGAAGAGCCGTGGTAAGATTTCTGAAACGTTTATTTTCTCGTTTCGGCACACCAAAAGCATTAGTAAGTGATAGAGGTTCCCATTTTTGTAACCATCAACTCGAAATTTTTTTAACAAGATATGGGGTCTTTCACCGGGTCTCAACGGCATGTCACCCTCAAATAAACGGACAAGCCGAAGTGACTAATAGAAGTTTAAAACGAATACTCGAAAAAACCGTAGGTTTAAATAAAAAAGAACGGGCCGACAAATTAGATGATGCTTTCTGGCCTTTCGAACAACGTTTAAAACAACAATAGGTACAACCCCATATAAGCTCGTCTATGGAAAAAGTTGCCATTTGCCAGTAGAAATAGCACACAAAGCCTACTGGGCAATTAAAAACATAAACTTAGACTTAGAAATCGCCGGTAAAAATCGTTTCTGCCAATTAAATGAATTAGACGAGTTAAGGAATTTTGCATACTCAAACTCCGAAATTTATAAGAAAAGAATGAAAAATTTGCATGATAAACACTTTATACCAAGTGAATTTCGGGTAGGAGATCAAGTTCTATTGTTTAATTCACGACTTCGATTGTTTCCGGGTAAACTAAAGTCTAGGGGGTCGGGTCCTTTTTCCATTACCCATGTTTTCCCACACGGTGCAGTAGAAATTAAGTCTCGGAATGGAATTCCATTCAAAGTCAATGGCCAACGGTTAAAGCTCTATCAAGGATTCATTGAGGATGAGGAGGAAGAAATCTCGCTTCAAACGGTCGAAGAATAAAGGCATCAACATCATACCTGGTAAGTTACGAACAATCGGGAGAACATCTAAATCGGTAAGATTTCTAAAACCAAAGTTTCGGAAAACAGGGCACTCACACGAGCACTAAAAAATTTTTAAAAAATGCCCGAACACGGGGCCGTGCTCAGCGAGCACGGGGCCGTGTCCTCGCAACTGTCGGGATAAAACCCCCTTTTCAACACACTTTCTTCATTCCACACGCCCCGTTTCCCCAAAAACTCTCTGGTTTAGGCGATTTTTCTGCAAGATTTCGACGTCTCCCCTACTTCTAACAACATCAAGGTATGATTCTTTCATCATTAGTAGTTAGATTAGGAATTTGCATGTAGTTTAACATCAAGATTTGGGGAAAAATCTAGGGTTCTTCAACTTGAACTGGATCAAACCTCAAATTTTTGTATGAATATGTTAGCATTAGTTTAGATACTTGTTATAGGAAGTAAATCAACTTGTATTGTTTGTAGATTTGCCCGATTTCTCACAAAAACCCCAAACCCTTGTTTTTTAACCGAAAAGGATGAAATTGGAGGGGTAAACGGTTTGTTTTGAGAAAAACGGCACTTGGGGTTTCATTTTCGCAGAAAACCGCTCCTACTGGACCAAAAAATTTCAAGTTTTCGGAACCGGGTCGAAAAATGGGATTTTTCGGGAAATAGACGCCTGGACACGAGGCCGTGCTCAGTGAGCACGGGGGCGTGTCCAGCTGACTGCTTTTAGTTTTCTTCAAAAATTTCACTGTTTCACGCTAATTGTTTGGTGTTTTCTTTCAGATGGCCAAGAAATTCACCAGGTTCAACGCAAGGGAGTTAGCTGCTCAAGCACGGTATGATGTGTTAAGAACTAGGCCCGAAGAGAATCCCAGACAAGTGTGCATGGACACTCTTGAAGCAGTGAACCAGATAGACCGCTTCAACACCATTGTCACCGGCCCGCTACGAGTGGCTCTCTGCACTCGACTTCGCTCTGTGCATGAATACAACATGGAATTTTACAGCACGTTTTTCCTTAAGTCAAGAGCGGAGCCATTTGACAATGAGGGGGTGTTGGTGCATGGAATGTCTGTTGACTTCGTCTGCATTAAGTCTTATGTCTAGATAGATTGAATGTACACACAACAGGGTCTTAATTAGGGTTTGTACTTGTGTAACTTGAAGATTTCGCTTGAAATCAGTTCAAGCGAAATCAACAGCATAAGATTTCGCTTGAAACCAACTCAAGCGAAATCATCAAGGCTATATATAGGTTGTGTGATTCATTTGTTAGAGAAGGTCATTGTGTGAGAAACGAAGTGCTGCCGGATTTGTATCAGAAAACATTGTACAAGCACGTAAATCAATCAGAAAAGAAAGATTAAGAGGAAACTAGCTGTTATGACTTTGTTTATGTTGATTCCGCCTTCGTACGCAAAGATGAACCCGAAGACAAAATTTTCTCGAGATACTCTCTCGCCTTCTTCCTTTTCTTTCGCAGTCTGTCTTTCTGCCCCTATGAAAGTTTAACTTTCTTTTCTTGAATTGTCTGATCCTGAACTTTAGGTTTTAGAACCTTCTGTTCATGAGGCTTGACGTTGACTAGCTTCTTTGCCATTCTTTGAGATTCAACCCTCGATCTTCCTTTTGATCTCATTGGGCAATCTCTGGCAATATGACCTCTGATTTGGCATTCATAGCACCTTCTTGTTTCGAATCTCTGACTTTGGCAGTTAACAGCAATGTGTCCTTGAAATCCACAAGTGTAACACACTCTGTTATCATACCTTTCACTACTTTCATAACACATACCGTCTTCATACCACACACTTAGATCAAAGCATTGATTTGCCTTGTGGTAATCACCATTTCTTTGTTTTCTATCATTGTAATGATTTGTCCTTGAAGAATCTTCATCCCATCTTCTCTTGTAAACTGGATTTGGCTTTTGAGCACTGTGGTCAAACCTGCACCACTTATTACCAACATTTTGTGAGTTTTCATTTTTAAATTTTTGTGGTTTTTGATAATGATTGGATGACTTATCTGATGAACTTTTATTTTCAATTTTAGGATTTTTCAAATTTTTATCTTTTTGTTTCTGTTCTACAATCTTCTTAACAGGTTTTTGTTTAGAACATTCACCTGTTTCAGTAGATTGCAAAACAGTATTTTTAAATTTTTCTTGTAAATCTAAAAATATTTTTCTTTTCTTTTCTTTTTCATCATCAGATATTTCATCACAATCTTCAATTTTGACTTTGTTAAAATTTGTGACATTGTCACTTATTGGAACAGAATTGATCGGTTTTGGACACTCATATGGTGCCAAAGTCACAAAACCTTTCAATTTATTCTCAAGCTCTTTGATTTTAATCCGAGCTTTTTTAGCTTCTTTTTCAAACTGAATGATTTTAACAAGATGAGAATTGATTTCAATTTGTTTTTCAAGATTATCTTTACCAAAAATATCTCTCTCATCTTCTAAAATCTTGATTTGATTTTGAAAATCTTTTTCTTTTTCTTTTAACGCTTCATTTTCCAATTTTATCCAAAAAACGTTTTCATTTTCAATTTTGATTTTTCCAAACTCTTTTTCTTTTTCTTTTTCTTTCAAAACCTTGTTTTCTAATGTCAAACTGTTCAAGTCATTTAACAGTTTAACATTCTCAGATTTCTGCTTTTCACAATTCAAACGCAACTCCAAAATCTGTTCATCACCAGCTTTATTCTCGTCTTTCAACGCTTTGTTTTCCAATGTCAAATTCTTCATATCTTTAAAGAGATTGACATTTTCTGCTTCAGATTTTTCGCATTTTGAGCACACAACTTCACCTTTTGAAGTTTCATCCTTCTTTGATTCTTCATTCTTTGTCATTCCTTCTTTAATCTTTTTTATTAATTCACTAAACTCATCCAAACTCATATTTTCTGAGTTTCTTTCTATTTCATCTATTAACTCTTTCTTTTTCTTTTCCTCTTCTTCATCTCCCCACCATTTCTTTTGCCAATAATCATCATCTTCTTTATACTCTTGGATTATGGCTTCAACATCAAGCGTGTTGTGATCAATAGCAATGTTTCCATATGGATCAAGATAACACTCCATGTTCGGATCCCATCTATTTGCTCTCTTTGCTTCCAAAAAGATACCAGATATTCTGGTTATTTTGTTTTCAGCAATCATTTTTCTGTATCTATATTTTTGCTCTTCAGTTCGGTTATCTTTCCAAGGAATAGGTTTAGATTTTTTCGCCATGATTTTATGTCCTTGAATTACCTCAAAATCACCTGCAAACAAAACAAACAAGCTATCAGTTCAAACAAACTGAATACGTAACAGTGTGTTTGTTGACGAACTCAATCTAAAACTCGTTGTCGAAGATTCGTGAATTCGTTTAATGTGAATTTATTACAATCACTAGAAATGGACTTGAAAATGGACTATAGATTCAAGCAATATAATCACATGGGTCTGCCAACAACTTCTGACATGAATGAACACTTGTTCACATGTAATCCTTGAACCAAACAATCAATTATAATATTCAACAATTAAAGTTCACAGTTCAATTAAAAGTCTATGGGTCGTTTAACATATAAAACAACAATAACCAAACACTTTGATTGGACCTCAAAATCTTGATACAAACAAAGACTTTATAGGTTCAATAAATTGTATAGTGGGTCGGTGCACAGTGTTCAAACAGAATCAATCAAGGGCCGACACTTTTATTAAATTCAATTGTAGTTTACCGTTGACTGATTTTAGCAAATTGACTATTTAGCCGACAACTTTATGAACACACATTTATCATTGGACCTTCAACTCTTAGTGGGCTGCCAAAATTAATTCGTTCACATGGGTTGCCAATTGAATCAATTTAATGTATCACATGTATATGTCCAAGGTGATAACTGGTTCTGACACAATATTCACGTGATGTGAAGTCCCAAGACAATTAATTCAAGCGAAATCCTCTAATACAAGTCCAATGATTCAAGCGAAATTCAGCCAATCAATTTCGCTTCAACTGTTTCAAGCGAAATCGTCTGTTTTCAAGCGAAATCGACACACAAAATCAAGTTTCAAGCGAAATCTTCAATATATTTCAAGCTAAATCTGCTGATGTCATCTTTTACGAAAATTTTTCAAGCGAAAACTTAATTTTTTTATATGAATTCGATCGATTTTAGTCCAAATCTTTCAAGGATTAGTTATCACACTAATTTGCTTGTTATATGTCAATTTCAGGTCATTTTCACCGCTGAAATATGTTCAAATCAGAAAAGTAAGAAAAGAAGTAGAAGAAAATGGTTGGCGATGAATCTGATGTGTCAAAGTCAGACAAGCCACCATCAGGCAATGAATCTGACAGGTCAAAGTCAGACAAGCCATGTGCAGGCAATGATTCTGGTTCATCAAAGCCAGAAGAGCCATCTGTTGAGGTAAAAACTGTCAAACCCAAGGCTGGTCAGGCTTGGGTGAATCTTTTCAAATAGAAAAACCTGACTTGCCGGAGTTCCCAGGTTGGTAAGCGTGGAACAGGTATCGGCATATTTCTTGAGAAATTCACAAGATGGTAACTGTGATATTTCGATTTACAAGTGGTAAATCAGGGACATTAAGTTGTACTTGATTTTCTACTAGTGTTTGTTGTTGACAAGGGTCTTATTTGTTAAATCTTTCAAAATGGTTAAAGAAGAACAATGTGATGAAAGAATCCCTAGTTTGTGAAAAGACAAACAAAACTAATTTTCCGGAAAAACCATTTGATTAAAACAAACTTAAGTGTTTTGAAATCTAAATGGGAAAATAGTTTGTTGTCAGGGGGAGTTCTGATTGTTTATGCCGAGTGAATGGCGAATTGAAGCGATTTGATATCAGTTTGTCACTTTTCTTGTATAGTTTGTTTTCAGATTTTCTCAGAAAATCAAAATTGAAACATTTTTTGATTTTAGGGGGAGAAAAATTTTAAAAAAATTTGAAAATTTGAAAATTTCAAAAACATTTGAAAAAAACAAAAATGAGTTTTGTTGTAATAAGAGGAAATGATAGTAAATCAGTAGACAATCACAGCATGCTAAAGATATGGAAAGTTAAAAAGTGATAAACGGTCTCACTGATGATATGCCAGTAGGTTTTTGCACATTTAGTAGATTGTGACGAGATATAAACCTAAATTCAAACTTGCTTATATCGTGGGTAGCATCTCTCGGATATATGGGTAACCCCCGAAATCTTGTTTGAAAGGTCTCGTATTCTGATATACTAGGTTTTTATACTCAGTGATATCTGGGGTATTATTCCGGGACTTCTGCTGAACGGTGGTTCTGACCTAGTCCTCGAATAATACTTTCTGCAAATGCTTGAAACATAGCATCACCCTCAGCATAAATGATAAGACAATAAAATTGCTTAGCAATGCTGTTGTAAAAAAGATCCTCTAAAGGGGACACACCCAAGTTGAGTCATGATCTCTCTGCTGAACGGTAGTTCTGACCTGAGCTCTCATGATTCTTCATAAATTATTAACCCCTTACAGATATCATTTGTGTTATAATTACCTGTAAGACTGAATATTGGGATCTGGATACGGGAGTATATTCTGAGGTGGGACACGTGATTAAGTTTAAGTATCTAAGACATTAAACTCGTATCTCGAAGCAATTGAACTTTGTGTGAAAATTTAAGTGGACTAGTATACTGACAATCTAAGTGAATCGTTTAGAACTTAAAATGATTAAAGCTTAATGGTGCTTGTGATTTGTCTCATGAACTGATATGATCCTCTTACACAAACTCACAAAAATATTGTTTGTATATATTTCTTTATTGCATTTCTTTAAACTCAAAATCCAAAAAAATGAGTGTGTTTTAGCATAAAGTTTTTGAAAAATTCAAAAAGATTTTCGACAACTGATGTTGGAAAGCGGATTTTCAAAATTTCAAGTGCTAAACATGATGAACTATATTGGGTTGGGAGAGTTTGTTGAAAACTTTGAATGTCATAGATAAATGTTTTGTAAAATTGTGTGGTTAGTTAATCAAGGTCATTCATTTGAACTTGATGTAACTACTATGTTTGTTGTTTAAATGATGTCTACCAGTAAGTTTCTTAAATCTAAATGTTATAAATTTGTGAAACTTATGTTGAGGTAGAGGATGTGCAGGTTAAACAGGTTTTTGGACTTCATTATTCCCAACGGAAGCTAAATGTTAAAGCTTGAACCAGATATCTCAGATTCTAGCATATCGAGAGGGGGAGTCTGTGAAAGGGGGAGTCTGGATCAACAGTCAAAGGGAAGATGGAAGCTAGATTCAGGTTGTGATTCTAAACCTGTGAAGATAGAATGTTTATGATGTGAAGACAGAGAGTTGGAGAAAAGACCAAGACTGAAGACTCAGGAGCTGAAGACTTCGTCAACATCCAAGGGGGAGTCTGTTGGTGCATGGAATGTCTGTTGACTTCGTCTGCATTAAGTCTTGTGTCTAGATAGATTGAATGTACACACAACAGGGTCTTAATTAGGGTTTGTACTTGTGTAACTTGAAGATTTCGCTTGAAATCAGTTCAAGCGAAATCAATAACTGATGATTTAGCTTGAAATCAGTTCAAGCGAAATCAACAGCATAAGATTTCGCTTGAAACCAACTCAAGCGAAATCATCAAGGCTATATATAGGTTGTGTGATTCATTTGTTAGAGAAGGTCATTGTGTGAGCAACGAAGTGCTGCCGGATTTGTATCAGAAAACATTGTACAAGCACGTAAATCAATCAGAAAAGAAAGATTAAGAGGAAACTAGCTGTTATGACTTTGTTTATGTTGATTCTGCCTTCATATTCAAAGATGAACTGCCTTAACTGACGTTTCAAGGTCGTAGAACGGTCCAACAGGGGTAGAGTTTCGTTGTGGAGGGACCACATACAGAATCTCAATCGCACAATTTGGGGCAATTGTAGGGTTGTACTCGGAAGAAGATGCTGGGGATGAAGAAAGCACCGACGGTCTCCGCGAGATCAGGGATGATGACCGCCAAGCTGCTTGGTCATTTGCCGCTCCATGAACCTGATTTATGAAGCAGATGACGGGACGGCTAGATTTCAAACGACTCAAGGGCATGCATGGAACCCGCAATAAGCACTCGTCTTACACGCTCCACCCATCCATCCTCCTCCGCAGTACCAGTACCAGCACCAGGGTGATCCGGGTCAATCCTCCTCAGGAGGCGGTTTTCCTAACTTTCAAAGCTTACATGATTTATTGCAGGAAAACCTCATGTGCACCAGGAACACCTACAACATGGCTAGCAACACATACACCCGGGTCGGAGCAATAGAGAGAAACATTTCCGACATACAGGCCTACATTGGAAACATCTGGGAGTATATGGCTGGCCACGGAGGAGGTGGTGATGATGATGATGATGAAGACGAGGACATGGACTGAGCAGGAGGAGTAGAAGGTAGCATCCCACGGTTGGAGGTCTCACAGGTTAACCCCCTTATCTCACAAACAATTTCCGGCCTGCGTGCCGCTTGTTGAACAATTTACTTTCCTTAACTCTTTTTATTTTCTGCATTTCTTTTTCTTTTTAACTTATGATGTGGATGGTGGAACGTTGGTAATTTAGGATGCTTGTTATGATTGGTGTGGTATTTATTAGTTAAACAGGTACATACGAGGCTTAGAGCACTAAACATTAGTGCCACTAAAGCCGGGATAGCAGAACCGAAGAAAGAAACCTGTTTTTCACCTTTGCAGTTTGTCCACACGGGGTCGTGTTCACCCAACACGCCCCCGTGCCCATTGCCCCAGACCTGCTGTTTGTTTAATTTATGCAGACCTTCACCAGACACGGGGCCGTGTCTACCCGACACGCCCCCGTGTCCACCTTCTGTAAGTTCTCGTTACTGGCACTCTGACCAAGGGGCCGTGTTCACCCAACACGGGGCCGTGTCCAGACGCCCAGTAACATAATTTTTTGCTTTTTCACAACTTTTTACACATTCAATCAACCTAAAAACTTATTTTGGGGACACATTGAGGATAATGTGTAATTTAAGTGTGGGGGGGGGGATGCTAAAACCTTGAATTTTGCAAGTCCTAATTACAAGCCTTACACAAAACTCTCTTGGAACCGCTAAACACCCCAATTTTTTTCAAAATCTTTTCATTTTTTTACTTGTCTTTGTTTAATTTGGGAATTACAAGTCCTAAAAAGGTTATATTTTTACAAATTTACAACCGATAGCGTCGTGATAAAAACGAAACCAACATAAGAAAATTACGAAACGGCATGACAAATCTAGTTAAAATTTGATTATATATACTTGATCACATAAAAACCCATTCCCACAAAAAGTGAGTTTTGAGCCTTTATTGAGCATACAAATTCACATCTTTAAACTAAATGCTTATTTTTCGTTTCTGTGTGAATAGCCGCTTGGTTTATTACAACTCTAGAACTTGCCACGACGATACATTCCCAGTCCTTACCAACTTAAACCCAAGTAAGTAAATGATGGAGGCATTAGGACTAACCCTTTTTCTTTCAACACCATTATTTTTCCTTTTTTTACCACCTACCCAAAATCCCCCTAGTTAACCCCTTTGAGCCTGAACCCTTCTCATTTCTTAACCCAAAACAAACACCCTTTTTACCCACCAAACCCCTTGTTCATTTTAAACCCTTTACTTTAGTAACAAATCTCAGTTTTCTTATGACTTCCTTATCAAAAAAAAAATGATGATGACAATGAAGCCAAAAGAAATAAACAAACAAGTTCATCAAAAAGAACTTTGTTTAAAGAAATGCTTCATTAGAATAAAGTCATAAAAATAAAAGTCTTACGAAAACCGAAGCTTTTTACGCCTTTCGCCCTTTTCTACTAACCACTAACCCAACCACCTACCTTTAACCCAAGCCTAAACCTTCCCCCAAAAAGTCCTCTTGATATTTACAAAGGTGTATAGTTAAAAAGGAGGAGGATTGACGTTTGGCAAGCTTATGGTAGAAGTAAGTTCCATGCCGCTCTCGATTGTTTCACAAAAATACATTTTCGGCCGAGTGTTGAGTGATCCCCCGTGAGGTATGTGGACTTGTATATAAATGGAATTTTAAAAAGGCATGTTATGCTCTAATAAGTAATTTATCTTATGTAATGTTTTAAACAAATCATGACGAATAGGATTGTAAATAATTAAAAATAAAACTTAATAAAGAATCTTGGAAATCCCGACACTCTATGACAAGCCCAAAAACCTTCTCTTCTACCTATTCCATTTGGGAGTGTAAGCCACATTATAAAGAGTTTTGCTTGAGGATAAGCAAAGATTCAAGTGTGTGGGGTATTTGATGTGTGCAAAATGCAACATATAAATTACATCAAATGTGGCATAAAACTAACCCTTTTTTAGTACTAATGTTGGAAAAAGTGTGTTTTTGTCTTCCTTTTGTATTTTCAGGATTAAATGAGCTCAAATGAACAAAAGAAGCAAAAAGGCAGCTAAATCTAACATAAATACAAGAAAAGGAATAAACGTGGCATGCCCGACCCCTCGACAGCATCCTCCCAAGCAAAAACAAGAGAACAGAAGGCTGAACACGCCCCGTGCTCAATGAGCACGGGGGCGTGCCCAAGTGTCTGCAGAAAAGACAAAGATGTAGAAGCTTCTATCACCCACCACGGGGGCGTGTCCAGCGGACACGGGGCCGTGGTCAACTGTAAGATTCGCAGAATCTAGGAAAATCTTGATAGTACAGATACGCTTCTGCACACGGGGTCGTGCCCAGCGGACATGGGGGCGTGGTCAACTAATGCAGACAAACTGCATTTAATGAAGAAAGAGAAGACGGGTGGACACGGGGCCGTGCCCAATGGACACGGGGCCGTGTCCGGGCTTCTGTGCAGGCTATAAATAGGGGTGCTTGGCTCATTTGCAAACCATCCCTTGACAAACCACCTCTCTCACACTTCACCCACCCTCCACCACCATCACAACCCACATCCACCACCATCATCCATCATAGAGTGTGTGTAGTAGTCTCGGGATCCAAGATTGATAGTAAGAGTTCTTGACAATTAAAGGCCATGTTTGCCTAAGTCTCTTACATCACTTGGTGAAGACAAGCATTTTGTGTAATACTTTTTATTTTTAATCTTTTCGCACTTTTTATTTGGTTATGTATTATTGACTTTAATAACTAGTTTCTTATGTTGAAGGTGAAACTTCCTTATCATTTGTCCGTGGTGTCTTGGCGTTATTTTACTGTCTATATAAAATAAAAGATTTACACCATTCATATCTCCACGGTCTATATGGAGATATGTTGGCTACCTGGTCGGGGGTTAAGGGAATGGTTTGGTAAACGTCTTGCCTTGTTCAGTGTATAGATCCTGCAAGGACCTGGGTCAAGCTTAGTAGGATCTCCTTCAATACCAGTGGTATTGGATGGCGGGGGTCCGAATTTCTTGATCCCCTCATAAGTAAACTACTATTAACATATTAACCCGGCTACTTAGGACTGTATCCCTGCTGACTCAGACTACTTAGCCGAGGGTAACGTCACCTTCAAAAGAGGGGCTTACCTTATTATACATTAATAACTTAATTAGTTATCTTTCAATAATCCAACCCTTTAGGATTGTATCCTTGCTGACTCAAACTACTGGGTTGAGGGTAACGTCACCTTCAAAAGAGGGGCCTACTACAATAACTAAGATAATTTCTTAAAAAGTGCAAAAGTGCGGAAATAATCAAAGGTTACACTAAAGGCGAATCGGATCCAAGTGATTCATCTTGTTATCTGTTTTAGTTTTATTTTCATTTTCAGCATTTTTTTAGTTAGTTTTATTTTCTTGGTTAAAAACCTTTTTTTCTAAATTTTGATTTGATTAGACGTTGAGGATAAACCGGTACTAAAAGCTCTTGTGTCCTTAGACGACCTCGGTATCTTACCAACGCTATACTACGCTCACGATGGGTGCACTTGCCCTTATGTGTGTTTAGTGTTAGTAAAATATCGTGTTTTATAAATTTAAAACTTGACTAAAGTGTTAAAAGGGCTTAAAATATACATAAAAATATATCACACTCAACACGCATCAAGCTTTTGGCGCCGTTGCCGGGGACACAGGGATTTTAAGAAAGCTTAAAATCGACGGCCTAATCAGTTTTTCAAAACGCGAGCACATTTTTCTGCATTTTAGTTAGTTTTGCATTTACAGTAGGTTGAACACGGGCCGTGCTCACTGAACACGGGGTCGTGCTGCATAATTTTTCAAAACACCCAGATACAGAGTCTGAACACGGGGCCGTGCTCACTGAACATGCCCCCGTGCTGCACAAAACCAGTAACTTTTATTTAAACGCCCAGATACAGATCCTGAACACGGGCTGTGTCCACTGAACACGGGGCCGTGCCCAGCCTCTGGCTCTGTTTAATTTTTGTTTTCTGGTTCCGAGACTCTGTTGTGGTCTGCTGAGTGATTCTTATGGATCAATACTCTGGAGATTACAACTACACCTATGAGGAGTATGATTATAGGGAAGGCTATTGCACCATTTGTGGTGACCCGCACTCGATTCAATATTGTGACTTATTTCAACCATCCACTTCATACACCTACTATGAGGAGCCCAGGTACGAGCCATCGACTTCATACACATTCTATGAAGACCCAAGGTATGAACCTCCTCCCTCATACTCATATTTTGATGAACCAAGGTATGAGCCTTCATACTCATACTTTGAGGAACCAAGATATGAGCCACCACCTTCATATGCTTATTATGAGGAACCATGGCGTGAACAACCCACCTCATATGAGTATTATGAAGAACAAAATTATGACCCTTATCCATCATATACTTACAATGAAGAACAATGGTGTGAACCATCTACTTCTTATGAGTATTATGAGGAATAAAGGATCGAACATCCGAATTCAAGCTTTGAGGATCCCGATCCTTACTCTATCACCGACATAGCCGATAGGATAATAGAAAAAATTAAAACTATCGAACGTTACATAAAAGAATCTCGCGCAAGGGAAGAGGAGTCCCGTGCAAGAGAAGAGTTAACTTGTAATAAAGAAGAGATAGTTGAAAATGTAAAAAATGGAAGAACAAGTAAGTGAAAAACCGACACATGAGTTAAACAACGAAAAAGGTGAGTCCGATAACGTTAAAATTCAAGAAGAATCTAATTTTGAAAAAAATAATCTCTTGTCACCTTCTTTTGAAAATCATTGTTTAGTACCCACTCATGCTAAGTTTTTAAAAGAGTTGAACACTAACACTAAAATTGACGAAACGGTAAGCATTAAGTTAACCAATGATCAAACTTCGCTAATAAAAGAAGACCCATTTGAGATCAACATTACACCGGTCCCATGTTTTTTTCAAAACTCCTTTATTAGTAATATCACAATTGATAAAGATCTTTGTGTTAACATAATGCCAAACTACATTTTTGAAAAATTAAGTATTAGTGATTTTTCTCCACTTCAAATACCCATTTTTCTATCCAATCGGAAAGTAATAAAATCAATCGGCATAGTTGCGGATATCTTGGTTCAAACAAATAAAATGGTAATCCCAACTGACTTTGTCATCCTCGATGACGCTCCTCTAGTGTTGGGACGACCTTTTGTAAAAACCCACGAAGCTTTGAAAAATCGGAAGCACAACAATCTATCTATTCAATTAGGGGCATTTAAAAAAAGTGTCGATCTTGAGCGTTCAATGAAATATCCATTCAGCAATAATGACCCCCTAATTGAAGATGAAATGAACCACCCGATACAAGTGAAGATATTGACCACTTTGTTGAAGAAGAGGTCGCCATAGAACAAACTTTTATGGTTCTTGATAAAAATGAGCAACCCAATAAGGACTCTCCTAAAGACCCACCTCTTGAGCTCAAAGAACTTCCAAAAGGTTTGGAATATTTTTTTTCTAGACAAGGATGGTAAATCACCTGTAATTATTTCATCAAAATTAAGTAGTTTAGAAAAAGAAAAATTAATCAAACTGTTGAAAAAAAAACAAAAACGCGATCGCTTGGAAACTTGTAGATATTAAAGGAATAAGTCCTTCCATGTGCACGCACAAAATTTTAATGAATGATGACTATAAATCGGTAATACAACCACAACGTAGAGTAAATCCAAATGTCCAAGAAGTGGTTAAAAATGAAGTCATCAAATTACTTGACGCCGGACTCATTTACCCAATCTCTGATAGTCCTTGGGTAAGTCCCGTCCAAGTAGTTCCAAAGAAAGGAGGTATGACGGTAATAACTAATGAGAAAAACAAATTAATACCAACGAGAACCGTCACAAGATGGCGAGTGTGTATAGATTATCGTCGATTAAATGAAGCAACAAGGAAATATCACTTTCCTTTGCCCTTCATTGATCAGATGTTAGAAAGGTTATCCGGTCATAAATTTTACTGTTTCTTGGATGGTTTTTCAGGTTACTTTCAAATCCCGATAGCACCCGAAGACCAAGAGAAGACAACATTTACATGTCCCTATGGAACTTTTGCTTATCGAAGCATGTCGTTTGGTCTATGTAATGCCCCCGCAACCTTTCAACGTTTCATGGTGGCCATCTTCCATGACATGATAGAAAAGACAATGGAAGTCTTCATGGACAACTTTTCTATCTTTGGAGATTCATACGACCAATGCCTCGATAACCTTGAACGAATGCTATCCCGATGTGAGGAAACTAACCTCTCCCTTAACTGGGAAAAATGTCATTTCATGGTAACAAAGGGAATAGTACTCGGTTACAAAATCTCAAGCGAAGGAATGGAGGTTGATCGAGCAAAAATAGACACTATTTCTCGATTACCACCCCCATCCTCCTTTAGAGCAATCAGAAGTTTCTTAGGGCATGCCGGATTCTATAGGCGATTTATCAAAGACTTTTCTAAAATTTCAAGACCTCTAACAAAATTACTTGAAAAAGATGCCCCTTTCATCTTTGACAAGGATTGCAATCAAGCATTTCTAGCACTAGAGGAAATGCTAGTCAAGGCACCTATCATGATAGCGCCTGATTGGAAATTACCTTTCGAAATCATGTGTGATGCAAGTGACTTTGCAGTTGGAGCTGTCTTAGGACAAAGAAAATATAAGCATTTCCACCCAATTTATTATGCTAGTAAAACACTTAACGATGCACAAGAAAATTATACAACAACAGAAAAAGAATTACTGGCCGTGGTATTTGCTTTTGATAAATTTCGTTCTTATCTTGTTCTTTCCAAAACAATAGTCTATACAGATCATGCAGCCATTCGATATCTCTTCAAGAAACAGGATGCTAAACCACGTTTGATTCGGTGGATTCTACTCCTCCAAGAATTTGACATTGAAATCAAAGACAAAAGAGGAGCAGAAAACACTGCAGCAGATCATCTTTCGCGCTTAGAAGACCCAGCTTTGGAGGCGACCAGGGATGAGCAAATCAATGAAAAATTTCCAACGGAGTCCTTGGAAATGGTGGAATACAGAGAAGAACCATTGTACGCCGACTATGATAACTATTTAGCTAGCGGTATAGTCGCAAAAGGTTGGCCACATCATCAAATAAAGAAATTCTTCGCTGATGTGAAACATTATTTTTGGGAAGATCCTTATCTTTTCAAAATGTGTGCCGATCAACTCATCCGCCGATGCGTACATGGTAGTGAAGCAAGAAGAATTCTCCGCCATTGTCACGAAGGTCCATACGGAGGACATCATGGTGCCGCTAGTACCGCACGAAAGGTATTTGATTCAGGATTTTACTGGCCAACCATTTACAAAGACGCACAAAGTCTTATAAAGGCATGTGACGCTTGCCAAAGATTAGGTAATATTTCTTCCAAAAACGAAATGCCACAAAATGGCATTCTTGTTTGTGAAATTTTTGATGTGTGGGGACTCGACTTTATGGGACCTTTCCCACCATCGAAAGGAAACAAATATATACTTGTGGCAGTCGATTACCTGTCTAAATGGGCCGAGGCACTTCCAACAAACGATGGAAGAGTCGTGGTAAGATTTCTGAAACGTTTACTTTCTCGTTTTGGCACACCAAAAGCATTAATAAGTAATAGAGGTACCCATTTTTGTAACCATCAACTCGAAATTTTTTTAACAAGATATAGGGTCTATCACCGGGTCTCAACGGCATATCACCCTTAAACAAACGGAGAAGCAGAAGTGACTAATAGAGGTTTAAAACGAATACTCGAAAAAACCGTAGGGTTAAATAAAAAAGAATGGGCAGACAAATTAGATGATGCTTTATGGGCCTTTCGAACAGCGTTTAAAACAACAATAGGTACAACCCCATATAAGCTCGTCTCTGGAAAAAGTTGCCATTTGCCAGTAGAAATAGCACACAAAGCCAACTAGGCAATTAAAAACGTAAACTTAGACTTAGAAATCGCCGGTAAAAATCGATTCTGCCAATTCTCCTATATATTAAAAAGGCTATGTTTTGAACAGTAACAATAATAATAATAATAATAATAATATAGTAGTATATTAAAAAGGCAATTTCAACAATAAGTAGAAAAGATTATAAGACTATGGGGTATGGGGCTGGAGTTGGGGCGTGGGTTGGGTACAAACGCCCAAGTCACCACCCCGAGTGGGCTTGGGTTTCGTCGTGGCCCCTTGGGCGGGGGTTTCAGCCCAGGCGTTGGGCGGGCCTAGCGGTCTTTCGTGGCCGACTCTCATTGGCTGGGTTGGTTAGGCTATAGGTGGTGGCTAGGATTTAAATTTTAAAAAAAAATTTATAACACGTGGCCAAACCACGCGGGCTAGCCACGCCCCACCATACCAACCAACATGCAACTGACCAGCGGTGCCCCTCGAAGTCCACGTGTCAACCGATGCCCCAAACCCCCGCCCCACCATACCCCACGGTCTAATAATAAATATAGTTTTTTTAATTATTTTTATTATCTTCTTTACTATTTAAGTTAGATAAATTTATGTCAACTGGTACTGGTATCGAAAATACCAATACGGTTATCGGTACATGAAGTTAAAAACCGACACCAGCCTGTGTAGAAAAAACCAAAAGTCGGTATTGAATTGATTTTGAAAATCTTTTAGTTCGGAAAATTCGGTACTACTACCCGGTACCATTTGCTCATCCCTGATCACGGGTGTCGTACGAACAACGGTATCATGCAACTTTTTTTGTTTATTTTCTTCAACTTTTAATGATTTTTTTTTTAGTTTCAGGTGTAAGGATGAGCTCGGTGCCAACCACTACTGAATCAGTACTGGTACCGAAAATACCAGTTACGGTACTGGTATATGAAGGTAAAAAACAACTTTTTTGGTTGATTTTCTTTTGGTTATCTTTTAGTGTTTTTTACTATATTTTCTTTTTATTCTTATCAACGGTTTCCGTGCGCAATGCGCTTGTAGTGATTTCCAAAACACATGTAAACACAAACTAAACAACAAAAGAATTCGCCGCAACGCGGCGATAGTAAAAAAACTAGTTAAATGAATTAGACGAGTTAAGGAATTTTGCATACTCTAACTCCGAAATTTATAAAAAAAGAATGAAAAATTTGCATGATAAACACATTAAACCAAGTGAATTTCGGGTAGGAGATCAAGTTCTATTGTTTAATTCACGACTTCGATTGTTTCCGGGTAAACTAAAGTCTAGGGGGTCGGGTCCTTTTTCCATTACCCATGTTTTCCCACACGGTGCAGTAGAAATTAAGTCTCGGAATGGAATTCCATTCAAAGTCAATGGCCAACGGTTAAAGCTCTATCAAGGATTCATTGAGGATGAGGAGGAAGAAATCTCGCTTCAAACGGTCGAAGAATAAAGGCATCAACATCATACCTGGTAAGTTACGAACAATCGGGAGAACATCTAAATCGGTAAGATTTCTAAAACCAAAGTTTCGGAAAACAGGGCACTCACACGAGCACTAAAAATATTAAAAATTTCCCGAACACGAGGTCGTGCTCAGCGAGCACGGGGCCGTGTCCTCGCAACTGTCGGGATAAAACCCCCTTTTCAACACACTTTCTTCATTCCACACGCCCCGTTTCCCCAAAAACTCTCTGGTTCAGGCGATTTTTCTGCAAGATTTCGACGTCTCCCCTACTTCTAACAACATCAAGGTATGATTCTATCATCATTAGTAGTTAGATTAGGCATTTGCATGTAGTTTAACATCAAGATTTGGGGAAAATCTAGGGTTCTTCAACTTGAACTGGATCGAACCTCAAATTTTTGTATGAATCTGTTAGCATTAGTTTAGATACTTGTTATAGGAAGTAAATCAACGTGTATTGTTTGTAGATTTGCCCCGATTTCTCACAAAAACCCCAAACCCTTGTTTTTGAACCAAAAAAGATGAAATTGAATGGGTAAACGGTTTGTTTTGAGAAAAACGGCACTTGGGGTTTCATTTTCGGGGAAAACCGCTCCTACTGGACCAAAAATTTTCAAGTTTTAGGGACCGGGTCGAAAAATGGGATTTTTGGGGAAACAGACGCCTGGACACGGGGTCGTGCTCAGTGAGCACGGGGGCGTGTCCAGCTGACTGCTTTTAGTTTTCTTCAAAAATTTCACTGTTTCGCGCTAATTGTTTGGTGTTTTCTTTCAGATGGCCAAGAAATTCCCCAGGTTCAACGCAAGTGAGTTAGCTGCTCAAGCACGGTACGATGTGTTAAGAACTAGGCCCGAAGAGAATCCCAGACAAGTGTGCATGGACACTCTTGAAGCAGTGAACCAGATAGACCGCTTCAACACCATTGTCACCGGCCCACTACGAGTGGCTCTCTGCACTCGACTTCGCTCCGTGCATGAATACAACATGGAATTTTACAGCACGTTTGTCCTTAAGTCAAGAGCGGAGCCATTTGACAATGAGGGGGTAGTGTTTTGTTGTGGAGGGACCACATACAGAATCTCAATCGCACAATTTGGGGCAATTGTAGGGTTGTACTCGGAAGAAGATGTTGGGGATGAAGAAAACACCGGCGGTCTCCGCGAGATCAGGGATGATGACCGCCAAGCTGCTTGGGCTCAAATAGGAGAAGGCAACTACAATCCAAGTCGAGAGACCCTCTTTACCGCTACATCCACAGGGTCCTCACCTACTCTCTTAGCCAAAGGCATGACATCAGCGGTGTTGTAAGTTTACGGGATCTACTAGTCCTTCATTGCATCCACAACCGGGTCAACCTTGATGTTCCATATCTCCTGCTCCGTATCATGCACCTAAACCAGCTTGCTACTCCCCCAACTCCCATCTTCTTTGGAGGATGGATTTACCGCCTGTTCAAGCACTTTACAAGGATGCCGAGATCCTTCCACAAGGGGCCATGGTCGGGGAGAGTAGACTTGGTCATTTGCCACTCCATGAACCTGATTTATGAAGCAGATGACGGGACGGTTAGATTTCAAATGGTTCAAGGGCATGCATGGAACCCGCAAGAAGCACTCGTCCTACACGCTCCACCCATCCATCCTCCTCCGCAGTACCAGTACCAGCACCAGGGTGATCCGGGTCAATCCTCCTCAGGAGGCGGTTTTCCTAACTTTCAAAGCTTACATGATTTATTGCAGGAAAACCTCATGTGCACCAGGAACACCTACAACATGGCTAGCAACACATACAGCCGGGTCAGAGCAATAGAGAGAAACATTTCCGACATACAGGCCTACATTGGAAACATCTGGGAGTATATGGCTGGCCACGGAAGAGGTGGTGATGATGATGATGATGATGAAGACGAGGACATGGACTGAGCAGGAGGAGTAGAAGGTAGCATCCCACGGTTGGAGGTCTCACAGGTTAACCCCCTTATCTCACAAACAATTTCCGGCCTGCGTGCCGCTTGTTGAACAATTTACTTTCCTTAACTCTTTTTATTTTCTGCATTTCTTTTTCTTTTTAACTTATGATGTGGATGGTGGAACTAGGGGTGAGCATATAACCGAATTAACCGAACCGTAACCGAAAAAACCGGAAAAACCGAACCGAAATAACCGATAACCGAAATAACCGAAGGGTTGGTTATTTATATTTTTAATAACCGATTTTTGTGGTTCGGTTATGGTTATTCTTATTTTCATAACCGCAAATAACCGAACCGAACCGAATATTTTAAACATAGCCAAATCCGTAGCACCATAAGTCTTTAAGTTTGTATTTAAATGCTTAACCATGGCCTAATCTATATGTATCTTTGGTGAAGTATTTGAATGTTTTAACTTTTAACCATGACCCAACTTTATTGGCCCATTACATTTTACACTAACCATGACTCAACCTTATTGGCCCATTATAGTTTACACTAATAATAACCGACCTATAACCGAACCGAAACCGCATTAACCGCAATAACCGATTAACCGAAACCGCATTAACCGAAACCGAACGGTTATGATTTTTTGATAACCGCAGTGTGCGGTTATGGTTTCGGTTATAGGTAATAACCGAACCGAACCGCACCATGCTCACCCCTAGGTGGAACGTTGGTAATTTAGGATGCTTGTTATGATTGGTGTGGTATTTATTAGTTAAACAGGTACATACGAGGCTTAGAGCACTAAACATTAGTGCCACTAAAGCCGGGATAGCAGAACCGAAGAAAGAAACCTGTTTTTCACCTTTGCAGTTTGTCCACACGGGGTCGTGTTCACCCAACACGCCCCCGTGCCCATTGCCCCAGACCTGCTGTTTGTTTAATTTATGCAGACCTTCACCAGACACGGGGCCGTGTCTACCCGACACGCCCCCGTGTCCACCTTCTGTAAGTTCTCGTTACTGGCACTCTGACCACGGGGCCGTCTTCACCCAACACGGGGCCGTGTCCAGACGCCCAGTAACATAATTTTTTGCTTTTTCACAACTTTTTACACATTCAATCAACCTAAAAACTTATTTTTGGGACACATTGAGGACAATGTGTAATTTAAGTGTGGGGGGGATGCTAAAACCTTGAATTTTGCAAGTCCTAATTACAAGCATTACACAAAACTCTATTGGAACCGCTAAACACCCCAATTTTTTTCAAAATCTTTTCATTTTTTTTACTTGTCTTGGTTTAATTTGGGAATTACAAGTTCTAAAAAGGTTATATTTTTACAAATGTACAACCGATAGCGTCGTGATAAAAATGAACCAACATAAGAAAATTATGAAACGACATGACAAATCTAGTTAAAATTTGATTATATATACTTGATCACATAAAAACCCAGTCTCCCACAAAAAGTGAGTTTTAAGCCTTTATTGAGCATACAAATTCACATCTTTAAACTAAATGCTCATTTTTTGTTTCTGTGTGAATAGCCGCTTGGTTTCTTACAACTCTAGAACTTGCCACGACGATACATTCTCAGTCCTTACCAACTTAAACCCAAGTAAGTAAATGATGGAGGCATTAGGACTAACCCTTTTTCTTTCAACACCATTATTTTTCCTTTTTTTACCACCTACCCAAAATCCCCCTAGTTAACCCATTTGAGCCTAAACCTTTTCATTTCTTAACCCAAAACAAACACCCTTTTTACCCACCAAAACCCTTTTTCATTTTAAACCCTTTATTTTAGTAACAAAGCTCGGTTTTCTTATGACTTCCTTATCAAAAAAAATGATGATGACAATGAAGTCAAAAGAAATAAACAAACAAGTTCATCAAAAAGAACTTTGTTTAAAGAAATGCTTCATTAGAATAAAAAGTCATAAAAATAAAAGTCTTACGAAAACCGAAGCTTTTTACGCCTTTCGCCCTTTTCTACTAACTACTAACCCAACCACCTACCTTTAACCCAAGCCTAACTCTTCCCCCAAAAAGTCCTCTTGATATTTACAAAGGTGTATAGTTAAAAAGGAGGAGGATTAACGCTTGGCAAGCTTATGGTAGAAGTAAGTTCCATGCCGCTCTCGAGTGTTTCACAAAAATACATTTTCGGCCGAGTGTTGAGTGATCCCCCGTGAGGTATGTGGACTTGTATATAAATGGAATTTTAAAAAGGCATGTTATGCTCTAATAAGTAATTTATCTTATGTAATGTTTTAAACAAATCATGACGAATAGGATTGTAAATAATTAAAAATAAAACTTAATAAAGAATCTTGGAAATCCCGACACTCTATGACAAGCCCAAAAACCTTCTCTTCTACCCATTCCATTTGGGAGTGTAAGCCACATTATAAAGAGTTTTGCTTGAGGACAAGCAAAGATTCAAGTGTGGGGGTATTTGATGTGTGCAAAATGCAACATATAAATTACATCAAATGTGGCATAAAACTAACCCTTTTTTAGTACTAATGTTGGAAAAAGTGTGTTTTTGTCTTCCTTTTGTATTTTCAGGATTAAATGAGCTCAAATGAACAAAAGAAGCAAAAAGGCAGCAAAATCTAACATAAATACAAGAAAAGGAATAAACGTGGCATGCCCGACCCCTCGACAGCATCCTCCCAAGCAAAAACAAGATAACAGAAGGCTGAACACGCCCCGTGCTCAATGAGCACGGGGGCGTGCCCAAGTGTCTGCAGAAAAGACAAAGCTGTAGAAGCTTCTATCACCCACCACGGGGGCGTGTCCAGCGGACACGGGGCCGTGGTCAACTGTAAGATTCGCAGAATCTAGGAAAATCTTGATAGTACAGATACGCTTCTGCACACGGGGTCGTGCCCAGCGCACACGGGGGCGTGGTCAACTAATGCAGACAAACTGCATTTAATGAAGAAAGAGAAGACGGGTGGACACGGGGCCGTGTCCGGGCTTCTGTGCAGGCTATAAATAGGGGTGCTTGGCTCATTTGCAAACCATCCCTTGACAAACCACCTCTCTCATACTTCACCCACCCTCTACCACCATCACAACCCACATCCACCACCATCATCCATCATCCATCATAGAGTGTGTGTAGTAGTCTCGGGATCCAAGATTGATAGTAAGAGTTCTTGACAATCAAAGGCCATGTTTGCCTAAGTCTCTTACATCACTTGGTGAAGACAAGCATTTAGTGTAATACTTTTTATTTTTAATCTTTTCGCACTTTTTATTTGGTTATGTATTAATGACTTTAATAACTAGTTTCTTATGTTGAAGGTGAAACTTCCTTATCATTTGTCTGTGGTGTCTTGGTGCTATTTTACTGTCTATATAAAATAAAAGATTTACACCATTCATATCTCCACGGTCTATATGGAGATATGTTGGCTACCTGGTCGGGGGTTAAGGGAATGGTTTGGTAAGCGTCTTGCCTTGTTCAGTGTATAGATCCTTCAAGGACCTGGGTCAAGCTTAGTAGGATCTCCTTCAATACCCACTGGTATTGGATGGCGAGGGTCCGAATTTCTTGATCCCCTCATATGTAAACTACTATTAATATATTAACCCGGCTACTTAGGACTGTATCCCTGCTGACTCAGACTACTTAGCCGAGGGTAACGTCACCTTCAAAAGAGGGGCCTACCACATTATGCATTAATAACTTAATTAATTATCTTTCAATAATCCAACCCTTTAGGATTGTATCCTTGCTGACTCAAACTACTGGGTTGAGGGTAACGTCACCTTCAAAAGAGGGGCCTACTACAATAACTAAGATAATCTCTTAAAAGTGCAAAAGTGCGGAAATAATCAAATGTTACACTAAAGGCGAGTCGGATCCAAGTGATTCATCTTGTTTATCTGTTTTAGTTTTATTTTTATTTTCAGCATTTTTTTAGTTAGTTTTATTTTCTTGTTTAAAAACTTTTTTTCTAAATTTTGATTTGATTTGACGTTGAGGATAAACCGGTACTAAAAGCTCTTGTGTCCTTGGACGACCTCGGTATCTTACCAACGCTATACTACACTCACGATGGGTGCACTTGCCCATATGTGTGTTTAGTGTTTGTAAAATATCGTGTTTTATAAATTTAAAACTTGACTAAAGTGTTAAAAGGGCTTAAAATATACATAAAATATATCACACTCGACACGCATCACCGGTCCCCGCCAAGCTCAACCTCATGGTCAAGCACCTGCTCTGCCAGCTCCTCTTCCTGCTCCACAGGGGCAACAAGCAGCTCCTGCCCCCGCTGCCAATGCAAGAGCCTGCTATGCATGTGGTGATCCCAACCACTTTGCCAACATGTGCCCCAACCGAGTGGTGAAGCAAGGCCACAGCAGTAGCCGCAACAACATCAACAGCAGCCGCCAGCATCCCACGGACGTGCTTTCAACATCAACGCCCGCCAGGCTCAAGCAGAAAACAACGTGGTTAATGGTACGTTCCTTGTCAATGGAATATATGCTTCGTGTTTATTTGATACTGGAGCCGATAACTGTTTTGTATCGTTTGAATTCGAAAAGCTCCTAAATTGTAAGTGCGCCCACCTCCCTACGACTTACGACATTGAAGTTGCCACTAGATGGACCGTTACTGTTCGATCTGTTCTCCGTGATTTTACGCTTGAACTCAACAACCACGTTTTCCCAATCGACCTTATTTCGATGCAGCTCGGTAGTTTTGACGTCATAGTAGGCATGGATTTTCTTCGCGAAAAACGTGCTGAAGTTGTTTGTTTCGATAAGATGATTCGTTTCTCGCTTGCTAACAGTGATCAATTGTGTGTATACAGCGAAGTTGCCTCGAAGAAGTTACAACTCATGTCGTGTGTCCGAGCTAGCAAGTATCTCCGCAAGGAATTCCAAGCTTTCTTGGCACACATCGTAGTAGCAGAGAAGGAAAAGAAAGGAAAAACAATGGGATAAGTACCTGTGGTTTGTGATTTTCCTGTCGTATTTCCTGATGATTTACCTGGTCTACCACCATCTCGTGATATCGATTTCCGAATCGACCTCATTCCTGGAGCAAACCCTGTCGCTAGAGCGCCTTATCGTCTCGCTCCATCTGAAATGCGTGAACTCTCGAGTCAGCTCCAGGAATTACTTGATAAAGGCTTTATTCGCCCTAGCACCTCTCCGTGGGGCGCGCCTGTCCTTTTCGTCAAAAAGAAGGACGGATCGTTCCGAGTGTGCATCGACTATAGGGAATTGAATAAGCTTACCATCAAGAATCGTTATCCCTTGCCTAGAATCGATGATTTGTTTGATCAATTACAAGGTGCTACATGCTTTTCTAAAATCGATCTACGTTCAGGTTACCACCAGTTACGAATTCAAGAGGAGGATATACCCAAAACCACGTTTCGAACTCGTTATAACCATTATGAATTTGTTGTTATGCCCCTTGGTCTTACTAATGCCCCCGCAGTCTTCATGGATCTAATGAATCACGTGTGTAAACCCTATCTAGAGCGCTTCGTCATCGTATTTATCGATGATATCCTGATCTATTCCAAATCAAAAGCCGAACATGCGCAACATCTCAGTTTGGTTCTTGAATTGCTCTAAGGAAACCGCCTTTATGCCAAGTTCTCCAAGTGTGAATTCTGGCTCGAGGAGGTTCAATTCCTCGGTCACATTGTCAATAGTCAATGTATTCATGTCGATCCAGTTACGAATTCAAGAGGAGGATATACCCACAAGTCCAGATATTCTATTCATCCCGGTGCAGACAAGATGTACCAGGACCTTCGCTACAAGTACTGGTGGCCGGGCATGAAGAAGGATATCACTATCTACGTTTCGAAATGCCTGACTTGTTCAAAGGTCAAGGCTAAGCATCAACGCCTCTCTGGCTTACTCGTGCAACCCGAGATCCCTATGTGCAAATGGGAGAGTATAGCTATGGACTGCATAACGAAACTTCCGCACACGCCATCAGGTCACGACAACATCTAGGTTGTCATTGATCGTCTTACTAAATCAGCTCATTTTCTGCCAATACGAGAAGACTTTAAGGTAGAACGATTAGCCCGGATCTACACTAACGAAATTATATGTCGACACGGGACGCCTCATGACACCATCTCTGACCTCGATGGTCGGTTTACCTCGCGCCTTTGGGAAACATTTCAATTTACTCTCGGTACTACTCTCAATCTAAGTACCGCTTTCCATCCCCAAACTGACGGTCAGACTGAGCAAACGATTCGTACCCTTGTAGACATGCTTCGCTCGTGTGTCATAGATTTCGGTGGTAATTGGGACGTGCACTTACCTTTGGTCGAATTCTCGTACAATAACAGTTATCACTCTAGCATCCAGATGGTGCCATTTGAGGCATTATACGGAAGAAAATATCGATCGCCTATTGTATGGCACAAGATCGGGGATGCGCAAATTACCGGTCATGAGCTGTTGCAAGAAACGACTGATAAGATCCTCCAGATCCAAGACAATCTGCTGAAAGCTCGGAGCCGTCAGAAAAGTTACGCCGATAGACGCCGCAAGCCCCTTAAGTTTGACGTTGGCGATCACGTATTCCTAAAGGTATCACCTTAGAAGGGGGTGATCAGATTCGGCAAGAAATGAAAGCTTGCGCCTCGATATGTTGGACCCTTTAAAATTCTGGAAAGAATTGGCAAAGCGGCCTACAGACTCGAACTACCGGAGGAACTTAGCAACGTCCACCCGACTTTCCACATCTCGAACCTCAGAAAGTGTCTAGCTGAGCAAGATTTACAAGTACCACTTGAGGACCTACAAGTGGACGAAACATTACACTATGTGGAAAAGCATGTCGAGATCATGGACCGAGAAACCAAGATACTTCGACGCTCACGCATTCCCATTGTGAAGGTTCGCTGGGAAGGCAAACGCGGCGCCGAGTTCACTTGGGAACTCGAAAGTGACATGAAGGCTAAGTATCCACAGCTCTTCGATACGCCCACTGCTTAAATTTCGGGACGAAATCTCCTAAAGTATGGGAGGTTGTAACAACCTGATTTTGGAAGTCAAAGTACAAGTCAAAGTCAAAGTCAAAGGGAGAAAAGATTGCTAATTAGAATCTTTTATCCCTTGCTTAATCATTACTTGTACCCTCCGAATCGTTAATCGATATTTAAAATTATGTTAACTTAGTTGTATTATGTGGAGTTATTATGCAATAATCGCAGTTTATCGCTTATCGACTTATCGCTATCTCATCGCTATCGCTATCGCATCGCTTCGCAACACGAATTGTAGGTTATGGATATTGTTTTACGTGTGTGTGCTATTATTTGTTACTTGTGCATGTTATGTTATGTTTATGTTAAGGTGTTTAATCGCAATCGCAACTCTAACGCAATGCAATCTCATCGCAAACACGAGATTTATGAATTACTTTTGTGATATTAGTAGTTAGGTTATTTGTGTAACTAATGGGTGATACTATCGCATTGCTTATTCAAAATGCATAGCAACGCCCAACGCACGAAACGAAAACACGCAAACCAACACGCGGCAGCCATTCGATCGAATGGCCATCCGATTGGGTTGCCATCCGATCCGTTACACTATGCCACTTTCCCTTTTTGGAATCCTATAAATAGCACCTATCACATCACAAACAGTGATGTGACAGATCTGGTGCGACTCTTCAACTTCCTAGGCCTTTCTCCTTCGATTTCTCGCGATTCTTGTAAGTTTCCAACTCAAATCTTGTACATCTATCATCTACGCACACTTCTTCATCACTTTCACCTTTAAATCTTCACTTTTAACCATGAAATCTGCACGACTTGAGGTGTTCTAGGGTGATGTCATCTTGGGGTCTTAGGAACTTCAAAGTATGACTTCATCCTACCAAGAACAACTCAGATCTAAGAGATTTCCATAAGTTTTAACACTGATTTCATTCTAAATCTAAGAGTAAAAGGATTGAAAGATGTTTTCATAACCTTCTTTCAACTCTTTTACACTCTCTAGCTCAAAAATCGATAGAATCAGAACTTGTTCGAACCTTCTACTCGCTCTATAGTAAAGGGTTGGACTGAGAATAGATTTCATCGGAAGAGAGGACCGATTCATGGGTTGAACATGGACAACCGTCAAGAACAGTTAGCTGGTCAGAATGGGGTGGTTCCCGTTCGATCGGATGACTTGGACTTGAGGGAATCCCCGTTGTTTAACACGTAGTCATACCATCTCGATTAAACCAAAAAACTTTTCATACTTAGCAAAATTCAAAACGAGCCAGTCACTGAACGGACTGCCGTCCGATCGGATTGCCATCCGATCGAACGACAATCCGATCGGATGGTCATCAACACATAACACTTTTACAATTTTCAAGGAACATCAGTTCTAACGGATTGCCACCCGATCGGAAGAACATCCGATCGAATGACAACCCTGCTGCGAACTTGTTCTCTGAGAAATGTCTCGCTGGACGGATTGCCATCCGACCGAACGACCGTCCGACCGAACGACCGTCCGACCGGACGACCTGAAAGGTAGAGATACTTCTCTGTTTTCAAAATGCTACAACAAAAACTTCAAAGCCATCGTATACAAACACATCCCTCCCAAAACGAAGGACAATCCGACCGAATGGCCATCCGTCTGGATGACCATCCTTACGGATTGTCATCCGATCGAATGACCGTCCGTACGGATTGTCATCCGATCAGATGACCCTTCGTCACTTCATCCCACTTGCACCGTTTTACGCACCGCTCACCGTTTATGCTATCGTTCTGATTAGGCTTACTCTAGCGCTCCCTTCAATCCAACCACAGATTGTGTTTAGTAGCTACCATCTCTGTGAGTATACTCGATCCCTTTTTGCTTTAAGCACTTTTGGGTGTTACATACGTTATTATATCAAATCTCATCGATCACACAACGCAACCACTTTTATACGCTAACCGCTCTCGCATGTTATACGTGTTACTCGATGAATGCTTGTATGTTATGTTTACACAGTGATTGTTGCCTGACACCTTAGCAACGATAGTACTATAGTTTGGACTCAGCACCTGTCGTGGACGGGGGTTGCTAAGGGTATTTCTTCACGTGTCACGGTGGTGATATGTGTTGCTCACTCTACAACTCGCAGTCGCGTCTGTGCATATTTCATTGTCGATAACTTACTTGCTTCGCATTATACATGTTACATGTTGGTTATGCGTAAATCACTTTCGCTACTATTATACTATTCAAACTTGTATGCTCACCTTTACACTATGTGTATTGACCTCTATTTTAACGTATGTGACAGGTGTTTGAAATGCTAGGATGCTTGCTATGTGGAATCAAGTTAGGTAGAGTCTAGAAACAAACAATTTATATTTTGAGTAGTCGAAACAATGTTTTTTCTATGAGATATCTATGTCTGTAATAACTGCTTTATTTGATGGGTTATGGTATGGGACATAATGTTAACTATCCGGTAATTTAGTTGTTATGGATTTCTCCTGGATAATCTGTTTCGCTCAGTGCCGCGCCCCGATGTTTCTGCCATCGGTTGGGGTGTGACAATACCGATTACTCGCCGGGTTTGGCAAACGGGGTATTAGTTAATAGCGCCATTAGGTTTGACAAACCTCACACCGTGCCGAGGAGGACGGGCGTGAACTTTTCCTTGGCAACTGGTCAATGATGATAGAAATTGACACGGGGCACAAATAACTACAACAGTCAAATTTCGGTACCATACAGTTTAGGAGCTTAACGATGGGGTAGCTCCCCATGACATGTTTTATAAACTAAGTATTTTAACAACCTATTTTTGAAACAACAGTGAAAACTGTGAACTCACCAACTTTATGTTGACACACTTGTGCATGCTTAGCAGATCGTTAGGTACAACTCAGGAGCTTACAGTGTGGGAGTGTCGTGATTGCGATGAACTGTTTGATTGGGTTTTATTAAACAATTATGCCTTTTAAACTACTGTTTGGGTTTTAAACATTTTGCTTCCGCTGTTAACTTAGAGTTTATCATGGAACGTTTGAAAACTTAATCACTGATTGTGTTGATGGTGATGGATTTCGTTTTTTCTAATTAATTGTTCGACATGATTGGTGGCATGTGTTGATTATATCTTTAAACATGGATTAAAATTATAGAACTGAATCATGTTTATTTAATCATAGCGTAAATACAAATACCAAGTTAGAGATACTTACTTGTATGGATAATTATCTTTGAGATAAAGATGAAGCCATGATTTCCGTTATGGTATCTTGTGTTGATGGATCACACTAGAGAGAATTTTTAGTATTGGTGTTCTACTAGAGTTTTTGATCACCACTTATCATCAATATATAAAGATCAATGAATAATGGTCATGAATAGCGACCCATTATAAAAACTCTATGTATTATCTATTAGTGGTACCTAAAGGGAAATCATAATTGCCCCTTGAACTAATCAATATGTATAACTACTACCATCAAGTAATTGTCGGGGACTAGTTATGTCATATTTGTAATGTTACCAAATGATCCGTAAGGCCACATCAACGGGTTATTTCTATGACCTCTGTAATTGATTATTTGGTTTTATTATGAGTTTCAGTTTTATGGCTTAACTCTCGCTTAAGTTGCTATCACTTTCATAATTCTAAGTGTATAACAACCCTCCTAAAATATATACCGACACTCCTAAAATATTTAGAATGTCCCTATATGTCCTAAAATACACCCCGTACACTAAAACCGGTCCCGAATACCTTTAATTTGATAAAAAAAAAAATAAAAACAAAATTTTAGTATCGCTCGCGGGCCGCGAAGGCTTTGCCTTCTGGCTACGCGGGGCGCGACAGGTCAACCACTAGGCCACTCCCGGTGGTGCCATGTGTTATACGTGTGTCGAAGCTAGATCGGTGACCGGGCCAAGCTAGGGCCTACCCGGCCTACGTCGCGGCCTGTTTCTTACGCGGGCTGCGAGAAAGCTAGAATCAGCTCCTATAAATTGGGAGCATCGGCCTTCAGTTTCCGACATTCAAAATCGAAAATTCTCTCTAATTTCTGAAGTGTAGAATTAATATTCGGTTATAATACCCCCTAATTAACGAAGTTCTGCCTCATTGTAAGTATCATAACCCCCGGTTACGTATTAGATACGCTGCCCGATTGATCTAGTGCTCCGTAACGGCTGTCGAGGTTCTGCCCAACGTAGTCGTTGGAGTTCTGTCTCGGGGAGGGTATAACTAATGTAAATATTGGGTTATTATACTAACGCGTGTGCATTGTTTAATTTATTAGATTATAACCAGGAAATCACAAGGAAAAGTCTAAATTAGCAATGTGAGTAATCCTTCTTTTTATGTAAACCTTTTTGTGAGTAATCTCCTTTTTGTAAACCTTTTTTGCAACTGTTTTTACAAAACCTCAATGTTTTACATTATGATTAACAGTTATTGAGTATTTGTAATTCTACAATTATCGTCGGTATGTTGGGGTTTTGTATACAAAATTTGTTACTACACTATGAGTAGTAACATGACCACAAGTCGGGTTGACAGTACCGTGGGTGGTAATTAAGGTAGAATGGTAAGCAAATGTAATTGTTGGATTGCCCTCAATGCTGTAAACTGATAAAACCTGTCTTGATTAAATTGGGATTCACTCACCAGTATTTCCCACTGACAAATGTTTTTAAAACGTGTTTCAGGTAACAAAATGTGAAAGCCAAATAGAAGCCAGCTGGAGAGCACTAGAGGCTTGGAAAAATGTGGCTATAAAAGTTACATAAATAAAGAAAGATGTTTTATTCAATAAATTAGGGTTTATCCCTATTAACATGTTTGTAATGAAAACTGAGTTTTGTCCTAAGAGGGGTATTATATAACCTATAAAAAGGCTATGTCTGTGGTCTTTGTTTTTTTTTTTTTCCTTTTTTTTGTCTTTTCCTACCAATTTTGAGTTTTCTTTTTTTTTTTTTCATAGGTTATATAATTTACATTTTCGGCCCTTATGCTTTGTATGTTTTTCTTAAATACCAACTTCTTTTGCAATTTACAGTTTTCATCAACTTTTTAACTTTATGCTTTTACCCTTTGCGCTATTTTTTTGTGGTTTTGTTTTTTTACGTATTTTTTCCTATCTCTTGTAATGTACATTTTCGGCCCTTAAGTTTTGTTTGTTGTTTCTTAAATACCAAGTTATTTTGTTATTTACAGTTTTCGTCAACGTTTAAACTTTACGCTTTTACGCTTGCACAATATTTTTTCTTTCTTTTTTGTTGTTTTGTTTTTTTACTTAGAACCTTTAATTTTCAGCATTGACTCTTACAATCTTCTAACTTTCTAAATACTTTTTAACCAACTTTTACGTCTTTGTTTTTATTTATTATTATAAAAATGTGGTGTTTTACTCTGATAACATATTTCCTAACTACGGTCCTGATGAAATTTCCGCTGCCAAATAATGATAAACACCGATACCACCATCTCTGAGTAGGCCGCGGCCGCCCGCCTCCCGAGGCAGGGGTCGGGGGTTGCGACAGAAGGTGGTATCAGAGCTAAGCCACTGATTTTAGACAAAGAAGTGTTCTGCTGACATTGAAATTATCAATTTTGTTAGGAAATAATCAATGAGACTATGTGCATACGTGTAGATTAGTATTCTGTGTTATTTGACAATTTGTTAGTTTATAGTATGAGTGATCAAGGACCTTCGGACGCTTACCGTCAACTGTCCAACTCTCCTAGGGACGAAGGAACCTCTTCCCAGCCTACCCCCTCGGGGTACTCAGCTGATACCGAAGAAGGGATTTTCGTGTTCAAGGCAAAATCTGAAGAGCCATTCCCTCCCAAGAAGAGAGGATGGTTCAGCAGAGGAGCTCATGACCGTAGAAAAAGGACGAAAAGTTGCAACAACAGCGGGCCTTAGCAGCGGCCAATAGAGAAATGAATATTCAAACCCAGGATATCCTCAATACGGACTAGCTAATTTTCACATATTAGCTACCACCGCTGCAGACCCTAATCTAGAACAACTCATAGCACCACAGCCACTGCAGTTGTTCCTAACACAATCCATGGAAGTAGAAATTGACCCAGCTGACCAGAACCCACTACCTGACTTAGACCCAGCTGAAATCCCTAGAATCTTAGCACCCCAGCCTCCAAACTACGACCCATGGTTTGACGACCTCAGGGATTACCAGCCACTTTACCCAATAGAGGAACCCATGCAAAACCTAGTAGCACCCTATCCTGACTTGGACCCTCTAGACCCATACTTTGATAATGACCAATATGTTAGGGAAATTCTAGAGAATCCATACCCTCAGGAAGAACCGATGCCCCAATTTCCTGATCCGATACCAGCACCAGTCCCACCCATGAGTAATGAGAACCTACAGGAACTTCGCACCTTTGGTGAGGAGATATTAGAAGGAAGTGAGAGAATGAGACAGATAGGGGAAAGACTCGTCTGGAAATACGACGAGCGTAACATGCAATATTGGATGAACCCCCATCAGTAGTAATAGTAATAATATATATATATATATATGTGTGTGTGTGTGTGTGTGTGTGTGTGACATGAAAAAGAAATCAACTAAACTAGATAATTCTATAGCTACTGATGCTTACTAGTATTGTATTTTAATTTCCAGTTGTGGTTTGTAATAGACGCATAATATACAAAATAGAGTAAAGGTCGCAATGTTTTATGATTTTGATCAATATGTTTGTTGTGTGATTGTGGCATTAAACATTGCTCTGAGATATTAATACTTGGTAATTGTTTGTAAATCCAGATGCCCGACAATGCAAATCGGGAAAACCAGAATAATGAAAACCAGATAAATAACAGTGCTATTCGACATATAAAATCTCAAGGAATTAGAGATGCTATGCTAGTTATCATTCAAAATATTAGGGAAGCAGAAAATAATAACAGTAATAGTGGAAGTAAGCGAACACATACTGAACCCAGTCACAGCGTGAACAATGGGCCGTTAATTCGATTGCCAATTCCAAAAAGAAGAAGGACCATGTCCTATGGTTGTTATTACAAAGTATTATGGTCCTGCAAACCAATAGAATTCTCTGCCAATGAAGGGGCCATTGCAGCCCTACACTGGCTAGAAAAGACTGAGGCAGTCTTAAAAATAAGCAAGTGCGCAGAAGAAGATAAAATAATGTTTGCTTCCAATTTATTTAAGAATGCAGCCCTGAAATGGTAGAACACTATTCTCCAGACTAGGGGAAGTGACAGGATTTATAGCATGGAATGGATTGAGTTTAAGAATATGGTTGAAAGGAAATTATGTCATCCTAATGAAAATGAACAGATAGCTAATAAGTTCTTAAACCTTAGAATGACTGGAGTAGACAGCAAGGGTTACCCTACTACATTCTTTGAATATGCTGGAACAGCGCCAACCCTAGCATCACCCGAACCAGTATTAATCTCCCGTTACATTTAGGGATTAATCAGTGAAATTAGACATGTAGTCAAGGGATCTAGACCACAAACCATAGAAGAAGCTGTAGAACTAGCAAATACCTTGACTGGTGAACTAGTACGTACACAAGAAGAAAACCAAAGAAAGAACCTAGCTCAAAGGCTTACCCAGGAATTTCGCTACGGTAATTCCAACCGTGGGAAGAATGTAGGTTCTATTTCTGCACCCTATTGTAAGGCTTGCAAGAAAAAGAATTCAGGAAGATGCTCCACCTACTACAACATACCAGGACACAAGGAAGAAGATTGTAGGAAGAAACCTAGTAATGGAGTGTGCTTCAACTGTGGAGAAAAAGGGCATATCAAGCCAAATTGCCCGAAACTAGCTCTAGCCATGAACAACATGACTACTAAAAATGCTAGAGCACTTGTTTTGACTGCAGAAGAAGCAAAGATGATTCCGGACGTGATTGCCGGTATGTTCTTAGTTAATGAAGTTTTTTGCTAAAGTATTATTTGACTCTGGTGTGAACCAAAGTTTTATTAATACTTCATTTTGCAAACTTCTCAACCAACCATTAACTAAACTCCAACAAGAATGTCTAGTAGAAACAGCAAATGGAGAATCCATTAAGATTTATGAAATCTTGCAGGGAGCAAGAATAGAAATTTTAAACCAAGATTTTATTGCAAATCTTTACCCAATGAATCTAGCAGGTGTAGGATCGGTTTGCGGATCCGAACGAGTCGGTTCAGAGGAATTCCATCAAATACAGGTGCGGAAAACAAGTATTTGATCTATAAACAGCTGAATCTTCACTTTAATACTGATTTGTATTGATGTAAAAAAATTACAATCAGTTCTCACACCGGCAGCACCTCGGTATGGAATTACACAAATGACACACACACTAATTTCGCTTGACCAAGACCTCCTATATATAGACATCAGGATTTCGCTTCAGCATAACTCAAGCGAAATCTTAACATGTTGATTTCGCTTGAGAAGCTTGAAGCGAAATCCCTTCATCATTCAAATGTTCAAGCGAAATCTCACAAACTCTATCACATTTTCTCATTCTACGTGCCCTGATCAAATCTATCTAGTCTAAGACTCGATACAAGACGAAGTCGACAGATGTAGTGCACCAATAGACTCCCCCTCAGATGTTGACGAGTCGACTATCGAGTCACACCAATGTTGTGTCTTCACATCTTCATTCTTGATCAGTCTCTGGGCTTTTCTCTCTCTATCTTCTTTTCCAAAATCACCTTGCTCTATCAGACTCCCCCTCACGATTTGCTGGCATTCATTTGTTCTTCAGCAACATCTGCTTTAGGATCAATGTCTGACTCAAATGTTGTTTACAAGATCATTGCCTGGCTTTTATCTAATTCTCTTGATCAGATCTCTTGATTCCTTAAGTTCATCAGCATTAGCAGCTAGCAAACTTTTAGATTCATGATCAAGGTCTGACTCTTGTAAGCTTTGAATGAATTAACCTGGCTCACCTGTAACAATCTTAACCCAGAAATAAATTTTCTAAATTTAACAATTTAACTATACCATCAATCTGATATAATCAGATAATTCTCTCATATCATAAACTAATGATGAACCAAAAGTAGGTTTTTCCAAAAAAATACCAATTGTAGGATTTTAACAAACCTTTTTGACATTTTAAGATTCACTCCCCCTTCACAACCAAGTCATCATGTTTAGCACTTGAAATTTTGACAATCAGCTTTTCAATATCAGTTGTCGAAAATCTTTTTGGATTTTTCAAAATTTATGCTAAAACACACTAAAAATATTTTTGTAATTTTTGATTGTAAAGGAATGTAATAAAGAAATATTTACAAACAATATTTTTTGTGAGTTCGTGCAAGAGGATCATATCAGTTTCTGAAACATATCACTAACACCGTTAAGCTTCATATCATTTTAAGTTCTAAACAATTTACCTAGATTGTCAGTATGTTTGTCCACTTAAATTTTCACACAAAGTTCAATTGATCCGAGATACGATATTAATGTTTTAAGCAACTAAAACTTATCCGTGTGTCCCACTACTTGAATATACTCCCGTATCCAGATCCCAATAATCAGTCTTACAGGTGAGAATACTACAATGATATCTGTATATAAATTAGGTGTGTGAGGGCCGAGGGATCTCAGATCGATACTTCCGTATACACAGAGAGATATCAGCTTCGACTTTTCGGTGTGTCCCCTTTAGAGAATCTTTTTGCTTACAACAGCAGCATATATCAATTTTATTGTTTCAGCATGCTGAGGGTTTAATGTTGTGTTTCAAGCATTGCAGCAAGTATTAGCCAGGGACTAGGTCAGAACTACCGTTCAGCAGAAGTCCCGGAATAATACCCCAGATATCATAGAGTATAAAGACCTAGTATATCAGATTAAGAGACCTTTCAAACAAGATTTCAGGGGTTACCTATATATCCAAGTTTGTGTTAACCCACAAAACAAGCAAGTTTGAAATTTAGATTTATATCTCGTCACAATCTACTAAATGTGCAAAAACCTACTGACATATCCGCAGTAAGATTATTTATCACATTTTTCTTTACATTTCTTTAGCATGTTGTGATAGTCCACTGATGTACTATCATTTCCTCTATATGCAACAAAAACTCATTTTTGAATTTTATCATGTTTTTGTTTTTTTTTTTCAATTTTTCAAATGTTTTTGGATTTTCTGAAAAAATTTTACTCCCCCTAAAATGCAAATACATTTTAGGAAATTTGAAAATAAACTGTACAATAAACTTGACAACTGATATCAAATCGCATCAAATCGCCATTCACTCGGCATAAACAATCAGAACTCCTCCTATCACAAAACTATTTTCTCATTTAGATTTCAAAACACTTAAGTTTGTTTTAATCAAAATGATTTTTCCGGAAAATAAGTTTTATGATATAATCATTTGAAGATTCGGAGTGTGGTTCATCACATTGTCTAATCGAAATACCAATTGTAAGTATGGTCCAATCAAGTTCAACTTAATGACCTTGATTAACCTTTTCATGTATGCACCTACTATACCAAATGTAAAAATTACCACATGTAGGAATTTTACATCTACATCATCATTTTACCAATCAGAATGCCGATTCCTGCTTCGCACTTACCAACCTGGAAGCTCCGGCGTAGTCATACAACCTTTAAACATCCAAACACTATCAAAAATTTTCAATCAAAAACTTCAAACATTTGAAAGATGCCGATTCCTGATCCACGATATAAACTTGGGATCTCCGGCAAGTCCTAAGACTTTTAAGAAAAACAAACTTCCACCCAAGTCTTCTTTGACTTGGTGGCTTCCAATTCCTGAGCAGTAGGGTTGTAAGTTTCCTTTTTAGTTGCATAAAAATCTTTAACCCCCTTTGCTTTACCATCAACCATTTTCTTGAAAATTTTCTTAACATTTTCATTAAATGTTTTTTCAATATCAAAATCTGAGCTTTCAACTTTATCAACCATTTGTTTAATCTCTTCCACGCTCAATGATTTAATGTCAACATCATTCATCAAATCTTTGATCTCATCTTGTGACTCCTCTGATTTTGTGGAATCAGAATCATCGCCAGATTGTACATCTAATTTTTTAACAATCCATTTTTGATTGTCTTTTGCCTTCTTTTTGTACAATCTTTTAGAATTTTCACCAACTTCATTCTTTGAATTTTCAACAATTTTGAAGTTTGTAGTTGGTGAATCATTCTTTTCAAACACTTTTTCTTTAAGTTTTTCAGAGACTCCCTGTTTTTTGTTGACTTTGTTTGGACAATTGTGAGCAATGTGTCCAACAACTTGGCATTGAAAACAAATTCTTGTGTCTTTTGGTTGAAAAACTCCCGTTTAAAATGACCTTTTTCCCTGCACCTGAAACAAGTAACTTTAGATTTATCAAAACCTAAAGTAGAAACACAAGCATCAAGAAAGTCATTTCTCCCAGTAATTGTCTTGAATTTTTCAGCACGTCTAAGAACACTTGCAAGACACCATTTGATATCCATTAGTTCCATCTCTTCAGCATCTATTTGGTCGTAATCCTCTTTAGTAAGCATAGGATTTCCAATTCGACCAGCAACTAAACCTTCATATGAGATAAGCACGGAACCAAGTAATGCCATATGATCTTTCGCAATGTCTTCAGAAAAACTTTGACCTTCTGGAAGATTTAGAGCTATGTTGCATTGAATCACACAACCATTTCCCATCTTTGTGCTTTGAGATTGAAAACTTTCTGATGAGCTTTTCGGATTAACACTCGGATACAATGAGAAACCACTGTTGCTTTTGTTTGAGTTTTGATCAGTCTTTTCTGTAAAATCTCCAACACTATAAGCAGTCTGAATTTTCGGACTTCTCTCAGCTTCTGAAGTAGAAACACTACCCTTGTAATACATTTTTACATCTTGTTGACCACTTGGATTATTCATCCTTGCAATCTTCTGCTGTTCTAAATCCTGACTTTCAATCTTTTCAATGAACTGAGAGATCGACAACCCTTCATAAACTCCGGTGTTTTTCAGTATCATTAAATATGTTCCCCACTCTTTCTGAGGTAAAGCATCAGCTAGCTTATCTACCCATTCTTCATCTTCTTTGTTGATGTTCATCATTGACATTGTTCGAACTAAGTGACAATAACGTTCAATGAGTTTCTTTGTATCTTCTCCGGGCAAACTTGTGAACAAGTCAAACTCCTTTTTAAGCAATGCCTTTTTGCTTTTAATCATGTTTGCACTACCTTCAACTTTGACTTTCAAAGCATCCCAGATTGACTTTGATGTTTTGTCATGTTGAAGTAGTATAAAGATGTCTTCTTTGATAGCTTGTTGAAGCAAACTGATCATCATTTTTTCAGCTCGATACATTTCCCGTTCTTCATTACCAAACTCTGAAATCTGTTTTACTGTTTCCATTTCAGAACGTGGTAGCATATACTTTTTCAGAATACATTCCCATGATCTCAAATGATTTGCTTGCACCCAGTTTTCGAAACGATCTTTCCATCCATAGTATTCCTCAATGCACATTAGCTTCGGGGGTTTCTGAGTAGTCCCCGTTTCATTTTCTGAATTCATGTTCTGAGCAATGGAAGATGAACTAGGTGATGTTGCAAATGCGTTGTGAAAATCGTTATCCATGTTTCAATTACTTTCAAGCAAACTGGTCAATATGGTTGAAGTGAGACCTTTGAAGCGAAATTGTTTCAAGCGAAGCTTTTTCTGAAGCGAAATTCTGAAGCGACAACCTTGAAGCGAATAAGAACTCTGAAGCGAGATCCTTGAAGCGAAAACAGATAACCTTAGAAGCGAACTGATAAGTGTCGCTTGAGAGTTCAAGCGAAAACGTTCAACACAAACTTTGTTCTTCAAGCGAAATCCATTCGGAAGTCAATTTTGATCACTTTTAGATTGAATTTGTCTGTGAAACTTTCAAGGGTTTGTTATCTTGTACTATTAAACAATCCGTGAGAAATTTAATAGATTTTGACCGTGAAAAAATTCTGAACTGATGAAAAGAAGGTGTAGAAGTATGAGAATGATTTCAATTTCAGCTAAAATCCTGTAGAACTCCTCAACTGGCTCTGATACCAATTGTAGGATCGGTTTGCGGATCCGAACGAGTCGGTTCAGAGGAATTCCATCAAATACAGGTGCGGAAAACAAGTATTTGATCTATAAACAGCTGAATCTTCACTTTAATACTGATTTGTATTGATGTAAAAAAATTACAATCAGTTCTCACACCGGCAGCACCTCGGTATGGAATTACACAAATGACACACACACTAATTTCGCTTGACCAAGACCTCCTATATATAGACATCAGGATTTCGCTTCAGCATAACTCAAGCGAAATCTTAACATGTTGATTTCGCTTGAGAAGCTTCAAGCGAAATCCCTTCATCATTCAAATGTTCAAGCGAAATCTCACAAACTCTATCACATTTTCTCATTCTACGTGCCCTGATCAAATCTATCTAGTCTAAGACTCGATACAAGACGAAGTCGACAGATGTAGTGCACCAACAGCAGGATTTGATATTGTATTAGGAATGGATTGGTTAATAGCCAATAAAGCCAGTATTTTATGTGATCAAAAGTCAATACAAGTAAATTCACCAAAAGGTGAAAAGATCACAATTAAAGGAAATAAACCATCTAGATTCACGAAATTCATCTCTGTGATGAAAACTGCAAGTTATGCAAGGAAAGGATTAATAGTGTATATGATTTCCATAATCATTAACACTAAAGGAAAGGAATTAAAAGATATCCCTGTAGTATCCCAATTTTCAGATGTATTTCCAGAAGAGCTACCAGGACTACCGCCAGACAAAGAAGTCGAATTCAGAATTCATCTTCTACCAGGAACAGCACCAATTGCCAAGGCACCTTACCGTTTGTCACCCGCGGAAATGCAAGAGTTAAAGAAACAGTTAGACTTACTGTTGGAAAAAGGATTCATACAGCCAAGTTCATCGCCATGGGGAGCACCGATCTTGTTTGTCAAGAAGAAGGACGGGTCAATGCGTATGTGCATTGATTACCGTGAATTGAACAAAGTCACGATTAAAAATCGGTACCCATTATTGAGAATCGATGATCTGTTTGATCAATTGCACGGAGCTCAATTCTTTTCTAAAATCGACTTACACTCAGGATATCATCAATTAAAAGTACAGGAAGAGGACATTCCTAAGACCGCTTTCAGGACAATGTATGGCCATTATGAATTTACTGTCATGCCATTTGGTTTAACCAATGCCCCAACCGCATTTATGGACATGATAAATCGAATATGTAAGCCATATTTGGATAAATTCATAATTGTCTTTATAGATTATATTCTCATTTACTCTAAAAGTAAAGAGGAACATGCAGCGCATCTGCATGCACTTTTAAATTTGTTGAGAAAAGAAAATCTTTATGCTAAATTTTCAAAATGCGAATTCTGGTTAGAAGAAGTGCAATTTCTTGGATATTTAGGTGGTGTTTATTTTTTGGGCAAAAGCTCTAATGAGCACTTATGTCTGCGTCGCGCAGACGCGTGCAGACTTTTGGGTCCTGCAACTTGTTTGTTTTCTTGAAGAGCTTCTCACTAAAAACATCTTCCCCACCTCTTCCCCACGCAGACATCAAGCCAAGTCTTCAAACCTCTTCTCCCTCTTCTCCTATTCTCCCTCTTCTCCCTCCAGCCAACACCACCTCCTCTGCCACCACCTCCACCTCCGACACCACCTCCTCCGCCGCCCACCTCCACTCCGCCACCACCTCCACCTCCACCTCCACCTCCGACACCCATCCCCTCTGACACACCACCTCCTCCGACACCCATCTCCTCCACCTCCACCCCCACTCTGAACTGACCTGAACCATCGACCTCCACCTCCGCTGCCGCAATCGTCGAGTGTCGCCACCAAGGAGTGGTGGTCGGCTCTGTTTCTCTCTCCTATGTCTCTCTCTCTCTCTAATGTCTCTCTCTCTCTCTGACGTCTCCGGTGGCCTGATTTTGAGAGAGAGCAGAGGTGGGTTCTTGGAGTGGGGGCTAGGGTTTGCGGTGGTGCTTGGCTTCGTGGCAGGTGTTGACGGTGGTTGTTGGTTATGGTGGTGGCAGGTGGACGGTGGAGGAGGTGGTGGCGGATGGTTGTGATGGTGGTGGTAGATGAAGGCAGCAGAGAGAGGTGTTGTATTGTGTGTGTTGTGAGAAGAGAACAAGGGTTTTTGTAGAAGTAAAAAAAGCAAACAGTCTTCTCCTTGCAGACTGCAGACCTTTGGTCCACCTCTTCTCCTGCAGATGTTTGCAGATGTGGTTCGCAGACTGCAGACCTTTTACCTCTTCAAAAACAAACAGAACCTTAGTTAACCATGAAGGAATTCATGTAGATTCCACAAAGATTGAGGCAATTACTAAATGGAAAGTCCCTGAGTCACCAACGGAAGTTAGAAGTTTTCTAGGATTGGCCGGTTATTATAGACGATTTATTCGAGATTTTTCTAGAATAGTCATTCCCTTAACGAAGTTAACCTGTAAGTCTATTAAATTTGAATGGGGACCAAAACAAGAAGAAGCCTTTAGAATTCTTAAGCAAAGATTAACCAACGCACCCATACTAGCGTTACCAGAAGGAACTGAAGACTTTGAAGTCTACTATGACGCTTCTAAGTTAGGTTATGGATGTGTGTTGATGCAACGACAAAAAGTTATATCATATGCATCTAGACAACTTAAGAATCATGAAGAAAATTATACAACCCATGATTTAGAGTTAGGAGCTATAATTTTTGCCCTTAAGATTTGGAGACACCATTTATATGGAAATAAATTTGTTGTCTTCACTGATCATATGAGTTTAAGGTACATTTTTTGGGCAAAAAGAGCTGAATATGAGACAAAGACGTTGGATGGAATTTCTTAGCGATTATGATTGTAATATCTAATATCATGCAGGAAAGGCTAACGTAGTTGCTGATGCTTTAAGTCGAAAGTATCATGAAAAGCCAAAAAGAGTACGTTCTCTTAAATTAAATCTACAAGTAGATTTAAATGACCAGATTAGAAAGGCACAAGAAGCAGTAATCAAGGACGATACTGAGAAATTGAAAGGAATGAATAAAGAATTAGAACAAGGAACCAATGGAATTTGGAGATCCCATAAGAAAAGAATGTGGATACCTAAATTAGGAAACCTACACCACCGAATATTAGAAGAAGCCCATAAGTCTAAGTATACGATACATCCTGGAAGTGATAAAATGTATCACGACTTAAGAAAGAATTTCTGGTGGATAGGAATGAAAAAGGATATAACAGCTTATGTTGCAAAGTGTCTAACTTGTTCACAGGTTAAAGCTGAGCATCAGAAACCCTCAGGTTTGTTGCAACAATTGGAAATGCCTGTATGGAAACGGGAAATGATAACAATGGACTTTGTTACCAAATTACCCAAGACATGAAAAGGTAATGATACAATCTGGGTGATTGTAGATAGATTAACCAAATCTGCTCATTTCCTACCAATGAAGGAAACTTTCAGTATGGAACAGTTAGCCAAGTTATATGTAAATGAAATAGTTTCATTACATGGAATTCCTTTATCAATTGTTTCTGATAGAGATAGCTGTTTCACTTCTCATTTTTGGACAAGTTTCCAAAAAGCAATGAGAACCAAGCTAAATCTAAGCACCGCTTATCATCCTCAAACGGACGGACAAAGCGAAAGGACAATTCAGACAATGGAAGATATGCTTAGAGCTTGTGTAATTGACTTCGGAGGAAATTGGGATGATCATCTACCATTAATAGAATTTTCTTACAATTACAGCTATCATACCAGTATCAATGCTGCACCATTCGAAGCACTTTATGGACGAAAGTGCTGAACCCTAGTCTGTTGGGCAGAAATTTGAGAAAAGCAATTATCTGGACCAGAGATAGTGCAAGAGACAACATACAAGATTATTCAAGTCAAGGAAAGACTAAAAGCAGCACGCGATCGACAAAAGAGTTATGCTGATAATAGGAGAAAGCCATTGGAATTTCAAGTAGGAGATAAAGTCTTGTTAAAAGTCTCTCCTTGGAAGGGAGTTGTTAGATTCATCAAAAGGGGAAAGCTAAGCCCCAGGTATGTTAGACCTTTTAGAGATTATCAGAAGAATAGGACCTGTAGCTTATCAGCTACAACTGCCAGAAGAAATGGCAGGAATACATGATGTATTTCATGTATGTAATCTCAAAAAGTGCTTAGCTGATGAATCATTAGTAGTACCTCTTAAGAATATAGAGGTAAATGAAAAGCTAAAATTTGTAGAAAAGCCTCTACAAATTGAAGACATGAAAGTCAAGAACCTCAAACACAAGAGACTGGTTTTAGTCAAAGTAAAATGGGATTCTAAGAGAGGACCAGAATACACGTGGGAGCTTGAATCAGAAATGCAAAGGAAATACTCACAACTGTTCCAGTAGACCTCAAGGACGAGTTCTAAAACAAGGTGGGGAGGATATAACAACCCTCCTAAAATATTTATAGACACTCCTAAAATATTTAGAATGTCCCTATACGTCCTAAAATACACCACGTACACTAAAACCGGTCCTGAGTACCTTTAATTTGATAAAATAAAAATAAAAAAAATCTGAGTATCGCTCGCGGGCCGCGAAGGCTTTGCCTTCTGGCTACGCGGGGCGCGACAGGTCACCACCAGGCCACTCCCGGTGGTGCCACGTGTCATACGCGTGTCGAAGCTAGATCGGTGACCGGGCCAAGCTAGGGCCTACCCGGCCTACGTCGCGGGGCGCGAAGGCCCCTTCTGTTTCTTACGCGGGCCGCGAGAAAGCTAGAATCAGCTCCTATAAATTGGGAGCATCGGCCTTTAGTTTCCGACGTTCAAAATCGAAAATTCTCTCTAATTTCTAAAGTGTAGAATTAATATTCGGGCATAATACCCCCTAATTAATGAAGTTCTACCTCGTTGTAAGTATCATAACCCCCGGTTACATATTAGATACGCTGCCCAATTGATCTAGTGCTCCGTAACGGCTGTCGAGGTTCTGCCCGACGTAGTCGTTGGAGTTCTGTCTTGGGGAGGGTATAACTAATGTAAATATTGGGTTATTATACTAACGCGTGTGCATTGTTAAATTTATTAGATTATAACCAGGAAATCACAAGGAAAAGTCTAAATTAGCGATGTGAGTAATCCTTCTTTTTGTGTAAACCTTTTTGTGAGTAATCTCCTTTTTGTAAACCTTTTTGCAACTATTTTTACAAAACCTCAATTTTTACATTATGATTAATAGTTATTGAGTATTTGTAATTCTACAATTATCATCGGTATGTTGGGGTTTTGTATACAAAATTTGTTACTACACTTTGAGTAGTAACATGACCACAAGTCGGATTGACAGTACCGTGGGTGGTAATTAAGGTAGAATGGTAAACAAATGTAATTGCTGGATTGCCCTCAATGATGTAAACTGATAAAACCTGTCTTGATTAAATTGGGATTCACTCACCAGTATTTCTGATGTGTGCAAAATGCAACATATAAATTACATCAATTGTGGCATAAAACTAATCCTTTTTTAGTACTAATGTTGGAAAAAGTGTGCTTTTGTCTTCCTTTTGTATTTTCAGGATTAAATGAGCTCAAATTAACAAAAGAAGCAAAAAGACAGCTAAATCTAACATAAATACAAGAAAAGGAACAAACGTGACATGCCCGACCCCACGACAGCATCTTCCCAAGCAAAACAAGAAGACAGAAGACTGAACACGCCCCGTGCTCACTAAGCACGGGGGCGTGCCCAAGTGTCAGCAGAAAAGACAAAGTGGTAAAAGCTTCTATCGCCCACCACGGGGCCGTGCTCAGCGGACACGGGGCCGTGGTCAACTATAAGATTCGCAGAATCCAGGCAAATCTTGATAGTACAGATATGCTTCTGCACACGGGGTCGTGCTCAGCGGACACGGGGGCGTGGTCAACTAATACAGACAAACTGCATTTAATGAAGACAGAGAAGGATGTGGACACGGGGCCGTGCCCAATGGACACGGGGCCGTGCCCGAGCTTCTGTTCAGCCTATAAATAGGAGTGCTTGGCTCAAGCTCAAACCATCCCTTGGCACACCACCTCTCTCACACTTCACCCACCACCCACCACCACCATAACACCATCATCCACCACCATCATCCATTGTCCATCATAGAGTGTGTGTGTCGTCTAGGGATCCAAGATTGATCGTAAGAGTTCTTGACAATCAAGGCCATGATTGCCTAAGTCTCTTACATCACTTGGTGAAGACAAAGTGTCTAGTGTAATACTTTTTATTTTTAATCTTTTCGCACTTTTTACTTGGTTATGTATTAATGACTTTAATAACTAGTTTCTTATGTTAAAGGTGATTTTTCCTTATCGTTTGTCCGTGGTGTCTTGGCATTATTTTAGTGTCTATATAAAATAAAAGATTTTCACCATTCATATCTCCACGGTCTATATGGAGGTCTGTTGGCTACCTGGTCGGGGGTTAAGGGAAAGGTTTGGTAAAAGTCTTGCGTTGTTCAGTGTATAGATCCTGCAAGGACCTGGGTCAAATTTAGTTGGACCTCCTTCAATACTTAACGGTATTGGATGGCGGGGGTCCAAACTCTTTGATCCCCTCATATGTAAGCTACTATTAATACTTTAACCCGGCTACTTAGGACTGTATCCCTGCTGACTCAGACTACTTAGCCGAGGGTAACGTCACCTTCAAAAGAGGGGCCTACCATATTAATAACTTAATTAATTATCTTTCAATAATTCAACCCTTTAGGATTGTATCCTTGCTGACTCAAACTACTGGGTTGAGGGTAACGTCGCCCTCAAACTACAATAACTAAGATAATCTCTTAAAAAGTGCAAAAGTGCGGAAATAATCAAAGGTTACACTAAACACGAGTCGGAGCCAAGTGATTCATCTTGTCTATCTGTTTTTCTTTTATTTTTATTTTCAGCATTTTAGTTAGTTTTTATTTTCTTAGTTTAAAACCTTTTTCTAAACTTTTGATTTGATTAGACGTTGAGGATAAACCGGTACTAAAAGCTCTTGTGTCCTTGGACGACCTCGGTATCTTACCAACACTATACTACGCTCACGATGGGTGCACTTGCCCATATGTGTGTTTGGTGTTAGTAAAATATTGTGTTTTATAAATTTAAAACTTGACTAACGTGTAAAAAGGGCTTAAAATATACTTAAATCCATATACACACCAACCCGCATCAATTTCCCACTGACAAATGTTTTTAAAACGCGTTTCAGGTAACAAAATGTGAAAGCCAAATAGAAGCCAGCTGGAGAGCATTGAAGGCTTGGAAAAATGTGGCTATAAAAGTTACCTAAATAAAGAAAGATGTTTTATTCAATAAATTAGGGTTTATCCCTATAAACATGTTTGTAATGAAAACTGGGTTTTGTCCCAAGATGGGTATTGTTATAAAAATGTGGTGTTTTACTCTGATAAAATATTTCCTAACTACGGTCCTGATGAAATTTCCGCTGCTAAATAATGATAAACACTGATACCACCATCTCTGAGTAGGCCGCGGCCGCCCGCCTCCTGAGGCAGGGGTCGGGGGTTGCGACAAAGTGTGTAAGAGTTGGTGCAGTATGGTGTGCAAGAGGTGTAATCGGAGTAAAATTTTATAGGTCTCTTCCCCCGCCTCTTGCACTTCTGGCAAGTCCTGATAAGGACTTTTATTGCTCCCACTGATCTTAGAAATCTTTAACAATTTAGCATGCTTATGGTCAACATTAGAAAACTAATAAATTCTAATAGAGAAACAAATTAATGAAGTTACTCATTATAGTTTATCTGTTTGGAGATTATTATTTTGGCAAGAAATCTGAGTGTGCCCACGTTTCAGCAATAATGAAACTTTTGTTAGAGTAGCAGCAGATTCTTAAAGAGAAAAGTTGTGAAGGAGTAGTGTTTTGTACAAGAGGTACAAATTGAGGTAACAACAAGTTTTCACTCCCCTACCTCTTGCAACTCTCGCAAGTTAAGATAAAGACACTTAATGCTCCCACTAACCTTTTAGATCTCTAGGAATGCCACAAGATAAGTTTCAGTGATGTACATGTTGTGGGAACCTGTCATATACGTTAGACTTGATTTCCTTAATGTCCAGATATTATAAATTTTTTGAGGGACATATTTAGAATGAATCATATTATATATGAATTAATTTCTTTAATACCTTGATCCATAAGGGACATGTTAGACACAAGTAAATATTATTTGAAATGATAAATGACTTATGTCTGAATATTCCATTTGGGATAAGTTAATTTCTGATGGAACTTGATTTATTCCATTAGCCATTTAAATATTAAGGCTTTTAACACATGCTTGTAAGTCACTAAGAATGAGATTTGATAATATTTCCTCCTTTATTAACCTGGTCCAAATTTCGCATGCAATTTGGTCTTAATGGATGAAGTTTGTAGATCTCATTTTTCTTTTATTAAATTTTCATTTTCATGATAACAAAAATTGTGAAAAAATGTAGTATCATCTAGTTCTATCTTATAAGGTTTCTATCCAGATTGTGATGACAAATAATATGAGAGTTTAAGGTAAGAGTGACTTTGTCATGGCTATGCAAACCTCACAACTGTCATAATGTAGCTTTTTTATTGATACTAAATTCTGAATAGTCTACAGAATATATAAGGTATCATGAATCCCAATTATAAAACAATTTATTATGGTTCTTATAGTCTTAACATTAAATTTTTCCACCAGCTCTCATCCTAAATATTTGTCGATTTCTGGTAATGAAACACATAGAACTACAGTCAACCCATCATGTGTAAATAAGAATATTATCATTAGCAGACTTAAATATCATAAATATGTGACTACCTATCTTAGCTAGTTGTTACATAATTGAATTATGGATAGTCTCGATGCTTATGCCTAGTCTAATGTTCGAAGCTCCATTTTTTATAAAGTCGAACTTTTTTTAGATAAAAACATGCTATGTTCGAAGCTCCAATTTTTATAGTTGTACTCTGCAAAATTTGCAGAGAACCCCAATGTATGTTAATTTTAATGACATCAGGTCGATTTGGTTAGTTAATTTTACAGACACGATTTAGTTGGGTATAAAGCGTCGAGTCCTTGGTGGGGTTTCACTAATAGATTTTGTGGTAACTGATCATCGTTATAGTTAGTGTTGCTTGGTAGATTTGGTGGTAACTAATCATTGTAGTTAATGTTGCCTGATAATCAATGCTAATCAAGGGTAACACCCATCAGTGGTTGCCGATTATCGAGGGTATTGGTGATCAATAACAACGTGATTCACTAGTGGAAATTATATTATTAGTAGTAACTACAGGTAGTAGCGTCAGTAACTGTGCATTAAGAACAACTTGGGGCGATGAGCAGTAACTGTCACACCCCGATATTTCCACGTATTACCGGTGGGCCCGGTGGGGAGTATCGTGACGTAGTTGATATCATCATAGTCAAATAATCACAGTTTAATGCACAGCGGAAGTCTTGAAAGTAAAATATTAATACAAACCGAAACACAGAGTATAATGAAATATTATACAAATGGTTGTATATGGATCCACAGACGGATCTAAAACATAAAGTAAAATATTGTTCAATAGACTTTAAGTATTAAGAGCTTGCAAGACTCTTTAACTAATACTCAGGAGCTTCCAGCCAATTACGCATAGTACATGCACTTAATATTTTTGAAAAATACGTCAGTTTACACTGGTAAATACAATTAACTGACTCTTTTAAAAAATGTTTATAAAATTGGTTCAGATGCACAAGGAATAAAATCTTTTATAACTTGGGACAATTATATAAAATAGTCTTGTATACAGATTTACATTGTTTGTCGTCCATTCAGGGCCCGGTTAGAAGAGCCAAGACAAGATTAATAGACACACCACTAGTATAAGCCCACAAGAAGTTTCCTCACGAGTGAGATACCGTTTTACATACGCAACTGTCAGGTGTATGCCTACACCCCGTGCTTAAGTCGTGGCCATTTCAAATGAATGAGCCGAGGATATCCAGGACACGATCATATTAACCCCCAAAGGCTTTGTATCAAACACAACAGATTAAAACGGGTTATCTCAATGATTTAACCACTAATCGATCAAATATTCAATACTCGACCAAGCGGTAATAATTTACCGTATCCCAAGCCCGTATAAGGGAAAATAAGTTAAAAGTATTTACCTGAGCTAAATGTAATTTATTCTCAGTCGTATAATCTAATCAGCAAGTGCAAGTAGCTTTTACTGGGCTCCTGATCTGGAACGAAGGTTTTAATAACCTATTAAATTCCTAACGGGTCTTATTTAAGTTACAACTTAGACCGGTTAGTTTTAAAGAAAGGTTTACGGTTCAAAACGCAAGATTATGCGAAGACCAGATTAGAATGTGATTTAGACCCAACAAGTATGAAGACTTGTATAAAATGGGTAAACTAAATACATTCTGGATTTTGAAGTAAAAATGATAAGGTTTGAGCCCAGTGGGTTTCGCGGCCCGCGAGGTTGTCCAGCCCAGGTTACAATTTTGGCAGGTTGTGCAGATTTGGTCCCTGTGTTTTATTCAGCCATTTAAGTGCAGAAAACAACTAAAAACAGCTTAAAACATGTTGTTGCTGCTGTTTCGGGGCTGGAGCCCACGACAGCAGGCCCAGTGGGCTTCACAGCCTGCTACTTGCCCAGCCCAGCCTCCCCAAGTTTGGCAGATGTGCGGCTTTACCCCTGTCATCTTTTAATCTTCCTTAATATTGATATAGACACTTTTGGCGCGAAAATTCTAAAATCTCATAACATGTTAATACAAGGTTCAAAACCTCTAACGGTCAATCCTAGGCATCCCGGGAGCTCGACCGAGCATTGCGAAGGTCTCGGTTTGTTTAAAAAGATCCTCAAAGGCGTAGTTTCGCTTATTGCCGCTTTTAGTCCCTTTGTCGCACAAAGTAGTGCGTAACATCGTTTAACGATATCTAAACCTTTCGTGGCCCATATTGAGTATTCCTGAGCATATGCTTAAGTATTACGATGCTCCCGTTCACTTAAATGGTCACCCAAAGGCATAGATTTAAAAGTTGACGCTTTTGGTCCCTCTAACGCGCAAACTTGCGCGTATCATCGTTTAATCGCATCAAAGTCCTGTGAAATCCATATTAAGCATTCTCAAGAGTATGGTTGCACTTCATAATACTTCGGGTTCGTTAAAAGGTCATTCAGAGGTATAATTAAACATATTGACGCTTTTAACCCCTTTAACTTACAAAGTTGCGCGTAATGTCACTTATAGGCACAAAAGCTTTAGATGGCCAATTTTGGGTATTCCCGAGAGTGTAATCAATTATCATGAAGCTCTCGGTTTGTTAAAAGGTCACTCAGAGGTAAGAATTAACATGTTGACGCTTTTAACCCTTCGACGCGCAAACTTTCAAATAATTATGCAAACGGCTCCTCTTGACCAACGAGTGGCTTTATTTCTAAAAATGAATACCGTATATTGTTATTCCGAGGCTTAGTTTAAGCATGTTAACACTTTTAGTCCTTCTATATTCAAAGTTTTTGATTTTTTGCAAAATTAGTCCCTCATAGTCAACGTTTGACTTTATTAGGGTTTAGTACACGTGTCAACACATCATTGGACGTGATTTTATGAGGTGTTATAGTAACCGAGGTATTGTTGATAGGCTGATCATTAGTAGTAACTAAGTATTCATTAAAGTGGTTCCCTATGAAGGATTTCCTGCCAATAGAGCTACTAATGTTATAATCAAATAATTATCATCGATTTTAACAACTAACTAACATACTCTTTCATGATTTCAAAATATAGAACATACTTGTTTTTCATTTTCACTTTAAATTATCCAATTATTTGAGAGTGACACCAAAATATTTTAACCTGATAATCATTCTCACACAATTCAGAGAGATACACATACTATTTTAAACTATAAAACCTACACTGTGTGGAATGCAAGTTCGTGATAAGACAAATGCAAGGTAGGCACATTCGTAAATGATAGTATCATGAGCCCTAGGATGCCTATTTATGTAGACGACTAGGGATGGCAATTTGACGAATATTGGTAATCTTAGTCTCATACCACATTGTAAAACGGTGCTGCATTTTTAAGTATTATAATTTTGTTACCCAAAAAAAATTAGATTTATAAAGCTATAAAAGTCAATGAAAGGGTGGAATACCCTATTGCCCAAGAACAAGGAAAAAGGAAAACAAAATGCTTTCGAATGTGGTTTGGATAAACTGGTATGTATGTATGTTTAAACTAATCAACTCGGATGCCACCTATGTTCTTGGTGTTCCTGTCAGGTTTGATTCTACTTGTAATTTATAAGGATAAATTTATCACTTTAAAGAGATATATGTTATAAATAAGTTATATTATGGTGACTATTCATATTTCAACTTCAATCTCTTCATTTCCATTGTATTGATTGTATTAATGTAAAAGCCTTATATATAGAGTCCTCATGTATTTCATGTTTAGATCAATGAATAAGAATATACATTCTCTCTTTAATCCATACTAGTGGGAATGCTCGCGCGTTGCAGCGGGTGCATTTGTTTTATCGCTTCGTAGTTGTTTTAGGGTTTGTGGTGTGTGTATGACGTTTGTGGGTTATCTATACCTTATATCTTAGAACAGAAAGTTTCTCCTTTGATCAATTTCTCTTTTTAGCGAACTTTACATTTTCATCATCAATCCAATTGCCAATCTTTTTGTTGAATAACTAATGGGGTCAGTGTTGACTCATTCGATAGAAATTACCAATTACCCATTGGACCTGTTTAATAAAAAAAACACTTTTTTATTGTGTCTTATTACCCATTTGACCTGTTAAAAAAATCTAAAAAAGTGTACCACTTATAGGAATGACATTGTTTAGTTATTTTCATAACAGATACCATCACATTTGCTTATATAGTTACTAAATTATGGATAGATAAACAAAAGGCATAAATACACTAAAACAATAATGTGATCATGCTTAATAGACTTCGAATAGGGGTAACAAAAAAATAGCACCCACTTGCAGTGATATATGAAATTTCAAATAGCACCCATTGTTGTGGTATATGAAAATTGACATAGAAAAATCCCAATAATGAAAACATGAAAAGTTCCAAGACTTCGTTGCAAAAAACATGAACAAGAATACAAGAAAGAACTACAGTGAATAAGGTATCCAACATTTTTTTATTATAAAGAAAAAATCATCAAAGGTTTTGGCTTCAAGTCATCAGTAAACAAGTTTTCAAACCCCCTAAACTTCCTCATGAAACAGTTATTTAATTAATGCAACCACGGTTTCTTACAAACACACATTTCACAAATTCAAGTGAAATTTTGTTAGTGGGTCAGCCTGACCTTTTTAAAGCATCTAAAACTCTACCCAAAGTTACATGTTATTGAACCGAAACGTCCGAGTCGGATTGTCAAACCAGTTAAACAAAGTTAGCTTAAATTACGTTCCGGTAAGAAAATTCAATTATAAAAGATGTCAAATAAGTTAGGTGAAAGGGGGTTAGGTCAATGCGGCATCAACAAATATAAAAACATATCTATTAACATGAACAGACATACATGCGAAGATAGATTTAAGATAGAAAAAAATGTTATACACAGAGTTTTAATCATTTGGTATAAAACTTATCTTAAGAATAAAACCACAAATATCATTTTGGACCCACCGTATTGTTAGTGACAGTAATGCAGAGAGATCCACCTGAAAATAACATGGCATGTTAACATAAGCATTGTGGCATGAATATTGTGTGTATAACATTCAAACTGGAACAATAATGGTTGTAATAGATACACACTCACACATGAACCGGAGATAGAACCCGATCAATGTAGCAATGGTGGCTTCGGCGCTCTGTGTTGGGACCAGAGATAATAACAATCAGTGGCGACGGCGAGACTGTGGTATGTGATCGACGACAATGATGACATTTACACAAGGTGACGACATGGTATTATTTTGGCGCTTCACATCGATAATGGGAAGAAGAAAGCGGTAGATGAATAGAGTGATACTTTTGGGGGTTAGATCGATTTATGATTTGAGGTTTAAGTGGTTTGTTGAGCCAAATTTAATAATACACTCATGATGGCCATTAATCCAGTACTCATAATAAGCTTTGAAAGTTTTATTTCGGTTATGTAAAGGAAGAGGAAGGCAATTATAAACACTAAATAAATGATAGTCTAAATAACTAATTATTACTCAACATCTTTCTTGTGTATTTATTGTAGTTATAATGCATAAATTTATTTAGAATAATAATTGATTTAGACTCTTCACATGCCATTTTAATTATAGGTTACAATGGTGCCCGAATCCCTAAAACACCCCTAAGGTGTCTTAAATTTTTGAACAATGGGCAAGTTTAGCCCCTCTAAAATAGCTTGGCTCTTTTGTACATGTTGCCTGAAGATGTGTACACAATGCAAAATGACCAAAAGGGTACGTTGCGGCGGGGTGGATAATATACGATAGAAACATAATACGCATCAGACAACTTTGTGGTCATTCATGAACACTCCTTGACTACGTTGAATTATCATGAAGTAATCAATGTATCTATTCGGGATTCACTCGGTTATGTAGGTGGACTATTTATTTTGTTAGTTATATGAAATAAAAAACCATAATTCATTTATATACACACAACCATAGTCCATTTAATTAATACAAAAAACCACTAAATATTTTTTTATATGTTTTATATTTCAAGTATTTCATTTAATTGTAGAATTGAATAACATCAGCTCTCATAAACACCTCTTCATTAAACTTTAGTATTTTGAGTATATATAAGCGGTTCTGTTTCCAATCACTAATATTTATAATATTTTATTAGTAAGGTTTGAATGACTTAATATTAGAATATTGAATAGCCGGACTATTTGAATAACCTTAATCTTATTATTAAACTTGTATTTTTTTTTTACGTTTTGCTTTCCGTTATTTGTTAGAATTTCATTTTTTAAAGCTATAAAAGTCAAGGAAGGGGTGGAATACCCTATTGCCCAAGAACAAGGAAAAAGGAAAACAAAATGCTTTCGAATGTGGTTTGGATAAACTGGTATGTATGTTTAAACTAATCAACTCGGATGCCACCTATGTTCTTGGTGTTTGTTGGATCGTGTATGTGACCCTAAACAGTCAGTTAAAGCAGTTCATCTTCGTTTACAGAGGCGGAATCAGAGTAAACAAAGTCACATCAGCTTGTTCCTTTCAATTTCTCTCTATTACTGATTTCCCGAGTCTTATACAATGATTCTGATGAAATTTTGACAGCACCTCGACTCTTACATACAATCTGGTCCGTTTGAAATGAACCAACACACAACCTATTTATAGGCAAAGCCTATTCCGTTTGAACTTGACACATACATGTTCAAACGGACATGCTTCAAACGAACAGGACATCTTCAAACGGACTGGACATGCTTCAAACGGACAGGACACTTCAAACGGACTGACCTGTTTCAAACGGACTGACTATCTAAAACATGACCAAACCCTAATTTAATCACTGTTATGCACTCATTTAACCTATCTAGACATAATACTCGATAAGACGTAGTCAGCAGACATTCAGTGCACCAACAGACTCCCCCTTGGATGTTGACGAAGTCTTTGGCGTCGAGTCTTTAGTCTTTGTCTCTCTCCAAATTTTATCTTCTCATTGCAAAAACTCTCTCTTCACAGGTTCAGAAAATCAATCTAGCTCTATCTTCAATCTCCCCTTTGACTTTTGATCCAGAAATCTGACTCCCCCTTTCGCAGACTCCTCCTCTCGATAAGCTAGGGCTTGAATTCTGGTTCAAACTTTAACATTTTGTTGCCATGGGGATTCTTGTTACCTGCATATACTCTACCACAACATAAGTTTCACACATTTATATCATTTAGATTTAAGAAACTTACTGGTAGAAATCATACATTCATCAATCTGTATAGTTTCATCAAGTTCAAGTAAATGACCTTGATTAACTAAACATACAATCTTTTAAAAACATTTGTATGTAACATTCAAAGTTTATAAACAAACTCTCCCAATCCTCTAGTTCATCATGTTTAGCACTTGGAATTTTGAAAATCCGCTTTCCAACATCAGTTGTCGAAAATCTTTTTGTATTTTTCAAAATTTAAAACTAAACACAATATTTTTGGATTTTTGATTTTCATATACAAATGCAGTAAAGAAATATATACAAACAATATTTTTGTGAGTTTGTGTAAGAGGATCATATCAGTTTTTGAGACAAATCACCAACACCGTTAAGCTTTAATCATTTTAAGTTCTAAACGATTCACTTAGACTGTCAGTATATTGGTCCACTTAAATTTTCACACAAAGTTCAACTGCTTCGAGATACGAGTTTAATGTCTTAGATACTTAAACTTAATCACGTGTCCCACCTCAGAATATACCCCCGTATCCATATCCCAATATTCAATCTTACAGGTGAGTATACCTAGATGATATCTGTAAGGGGTTAGATGCGAAGAACCGTGAGAGCTCAGGTCAGAACTTCCGTTCAGCAGAGAGATGACAGCTTCGACTTAGGTGTGTCCCCTTTAGAGGATCTTTTCTTCAACAGCAATGATTATCAATTTTATTGTTTCATCATTTTTGCTGAGGGCGGCGCTATATTTCAAGCAAGTAGAAAGTATTATACGGGGACTAGGCCATTGCTTCCGCAAAATCAGAAGTCCCGGGATAATACCCCAGATATCACTAAGTATAAAGACCTAGTATCTCAGAAAGAGGGACCTTTCAAACAAGATTTCGGGGGTTACCCATATAACCGAGAGATGTTACCCACGATATAAGCAAGTTTGAATTTAGGTTTATATCTCGTCACAATCTACTAAATGTGCAAAAACCTACTGGCATATCATCAGTGAGACCGCATATCATCAGTGAAACCGTTTATCACTTTTTAACTTTCCATTTCTTTAGCATGCTGTGATCGTCCACTGATGTACTATCATTTCCTCTTTTATACACCAAAACTCATTTTTGCTTTTTCAATATTTTTGGCATTTTCAAATTTTCTAATTTTTTTTTAAAAATTTTCTCCCCCTAAAATCAAAATATGTTTCAATTTTGATTTTCTGAGAAAATTTGAAAACAAACTGTACAAAAATGACAAACTGATATCAAATCACTTCAATTCGCCATTCACTTGGCATAAACAATCAGAACTCCCCCTGACAACAAACTATTTTCCCATTATTAATCAAAAATGGTTTTTCCGGAAAATTAGTTTTGTTTGTCTTTTCACAAACTTGGGGTTCTTTTCATCACATTGTTCTCCTTTAACCACTTGTCGGAAAAAATAAATCAAGTACAACTTAATGTCCTTGATTAATCTTTTGTAATTCGAAATATAACAGTTACCAACCTGTGAATTTCTCAAGAAAGATTTCGATGCCTACTCCACACTTACCAACCTGGGAGTTCCGGCAAGTCAGGATTTTACTTGAATAGATTCACCCAAGCCTGACCAGCCTTGGGTTTGACAGTTTTTACCTCAACATATGGCTCTTCTGGTTTTGATGAACCAGAATCATTGCCTGATTGTGGCTCCTCTAACTTTGACAAGTCAGAATCATTGCCAAAATGTGGCTCTTTTGACTTTGACAAGTCAAATTCATCGCCAACATGTTGCTCCTTTGTTTCTGAAGAAACAAATTCATAGCTAACAACTTTCTTTTTCTTCTCTTTTGTCCTCAGATTTGCATCTGATGAATTCGTTTTGCTTGCCTTTTCAGTTGAGGAAAGCAATTCATCAGAACTTTTTCTCGGATTACCAGTTGTATCCGAGGACAAAATTTTCTCCAAGTATTCTCTTGCCTTCTTTCTCTTCTTCCTCAGTCTGTCGTTCTGCCCCTGTGAAAGCTTCACTTTCGGTTCGTGAACTTTTTGTTCTTGAACTTTCTGTTCTTTGGGCTTGACATTGACTGGTTTCTTTGCCAATTTCTGAGAATCAGCCCTCGATCTTCCCTTTGATCTCATTGGGCAATCTCTGGCAATATGACCTTTGATATTGCATTCAAAGCATCTTCTCGTCTCATAACTCCAGCTCTGACAGTTAACAGCGATGTGTCCTCTCACTCCACAAGTGTAGCACACCCTGTTATCATACCTCTCACTACTTTCATACCACACACTTAGATCAAAACATTGATTTGCCTTGTGGTACTCATGTCTCCTCTTGTATCCTTGATTTGGCATTTGAGCACTGTGGTCAAACTTGCACCACTGATTACCAACTTTTTGTAAGTTTTGTTTTTTAAATTTTTGTGGTTTTTCACAATGATTGGATGACTGAACTGATGAGCTTTTATTTTCATTTTGAAAATTTTTCAAATTTTTAACTTTTTGTTTCTGTTCTACAATCTTCTTAACAAGTTTTTGCTTTGAGCATTCACCTATTTCAGTAGATTGCAAAACAGTATTTTGAAATTTTTCTTGTAATTCTAAAAATATTTTTCTTTTCTTTTCTTTTTCATCATCAGCTTTGTCATCGCAATCTTCAATTTTGACTTTGTCAAAATTTGTGACATTGTCACTTATTGGAACAGAATTGATCGGTTTTGGACAAACATGTAATGTAGAATTCACAAAACCTTTCAATTTAATCTCAAGCTCATCAATTTTATTTCGAGCAATTTCAGCTTCATTTTCAAGCCGAATGATTTTCTGAAGATGAGAATTTATTTCAATCTGTTTTTCAAGATTATTTTTAAAAATAACAGATTTTTCATCTTCTAAAACCTTTATTTGACTTTGAAAATCTTTTTCAATATTTAATTTTTCATTTTCAAAATCCTTTTCTTTTTCTTTAAAATTTTTGTTTTCTAATGACAAACTCTCAATAATCTTCAAAAGTTTGTAATTTTCAGATTTTAGTTTTTCGCAGTTCAATCGCAACTCAAGAATCTGTTCATTATCAGCTTTCTTCTCGTCTTTCAAAGCTTTGTTTTCCAATGTCAAATTCTCCACATCTTTCAAGAGATTGACATTTTCTGCTTCGGATTTTTTGCATTTTGAGCACACCACTTCATATTTTGAAGTTTCATTTTTCTTGGATTCTTCAATCTCTTTTTCTTTTTCTTTCTCTTCTCCGTTTCCCCACCATTTCCTTTGCCAATAATCATCTTCTTCTTTAAACTCTTTGATTATGGTTTCCAAATCAAGAGTGTTATGATCAATAGCAATGTTTCCATAGGGGTCAAGATAACATTCTCTGTCTGGATCCCATCTATTTGCTCTTTTTGCTTCAGAAAAGATACCAGATATTCTGATCAATCTGTTCGTGGCTAACATCTTTCTGTGATTATATTTCTATTCTTCATTTCTGTTGTCTTTCCAAGGAACAGGTTCATATTTTGCCATAATTTTATATCCTTGAATTACCTCGAAATCACCTGCAAACAAACAAACAAATGATCAGTTTAAACGAACTGAATACGTGAAAATGTGTGTTGATAAAATCAATCTAAGACTCGTGTCGAAGATTTTCGGATTTAATCCAATGTTGTTCGGGTGAAATCTCTAAATGAATGGGCTTGCCCAAAAGATATGAATTCAAATGAGCCAATTAAACTTGATCTTGAACAAATTCTGATTGGGCCTATTCAAAGATTTCACAACTTATGGGCCGATAACCTTTGACTTTACTCAATTGCAAAATGGGTCTTTAATGATGTTGAGACTTGGACCGAGACTTGGGCTGATTAAATGATTCAATATCTCGATCACATGTACAACTGACTAAGTATTGTGGCAACTTCTTGGGCCGATATAATTGCTTTATCACATGTATACCTTGAACGAAGCAATCATGTGACCGACTGACACATTAAAGCTGATAACAACACATGCAATCTGACTTTAAAAATACAATTTCCGACAACTTAAATCTGATTTTGTGATTGGGCCGCAAATAAAGTCTGATCACATGCAATATCGATAATAATTGATATTTCAACTTCAAATGGAATGTCTTATCTTGTTTGAGACTACACCACTTTCAAACGGAAATACAATAATGGTCCATTCTCAAACGATCATTTCAAACGTGAACTTTCAAACAAACAGTTTCAAACGTGAACTCTCAAACTGTTAGACACTTTTCAAACGGAAACCACTTTCAAACGAACGGTTCAAACGAATGTGACTTTCAAACGATAGTGATCAATTTCAAACGATAGTGATCAATTTCAAACGGAAAGTCAAGCTTCAAACGGTTCGTTCAAACGTCATAGCCTATGACGTCAGCATATAACGAACAGTTTCAAACGGATTAGATGTTTTCGATCAGTTTTAGGTCGAATTTTAGTTCAAAACTTTCAAGGATTCGTTATCACTGTATTTCGTTTGATATGTGAGAGTTTTAGACCATTTTAACCGTGACAACTAGTTCAAATCAGAAAAGAAAGGTAGAAGTGATAAAATCCGGTATAATCAAGCTGCAATGGTATGAACTCCTCGTCCTGAGCTCTGATACCACTTGTTGGATCGTGTATGTGACCTTAAATAGTTAGTTAAAGCAGTTCATCTTCGTTTATAGAGGCGGAATCAGAGTAAACAAAGTCACAACAGCTTGTTCCTTTCAATTTCTCTCTATTACTGATTTCCTGAGTCTTTTACAATGATTCTGATGAAATTTTGACAGCACCTCGACTCTTACATACAATCTGGTCCGTTTGAAATGAACCAACACACAACCTATTTATAGGCAAAGCCTATTCCGTTTGAACTTGACATATACATGTTCAAACGGACATGCTTCAAACGAACAGGACATCTTCAAACGGACTGGACATGCTTCAAACGGACTGGACAGCTTCAAACGGACTGACCTGTTTCAAACGGACTGACTATCTAAAACATGACCAAACCCTAATTTAATCACTGTTATGCACTCATTTAACCTATCTAGACATAATACTCGATAAGACGTAGTCAGCAGACATTCAGTGCACCAACAGTGTTCCTGTCAGGTTTGATTCTACTTGTAATTTATAAGGATAAATTTATCACTTTAAAGAGATATATGTTATAAATAAGTTATATTATGGTGACTATTCATATTTTAACTTCAATCTTTTCATTTCCATTGTATTGATTGTATTAATGTAAAAGCCTTATATATAGAGTCCTCCTGTATTTCATGTTTGGATCAATGAATAAGAATATACATTCTCTCTTTAATCCATATATAATCTTGTTCTTAGTTTAACTATGTGAGTTGCTAGTGGCCATTGTTTCTTAACAATATAACATTTTTAGGGTATGTCTATAATCAAGAGGAGGTCGTTTCTTAACAATATAATATAACATTTAGGGTATATGTATAATCAAAAGGGAACACTTCAATTTAATATATATTATTTAATAACTTTCTTACCACTCACAAAATCACTTTTCATTTTTTTTACTTTTCTTGTCACAAAGGCTTATCATTTTTAACCCTTTTACTTTTCAACTTTTGAAATTTTGTCTAGAGAATTTTTCATTTTAACCTTAATACTTTTTTACTTTCAACTTTGATCACAAAATGTTTATACCACTCACAAAATCACTATTCATTTTTTTTTACTTTTCAACTCTTATATTTTTCACTTTTACCAATTTGTCACAAAGGCTTTTTCATGTTTAACCCTTGTACTTTTCAACTTTTGAAATTTTGTCACAGAGAATTTTTCATTTTAACCCTAACACTTTTCCACTTTCAACTTTGATCACAATATTTATTTTATGGTTTAACGGCCCATCGAAGCGCGCAGGTCCTAAGTCGACACAGTTATTTGTTTCCATGTTTTACATTTCTGTCTAATTTATGCGAGTTAACACGCCCGTAAGACCGTGGGGTATGGTGGGGCGTGGGTTGGGGGCATAGTGCGACACGTGGAGTATGGGGCACCCAAGACCAAAAGCCAATTTCAAAGAGATATGGTGAGGCGTGGAAAAAAAACCAATTTCAAAGGGCTAGTGCTCTTGGCCAATGAGGTTTCACCATGTCATGTGGATAGCCCCGCTCAACGCCTGGGCTGAAACCCCCGCCCAAGGGGCCACGCCGAAACCCAAGCCCACCCAGGATGGTGACTTGGGCGTTTGTACCCAGCCCATGCCCCAACCCCTGCCCCATACCCCATAGTCTAACGAGGATACATAATTCTACGTTTTTAGTAGGGGTGTAAACGATGCGCAACGGCTCGAGAGCTACTCGGGATCGGATCGGTAAAAAGCTCGAACAAGTCGAGCTTTAACGAGCCCGAGCCCGAGCTCGAGCCTGAAATATGACTCGTTTAGCTATCGAGCCCAAGCTCGAGCTTTGCATACAAAGATCGTTTAGGCTCGCGAGCCTAAACATAATTTTATATTAATTAATTATATATATATATATATATATATATATATATATATATAGGGGAGGGTTTAAATGAGAACGCTAAATATTGTGAGAACCGTGAGAACAAATGAAAAAACCGCGAGAACTTGGTCAAAAACGAATCAAATTCAAATTTTTTTTCTACACTTATCATTATTATTCGAATACAATGTTAGAAATTTAATTTACACGTTTAAATTTACGTGAATTCGTAAATAAAGAAAATTTACACATGTGTAAGTTTGCCATTTACACATGTGTAAATCTGTTATATTTACACATGTGTAAAAAATCTAAAAAGAGTGATTTTGAAAGGAGAAATGAATTATTTGATGTTGTAAATTCTTTTTTTGATGTTGTATTTTAATTACAATGAGGTTTGTATTAAAAAAATTGGTTTTGATTGTTTTTTTCATTCGTTCTCACGGTTCTCGCAATATTTAGCGTTCTCAAGATAACCCTCCCCTATATATATATATATATATATATATAGGTAAAGGGTACTGTACAAATTCCCTTATCGTACATTACGTACGCTACAATCTCAGCCGTCAGATCATCTTCCCGCAATGAAAATCGCAATATTGTGTACTGTACAAATTCCCTTATCGTACATTACGTACGCTATATATATATATATATATATATATAGGTAAAGAGTAAAATACAAATGCGCTTATCGTACGATACGTACGCGATCATCCCAGCCGTTCGATCAGGTGCAGATTTGGTGCGAATTCAATACATATCGCATGTGAAAAAATGGTTAGCATGAGGTAGTGTGAAAAATGGCATGGGGTGTGTAGATGGACAAAATCGCATGTGGAAGATTTGAATATCGCATGTGAAAAAATGGCAAGGGGTAATGTGAAAAATGGCATGGGGTGTGTAGAATCGCATGTGGAAGATTGAATATCGCATGTGAAAAAATGGCTAGCATGGGGTAATGTGAAAAATAGCATGGGGTGTGTAGAATCGCATGTGGAAAATTGAATATCGCATGTGAAAAAATGGCATGGGGTAATGTGAAAAATGACATGGGGTGTGTAGAATCGCATGTGGAAAATTGAATATCACATGTGAAAAAATGGCATGGGGTAATGTGAAAAATGGCATGGGGTGTCTAGAATCGCATGTGGAAAATTGAATATCGCATGTGAAAAAATGGCTAGCATGGGGTAATGTGAAAAATGGCATGGGGTGTGTAGAATCGCATGTGGAAAATTGAATATCGCATGTGAAAAATCTGTGTGAGTGTTACTGTTCATCTTCTTCGATTGTTGGTCGATCATTGTCAGTCTTCTTCCGTTTGACCCTTACAACTCCCAAATTAGTAGTTCTTTTTATCGATATCGCACTAAAAGGAACGAAGGGAGGTTGGGGAAGAAGATTTTCAGGTTTTTGAATTTGATTTAGGGTTTGATTTTGAACTATCATCGGTCAATTACAGAGATTTATGACCTCGCAATGACGTTTAACCTTCCTGGTATGATTTAGATATATTAAAATGATTAATTTAATCATTTAAATTAGTTTCGCCCGCGTTTGATCGATTGAAGATCGTACGGCTGAGGGCATCGCGTACATAATGTAGGATAAGAGGTATTGTACGTTAACTGGCCTCTATATATATATATATATTACATAACATTGGTGGGCCGAGCTCGAGCCGAGCTTTGACTCGTTTAAGCTATATTGAAACGAGCCGAGCTTTGAACTCGTTTAAGGGGCTGTTTGGCTAAGCTTTTCAGAATCACTTATTTGCTTATTTGCTTTTCTGAAAAGCAAATAAGCAATAAGTCATTTTGAAAAGCTATATTTTAAAGCTTTTCAAAATGACTTATTTGCTTATTTGCTTTTCAGAAAAGCAAATAAGCAAATAAGTGATTCTGAAAAGCTTAGCCAAACAGCCCCTAAGATTGTTCTCAAATCATCTTTTACTTACGAGCCGAGCTCGAGCTCAAACTTTTAGGCTCGAACCGAGCCGAGCTCGAGCTCGAGCTCGAGCTTCACTGAAACATCACGAGCCGAGCTCGAGTAGTGGAAAGCTCGGGCTCGGCTCGTTTACACCCCTAGTTTTTAGATCGATATTAGTAAAAGTTACTGGGTCCGTTGTCATCATCATTCGGATAACAAAAACCCCATAAAAACTCACCCAAGCTTCACGCTCCATAATCCAAAATCGAACTATGGGGATACTCACACTACCATTGGTAACCTCTCTTCTGAAACCACATAAACTCCGATTGAGTCTTCTATTCACCACCACTATCCACCACCACCACCGCCCTTTACGAACCCCTTTTAGCCGCACCACCGCCCCTTTATGTTCTTTCACCAATTCTGCAACTGATCAGTCTCCGTTAACGGCAGATGTAACGAATTCAAGTGCAGAGGAACGGCCGGTTAAAGTTTCTATTCCCACTTTTCAACAGGCCATTCAACGTCTTCAGGTAATTATTGACTCTTTTGACTAATTAATCACTTTGAAATTTAAATTTTGTTTATTTGGTTGATTGAATCTTGTTTTTTTTTACATGTGGGTGTAATTGAGGAATGTTGTTTTGGATTTAGGGGTTATTTTATGAGAACTTAAGAGTGAATTTGTACAAATCATGTTATAAAGTTGCAATCTTTTTTACTATTGATGGAAATACTTATAGGTTTATGCTCAAAGAATTTTAACCTACTAAGGCCACACGATATCGGGAGGTTTTCGCATATGGTACGGAGTGTTGGGAATCCCGAACAACGAAACTTGGCGTGCAAGGGTTCAAGGAGGGTTTTAAGGAGTGGATAATTATAGATTATCAAATGTGATTATGATTTAATAAGTAGTTGTAATTATCATGTCCTAGTTAATTGATTAGATAATTATTTAGCATGCTAAACGAGTTAGGTTTGGATGTCTTTAGGATAATTATGTGAACACTCATAGTTATAGTCTAACGTGCTAGGTTAGCTATGTATACCGTGTATAGGGTAGCGATTTGTAAGTTCAATTATTTGAGTAGTTTTCTTGATCTAATAATATTGTGGGAGTTAGCAATAATTTTACGTTTGTTTGAGTATTGAATGGGACTTGTCAGAAATGAAATTCTAGGTGGCAAGTGGGTAGTGTTGTAGTAATCGCTAGTCGGGCGGTGGGGACTAGTGATTAATCGGCATTAATTGTGATTAATCGAGATTAATCAGCACCTAGTCGGGATTTCTACAACCATGCAAGTGGGTACCGATTTCAACACAGTTGCGTGTGTTGTGGTACCGAGCTTTTCTGGAAGACGCTGAGAGACAGAGTTAAGCGTTCGAATTGATTTAGGAAATAAAGTTTAACATGGTTGTGGGATGGGTGGGAAGGAAAAAATAGATCCCCCCCCCCCCCCCCCCCCCCCCCCCCCTCCCTCCAAATTTTGGGATGGGAACAATGGAATTGAAATATGGTGATGTGGCGCTGATGTAGAGGAGGTTGAATGGATGGGAAGGAAAAGATGGATACCGTGTGGCCTAAGCAGGGGTTAAGTAAATCCTTGCTATTGTGTTTACATTTCGGCATTATGGTCATTATTATTGTTTTCTAAGGATTAATTTCATTCAAAATGTTGATAAATAGTTGTTAGTTGCTCTTTTAGCCTTCTTTGTGCTTTTTGTAATATACATTCCTTTCTTATAATGCAGGAGTATTGGGCATCTGTTGGATGTACTATAATGCAATGCAGCAACACGGAGGTACTCTATAACCACATCTTTTAGGCTATATCTTTACTAATTGGGGTCATTGACTTTATGAAAAAATAAAACATTGCTAAAAGTATTTGTTTCTAATGTTTATGGTTTAATAAAGCATGCTCTTTACCAACTGTTTCTCGTGCTTATTATTGCTTTGTTTGCATTGTTCAGGTTGGAGCTGGGACTATGAACCCCTTAACATTTTTAAGGGTTCTTGGTCCAGAACCATGGAATGTTGCGTAAGTGTGCTTTCAATGTTAATACATATGTTTTGAATCGTCTATCAGTTCTATGTAAGTACAAATGTGTCAGTTCGGGTTATGTTGAGATAAAACATTTAAGGGAACGTGTGGGTGTAACGGGTTATAAGTCACAAATGAAGTGTATTCATATGCATGAAAACCTTCTATTCTATATTGTTGTGGTTCTTATTTTGTTTCTCTGTATATCATTTAAAGCGGGACCCACAATCACATTTTTATCTCTTCCGACAATGTGAATGGACCCACAAAATGGGAGTATATTAGACCTTAATTTTATCATATTTATTGTGTGCGCATGCAATATTACTCTCACCTAGTTGAGTTCCATGTTTTTGTGAGTGAAATGAGTTTTCTATTAATTGATGTGATTGCTGATTTGGTAGCTTCTGGTGGAAGGTATGCAGAGCCAAGTATCCGTCCTGATGATAGTCGTTACGGTGAAAACCCTAATAGGCTTCAACGTCATACTCAATTCCAGGTTAATATCAATTTCATTTTCTTTTTCTTTTTTTTAATCATAAAATCCAAACAAATGCATTAAGCCTCACCTGAAATCTATCTCATAGGTTATATTAAAGCCTGATCCTGGAAATTCACAAGACCTCTTCATCAGGAGTCTATCGGCCCTAGGTTTTATTTTCCATAATTTTACACTTCCTTTATATAAGTTGACACTATTCTGATAATTTAGTGCTTTCTTGATTTGCAGTTAAGTAATCATTTATGCTTTTGTGTTGTGGCACAGGTATAGATGTCAATGCACATGATATTCGTTTTGTGGAAGACAATTGGGAAAGCCCGGTAAGCTGGTTTTTTTCATATACGGTATATTAATTTATGTTATTTTAACCCGTGATATATCCTTACGTTAACTTTTAGGTACTCGGTGCATGGGGATTGGGCTGGGAGATTTGGATGGACGGGATGGAGATTACACAATTTACCTACTTCCAACAGGTACCATACTTGCCCTATGAACACAGAACACCACAATACTTATATTCAGATTCTTATTTTCTATTGTTGTTTATCTTTTATGTTCTCTTGTTTAAGGCCGGAAGTCTTCAGTTGATGCCGGTATCCGTTGAGATCACATATGGTCTTGAACGCATCCTAATGTTACTTCAGGTCAAATATAGATTTCATTTATTTGTTCATACTTCCATTCATCCTATGCTTACTTTATAGTTTATATAATATGATTTTGTGAACTTTTTTTAGGGAGTTGACCATTTCAAGAAAATCAAATATGCTGATGGAATCACTTATGGAGAACTTTTTTCTGAAAACGAGTAAAAGCTATTCGGTCTTTACGTGCTAGCCTTTGTCGAATTTGTGTTATGGTCATGATTAACGTTATATGCTTGTGTTACAGGAAAGAAATGAGTGCATATTATCTAGAGCATGCAAGTGTGGATCATATTCAGAAACACTTTGACTTTTTTGAGGCGGAAGCACGTGCTTTGCTTGATTTAGGCCTTGCAATACCTGCGTAAGTTCCTAATGCCTTATTTCTGCTTTCTTAAGCGTGCTGCGCGCATGGTTGTTGTTCCTGTAATATAATAAAATGTGTTTGTTGAAATTATCTTTTAGGTATGATCAGCTTCTCAAGACTTCTCATGCTTTTAATATCTTAGACTCTAGAGGCTTTGTTGGGGTTACAGAACGTGCACGTTATTTTGGGCGGATGCGCAGGTAGCTTCTTCTTTTGAACGCGTCTTGTAGAAGTGGCAAAATTGGTGGGTTGGGTGACATATCATTTTGAATTCGATTTGAAGGGCAATTCAGTCCTTTTCACTTCATGTAAAAAGACCGAATACCCTTGAAAAAGACTGAATTGCCTTTTAAGTTAACAAAAAAGACGGAAATACCCCTGACTGAACGGAGAAAAATGGATGGAGTTAACGAGCCGGATGAAAATGGCAGGATTTCAAACCTTTTGGATCCAGATGCGCTATGTAGCACAGGGACTCCATTTATGTGGCCGTGTACTTGTCGGGGACGGAAACACCATGGGTACTCGTCGGGGACGTTTCCTAAACGTTTCCAATGTCGAGGGCGTATCTGGTAGAAGTATCCAGCCCGTTTCCATTTATTTTTAGGGTTTTTACCCTTTCAAATTCCACAACCGACCATTAAATAAATAGACCTATGGCTTCTCTAATCTCTAAACTCTCAAGTCTCATCATCTCTAATTCTCTATCGATTGCCGATCTCTCACTAGATAAACTGGAATTTGAAAATGATTTGATTATTGATAATTAATTTCCTTTGGAAGATGTAGTGTTTTTGGAATTTGTTTAATGTATTTTTATTATTTTTTTTATTTTTTATTGCCGTACCTGTATCTTGGAATTTTGAGTTTTGCCGTTTCTCGTTCCCGTATCGTCCCAGTACCCCGATCCCGTACCCGTTCCAGTGCTACTTAGCAGATGCGGAAAAACAAACCTTTGGATGAAAGTCGCAAAACTGGCCAAACCTTAGGGAACGAAAATGGCATTTTACTCTTTTAACTATTATGTAAATGTATTATTCTAATAATAATATATCTTTTGAAGTAATTTTATGCAATGACCATACAATTAAGGTTACTTTCGACACCTTTCCCTTTTAACTTTTTTTACTCGTTTGACCCTTAGAGATAACACATATCCCAAATTGGCTCATTTCTTAAATAAATGGATCAAAATTGCCACATCTGACATTTATCACCAATTCACCATCTCTCTTCGGTTAAGAACATAAAATGGTATGACCGAACTACCCTTAATACGTCACAAGGTCACATTTATCGGCTTTGTATCTCCATCAGTTTAGCTCGACAATGTGCGGTGCTTTGGTCGAATACAAGAGAGTCTCTTGGACATCCATTAGGCATTATTTCTCAAGCTAACAACCTTGTTGTTCCAAAGGAGCTTCTAGAATCAGAAGCCACAAAGGTACTTGCTTTTTACTTGTTACTTTTCCTTCTTTAACTCCAACTTAGTCAATGTGAACATATTGTGTTATACGGGAGATGACAACACTTTTGTTCATATGAGGTATAGGTGTCTGCTGAACCGAGATTGTTTGTTCTTGAAATCGGGACAGAAGAATTACCACCAAATGACGTTGCTAGTGCGGGCCAGCAAGTATGTACATTATCATCTAATTAGCTCATTTCTCGTTCCCGTATTTTACAATGTATTACTGACTATAATGTATTTATTTCAGTTGAAAGATCTAATTGTGCAATTACTTGGAAAACAAAGACTGACACATGGTGAAGTTCGTGTATTTGGCACACCGAGGAGATTAGTAGTACGGTTTCCTCTTCCTTTTATGATTAGTTAATAATGATGTTCTTATGATTCTATTCTTATAATATATTGTTATATGATTTCAACTGTATTGGTTTGCCTTTGCAGATTAGTGTTGAGAATCTATGCTCTAAGCAATCCGCTAACGAAGTTGAGGTTCGAGGACCTCCAGCTTCAAAAGCTTTTGATAATCTAGGAAATCCAACTAAGGTATGTATGTATATACATATATATGAATGCATACATCATGTGCATATTTGATGTGTATTCCTCAACCTGTTAGAGCTTGAACTGATCTAGGATTTTTTTTCATTTATTAGGCAGCTGAAGGTTTTTGTCGTAGAAATTCTGTACCAGTGGACTCATTGTATAGGAGAACAGAAGGTAATACCTTTGTATCTGTGGAACGTTTTTATCACTGAACCAATTTCCGAAGTTAACGAAGTTGTAACTTTTTTCTTATTGTTATAGGTAAGACAGAGTATGTCTATGTCCGTGTGATGGAGTCGGCACAGCTTGCTGTTGAGGTACAATATGCTATATGTGTGTGTGTGTGTGTTGCATCTCAACTTTTAAATGAATTACTATACATTTTTACTGGTAAATATGTGTAAGAAAGGATAGAGCTAAAATGATGTTTAGGGTGGATTTTAAAAGAAAATACGTGATAAAATTTTATTGCAGACCCCTTTAATAATTTGATTTATGCTATTATATAGTGCTGATATTGGGCAATGGCAGAGATGAGAGATATAACGACAATAAACGAAACACACTTTGTTTTTAGGATCATGCAATTCTGGACTGCGCGAATTCTTATTATTATTAGTGATGGTTTCTATGATGCACTGGGACGGGTACGGGAACGGGAACGGGAAATGGGGACGGGTACGGGAACGGGAAACGGCAAAACTAAAAAATTCAAGAAGCGGGGACGGGACGGGTACGGGAATAAAAACATATAAAAAAATAAATATATATTAAAGATAATGTAACACAAAACCCCAAAATAGTTATATATTGATGTAAAGTTCAAAAATCCCATATCTCCTTAAGCAAGTCTTCCTCTCTTGTGAAATATCTCTATCCCTATGAGGAGGGAGTCTTTTACTATCCTCAAGACTATTATAAATTAAATAATCATTTAAAACTCATGAATATTACATATGAAAATTTGCTTATATTTCGTACATGCATATAATTTGGTTTATGAGAACTTGTATAAAATAGAAACTAGAATAAATGAAAACTCATAAAAAGACATAAGACATTAATTATCTATTGGTTTTGCAAATAAAAAACATATCATGTGTAGCATCATTTAGAGAAACACCAAAGTATAGGGACTTTTTGTGTAAATATCAAACAAAAAAAAAAAATAAAAAAGAAAAACACAAACAGCTCGCTTCTTCATTTCTTCTCCGTCTTTCCCGGCCAGTTTCCGGCAACCTCGGAGCCACCAATCGCATCCGTTTATATTTTTTAAAAACCAAAAAAATAAAAATAAAGGGAAACATGCCGAAGCGTTTCCTGCACGTCCCCAAACCCCGTCCCCTTCATTCATATTATGATTATATTTCCTATAGGTTTTATCAAAGGAGTTGCCTGGTGCAATTGCTAAAGTGTCGTTTCCAAAGTCCATGCGTTGGAATTCTGAGGTGCGTCCTGATTCTTGAATATATATCACACTGAATAAACCTAATTATAACTTCTTCTCGAATTACAACTTTGTTGATTCAAGTTACAGTTCTTTTAAGTAGTTATCTGCTTTATCGAACTTTACACTTTTTAACGTGTGAATAATCATATAATTCTTGTATCATCTAGGTCATCTTTAGCAGACCTATTCGTTGGATTTTGGCACTCCATGGGGATGCAGTTGTTCCTTTTGCATTTGCTGGCGTATTAAGGCAAGCGGTCACTTCATGCATTTCCTTACTTTATATTATTTTATAAATTTCTTCATGAGTCTATTTCAATAAACCTAGTGTATGGTCACATAGCATTATCTTATTTTTATATCACTCGTCACATCCTTTTTTACTGCAGTGGTAACGTTTCTCACGGTCTACGGAATACAGCATCGGCTACAACCTTGGTATGTGTGATATGTTAACTTTAACTAATTCAAAAATAATTTTTTTCATTTCTAATATATATGGAATTTCATGCAGGTCGATAGCGCAGAGTCTTACGCTAATGTAATGCAACAAGCCGGAATTTCTGTCGACACTGAGGTGACTTAAGTGCATATCTTTTCTATTATCAATCATGCGTAAAAAGCTGCATGCTAAAATAACTTTCTTATTGCAGCAACGGAAGAAAGTAATTGTAGAACGAGCCAATTATTTAGCAAAAGGTGTTGACGGATGTCTTGTGATGCAAAGCAACTTACTTGATGAGGTAACCAGTTATAGTAAGTTAGTATTATCTTCCTCAATTTTCATTTTTTTAATAATGTAACTGATTGTTTGTGGTAATGAACTTAGGTTGTAAACCTTGTCGAAGCACCTGTTCCCGTGCTCGGGAAATTCTCAGAGTCATTCCTAGTGCTCCCGAAAGATCTGTTAGTAATGGTATCGTGTTCTTCTAAACATCTATTAGAAATTTGTTACAATCTACTATAAAGACGATTATTGTATCTATTGTTGAGTTAAATTTATCCTGCAGGTTATGCAGAAGCATCAGAAGTACTTTGCGTTGACGGACACGAACGGAAGTCTGTTGCCGTATTTCATTGCTGTAAGATATATTATCAGCTCTAAACCGCAATTACTACATTTGAAGTTATATTTTTTAACGCTATTAATTTCTTCTCAGGTTGCAAATGGAGCGATTAATGAATCAGTTGTTAGGAAAGGAAATGAAGCTGTACTCAGGTTCGCATTGTCACTTTTCTTTGTTTCGGTTTCTTGTCTTGTGTAGTATGAATGTATAGTTAACTGAAATAGTCGAGTAATTTTCTTTATCGTAGAGCTCGATATGAAGATGCTAAGTTCTTTTATGAATTGGACACTAGTAAAAGGTTTTCGGAGTTCCGGGGTCAACTGAATGGAATTCTTTTTCATGTAAGTTTTTCCTACTCTTCATATTGACAAAATAACATATATTTTGTATATGTCTGGTCTCTCTCTCTAAGAAGATGAAATTTGCAGGAGAAACTTGGAACGATGGAGGACAAAATGATACGGGTCGAGAGTACCGTTAGTGAACTCGGGTCGGCCCTAGGGCTAAGTGAAGATAAGCTCCAGACTGTTCGTGAAGCTGCATCACTCGCTATGTCTGACCTCTCAACTGCTGTTGTTACGGAATTTACGTCTTTATCAGGAATAATGGCACGCCACTATGCTCTTCGTGAAGGATACTCGCAACAGGTTTCCGATGCATTGTTTGAGATTACACTGCCTCGATTTTCCGGTGATATACTCCCAGAAACTGATGCGGGAATTGTATTGTCGATTGCAGACAGGTAAAATCGCTTTTGAAAAGTCATAATGTTTTTTTTTCCATCCTCGAAAACATATATGGAGGCAAAGAGAAGAAAAGAAGGATGAGAAGTTTGACTTTTGTTGGTCAAACGAAAATTGATTTGAAAATTTCTGTATATTTTTTCACTACAAGTTTTTTTTTAGCTATGGAATCAGTAGTTATTCTGGTTATTACTTTTTAGTCAGTAAAGTTTAAAGCGTATGTCTATTTTGAAGTTAAAATCAGCCCATTTGACTACAAAAGTCAAAGGGTACATCTGTTTTTGAATTGCAATTATATAATTGTTTTTACTTTAATTTGGCAGGCTAGATAGTCTAGTTGGCTTGTTTGGAGCCGGTTGTCAACCGAGCTCGACTAATGATCCATTTGGTCTTCGAAGGATCTCGTATGGTCTTGTAAGTCATCTGACTTTTGCATTAGTCAACTCCTATCTGTTGACTTTTGGACGGATTCTAACTTCTAAGTATTCATCTCTTCCAGGTCCAAGTCTTGGTGGAAAAAGATAGAAACTTGGACTTAAAACGTGCTTTGGAAGTCGCTGCTTCCTTTCAATCCTTAAAAATAGATCCTGTAACACTTGATGAGGTATGCATATCTTTATAATTCATTAGGTGTTACCTCTTATTTATTGAGTGTTTTTTTAATTATTTTTCTTCTCTGATTTTTAGGTGCATCAGTTTGTTACAAGAAGACTTGAGCAGTTTCTTGTACGTTTACTTATATCCAACTTCAAATTAACATGACATTTTATTTGTCTTTTTCCCAAAATGACTATAAATATACTTTACATATATTTAAAGGCGGTTATCACTTTTTATGGACATGGAACATGATTCTTGTCGATTATGGAGTTTAATAAGCTACTCATATAACTATTCAAAGCCAAATGTCGATTCAGATGCTTAAATATGCTGAAATATTTACATGATTTGGCTCAATTTTATTTTGTAACGTTAGGTTGACAAGGGAATAAACCCAGAAGTGGTTCGTGCTGTTTTATCGGAGCGTGCAAATTGGCCTGGTTTGGCAGCAAAATCTGCACATAAAGTAAGCAACCGATTTTAATTGTACTTCCTTTGCGTTATACTTTGTAAGTTGTAACGATGATAATGGGAAAACATGTAATTTTAGCTTGGATGTGTGGTCGAAAATGAATATATTGTAGAATTCACGTGACGTCCCACAGTGGTAGCTTTTGCATTTTATACAAGACGTTCCCAAATTTATACTTTTTTTTTGCAATTTTCAAATTAGTATTATGAAGTTTTGCCTAGGATTTTTTTTTATTCTAATGTAACAATATAATATACAGATGGATGCATTGTCACGAGGTGAGGTTTTGCCAAAGGTGGTTGAAGCATATTCTCGACCAACAAGAATTGTTCGTGGAAAGGATGTTGATGTTGATACAGAGGTACATCTCATCATCAATTATTGTACCGCAAATTTCCGATTCCCAATGTTTTGTTTAAACATCATATACTCTTAACGATATTGGAAAATCGGCTTCTTTTAGGTGGATGAAGCTTCGTTCGAGACAAACGAAGAGAAAATGTTGTGGAGCACGTTCTTGTCTATTAGAAGCAAAATACACCCTGGTAATCTTTCCATTTTTCCCAAATTTCAGCTACAATGACGTAATTACCTCTTATTTCCATAGTTGCAAATTAGTGATGGTATTGGTTTTGGTTTTCATAACGTTTTGTAGTTAATTATCTTTATGTGTAGATTTTGCATTTCTCGTGAACTCATTTTTTTTTTAAATATTTCAGGTATTGAGGTGGATGATTTTGTGGAAACATCATCGCAACTAATTCAGCCACTTGAAGATTTCTTCGCTCATGTCTTCGTTATGGTGGTACGTTCCCGCGAGTATTGAAAATAATAAAATAAAACAACTGATACTAAATCTGTTGGAATAAAGTTACTTAGATTTAAAAAAAAAAATCTAATAAGTTGATGCATACATTTGCAGGAAGATGTAAAGGTCAGAAAAAATAGACTTGCCCTGCTTAGAGAAATATCTGAACTCCCTAGAGGTATAATTGACCTCTCAGTTTTGCCTGGATTTTGACCATTTTCAACGCGTGTCATAGGGCCCCGCTTTTTAACTTATTGTTTGTAAGGTGATAAAACGTTTTTTCCATGTACGGTCTATACACATTTTAGATCAGTAAAGGGTTTTACAGATGGATCGATTGCCTAGATAGAATGCACGATAAAATTGCTGATATAAGTTACTGAAAATTGTTCGATTCGTTATGAAATAAATACGTTGTTAGGACTGTTTAAAATCCTAATCTGGTAGTTTATAAAAGAATGATCACTCTGTTTAGAGCATACAATTAAAATTGTACTTTTCTTTGAGCTATTAAATTCTTATATATATTTCTAGAGCTTAGAGTGGTAAGTTCTTATCTCTTCGCTATCTTTCATTTCTTCGATTTCATATCAACCCCGGATTTGGACTGGACTGTATGGATATGGTTACAAACTGAGAACCAATAAGTTCTCATACCATGGACCGCATGGCAGAGAACATGGCTGTACGTAACTGGCACCATTTATGTTTCATTTTGGTTTACCGGTCTTGATGATTTGACCCGAATTTATAAATCTTTTTTAAAACGTTACAGATCTCGTTATCCCGCCTAAAGCAAATTTATATTTCAAGGGTAAGTAGCAGTGGCGAAGCTTGACCTGAATGACGGGGGGTCGAAAACGTATATACCAAAAAAATTCTATAGAACCGGGGGGTCGAAAACGTATATAGCCAAAAATTTCTATACGAAAACTACATATATAACAATACTGAGCGAAAAGTTCGGGGGGGTCGGGCGCCCCCTCTCGCCCCTTCTATGCTTCGCCCCTGGTAAGTAGTACTTGTATATCACTGTTCTGGTTAACGCGCTGTCCACAAATATTAACAGTTTGATACCTTGATTAATACAAGGTTGGCCTGTGTCGTCCGCATTTATCACCAACTGTTGGCTACCCCTATCATTTCATAAACCAATCAAAGTAGTAAGTTTTATGCATTGAGTTGCACTACAAGTGACTTTTGACCTTCCTTTTTAAGCTCCATACTTTACAAAGAATTTGACCCCTTCGACACGATCTAACTCAAATTGTTTACTCGCAAACGGTCCTAATTTGTCCAAAAAGCTCATAACTCGCTCAAAATTGTCTGGTTTGTAAACAAGCTCAAGCCAAGGTAGGCTTGCTCGTTAAATTTTAATGTATACAAGTTATAACCCATGTTTTACAACAATATAAGCCGCGGCTTGACGAGACACGAGTTGGATCGAGCTTTTTACGAGTCGAGCTCGAGCTCGAGCTCAAGTTTCAGCTCGTTAAGGATAAACAAGATTGTTTAACTTCTAGCCCGATCAAACACCATCTAATCCAACTATATGTTAAAAAAACATATGATCTATGTATGTCAACGGGATACGTAGGTTATTATGTGTAAATATCTCATACGAGGTATATATGTAGCTTACAAGCTACATATATGTATCTCGCGAACTATACAGTCTTTTTTTTCAAAGATCAATAAATTAAAAAAAAAAGGAATGAAAAAATAAAATAAAGAAAATCTTGATTGATAGTGGTTTTCTCAAGTTTCCAAATATTTCTTAGATTTTCTTATAATCCCTTAGTCCCCTCTCTCTCTATATAACGTGTGCTTAATATCTGTTGTAATATTTTATGTCAAGAAATTTATTACCCCTTATAAAACTTCTGCCTAATCACATAAAGACTATAAGATTGTAACGTATAGCTAGAACATAAAACGTAATCATTAAGTATTGGTTGTTATAAAGCAGATCTGAATATGTATATATAATATAAATACACACACATAGTTTTGTACAAAAGAAGGTGGGGTAGGGGTTGAAATGTAGAAACTCGTGACTTAGAAACACCATGTGAAACTTGGTAAAGTGTAAAACCGGCTATTAAATACAGAAGCATATAGATATTGTAGACATGGTTTTGCGCAGACAGATATACTGCATACAGAGATATATTACGTACACAAACATATCATGTATACAAATATTTTGCTTATAAATGTAGAAACTGGTGACTTAGAAACACCATGTGAAACTTAGTAAAGTGTAACACCGGCTTTTAAATACAGAAGCACATAGATATTGTAGACATGGTTTTGCGCAGACAGATATACTGTGTATAGAGATATATTATGTAAACAAACATATCATGTATACAGATATTTTGCTTATAAATATACAACAATAGATGTGGCAACATATAATTGGTCTATAACCAATCACCTTTTCAAGACAAGTGGCGTATCTCGTGTAAATGGGCCACGTGAGTATCACGCTTCTGGTGCCCCCTCAAACAATACACATACCACTTTTAAGTAGTAACAACTAGTTGATGAATAATCTAAGTTATCCAAGAGTTTTAATAAAAATATTACAACTCAAATCCTCATCATTATTCTTTTATATTGCTCTATCATCACCGACCATTACTCTAAATTCCCATGTGATGTGTAACTTTCAGAAAGAAATCGCAAAGGGTAATAGCATACTTTGGGTAAAAATTTTAATGTATATAAGTTATAACCCATGTTTTACAACAATATAAGCCAGCTCGACGAGACATGAGCTGGATCGAGCTTTTTACGAGTCAAGCTCGAGCTCAAGTTTCAGCTCGTTAAGGATAAACAAGATAACTTCTAGCCTGATCAGACACTATCTAATCCAGTTATAAATTTTTATTAAAGAGGAATCTGGCATGTCACTTTACTCATATTATAATGTCAAGAACAAAAATATTAACCAATTTAAAGTGAAAAATTGTAACTAACCTCTGAAAACGAATAACTGACTACACTTGCCGGTTCAAGACCTTCACACAATGTACTCTTTGTTGGCTTGTCTGTCACTGTAGATAAAAAGCACACCACATTATCCTTATATTAAATTTTGAGTGTTTTGAACAGTAACCATATTAAGAAGAGAAGTGAATAGTATCGGGTACCGGTATCAAATTTATCAAACTGAGTGTATTTTCGGTATTCGTTCGACACCGGTATTCATCGGGTTTTACCCTCAAATACCGGTATCGTACCAGTACCGACCGTATCAAGCCGTACCGTACCAGGTATATTCGGTACCGGTACCCACTTTTGGGGATTTTGGTAACGGTATTTCGGTAACGGTTGGTACCGAGCTCATCAAATCCTGTAGCAACGTAGCAATGCAAGTAATTGCACAGTTTAGATTACTTTTCATACACACAGTAAGTAAACTGTATTTTGTTTGAATGAGGTTTTATATACACAACTTATTTTACTTTATTTTTTGTCTTTTTACGTAATGAATGAATTGTAACATGTAAAATTAACTTGAATATTTAGATTATTGATGAGAATATCGTATCAAATCCTGTAATCAAACCGGTATCGTATCGGTACCAAATTTACTATATCAAATCATTTTCGGTACCAATTTGGTACCCACCTTTTGGCGTTTTCAGAATCGTTACTTTCGGTTAGACACCGGTCTAGCACCATACCTATATTTATTGATTTTTACCTTCAAATACCATACCGTATTGTACCAAGCATTTTCGGTGTCGGTACCTAATTTCGATGATTTTCCGGATCGGTACTTTCGGTGTCGTTACCGTTACCACTACAAGAACCTGGCACCTTTAGCGGCGACAGCTGTCGCCGCTATTGCCCACATTTGTCGCCGCTATTACCTTTTAGCGGTGACATGTCACCGCTAAAGGGTCGCCGGTATTGATGGGTCGCTATTGGCCTGGTTGTCGCCGCTATTGATACTGTCGCCGCTAATACTCTTGCCGGAGAATTCGCAGGAAAGATCGCCTGAGATAGATTGCCGGAGATTACATAACAAATCGGTTATCAAAAACTTGTCGGAACTAATAAATTTAAAGATTACATAACTTTTCATTCAAATTCTCATCTCAAAAAATGGATTCATCGGTACTATCAAAAACTTGTCGGAACTATACATTTTCTAAACAATAAAACGATAAAAGAAACTGGCCGGAACTTGTCGGAACTATACATTTTCTAAACAATAAAACGAAACTGGCCGGAACTTGAGCTTGATGATGGCGGTTCAACGGTGGTTCAACGGCGCCTGAGATAGAATCACGGTGGTGGTGGTGCAGCTTGATAATGGTGGTGGTGGAGCTTGATAATGGTGGTGGAGCTTGATGATGGCCGTTCAACGGTGGTTGACGGAGCTTGACGGTGGTGGTGGTGCAGCCGGTCCAATGGTGGTGGTGGAGCTTGATGATGGCGGTCCAACGGTGGTGGGTGGAGCTTCAGGGTGGTGGTAGCTTCACGGTGGTGGCGATCCGGCGGTGATGGTAGCAGGTTGTTGTTGTTGTGAAGATGATTGAGTTTAGTGATTGTGTTTGTGTTTGTGTTTGTGGGTGAGTGTGTTTGTTTAAGGGAGAGAAAGCAGGAAGGGGCCCAAACCGTTGGATCATACTCTCATCAAGGGCAGAGATCAGCTCTTTTCAAGCTTCACACGGATTGGCTTTTAGCGGAGACAGATGTCGCCGCTAATGCCTATTGTCTTGTCGCCGCTAATGCCCTTTAAATCCCCAACCGTTAGATCAGGATAAGGATCAACGGCTGGGGTTTGGTTTCAGACTCCGGGACGCGGATCGACCAATAGCGGCGACATTTGGCCTGTCGCCGCTAATGGTGTCGCCGCTAAAAGTGGTTATTTCTTGTAGTGTACCGGCACCGAGCTCATCCATATTTTAACGTGTTAGCACCGTAATAACTGAATTGAAAACAACTGAATTTCCAACGTGTAGGACGTGTGGGTCCTATTATTATATATTAGGTTATTTAAAATCGGTTTTTAAGGACGGATTGACTATCCTTTTCACAACATTTTTATTTATGTTTTGATATTCGGTATCTGCTTCCCGTTACCGACACGCGTTTTGCAGTCATTGGGTCCCCGCCGCAACGTGCGAGCAGAAATTTAACTAGTTCACCTTAAAATCACATAAAATAATGGAGATATCAAGTTACATTATATTATATCTATATTAATTTGCAAACCTTAGCTATTGCAGATGTTATATTCACTTGTTGTCAAGTGACAAAGCCATTCATAGTCTGCCACATATAACACTTATTTTTAGAAAGGTGTAACTTTTTCTTGATTTTCGAATGTTGTGCCTTTTTATATGCATTTTGTTCAAATTTTACTAAAAGTCGGCTTGTTGTCCGCCGAGAATCGCGGGTATAATCTGCTAGTTATTATATATAAAAGAACATGTTAGCTACAATATTTTTTTGTCTTTTTTTGTCATTTGTGTTTTTTGTCATTTCTTATAAAGAAATTCTTGATTGTTAGCTTTGTCAAGAAATTCATTGCACCTTATATAATGTGTGCTTAAAATTTGTTGTAATGCTTTATGTCAAGAAATTCATTGCACCTTATAAAACTTCAACTTAATTACATAAAGACTATAGATTGTAACGTATAGTTAGAACATAAACCATATTCATTAAGTATTGGTTGTTATAAAGCCAATCTGAATATAGATACATAGTTTTGTACAAAAGGTGGGATGGGGGTTGAAATGTAGAAACTCATGACTTAGAAACACAAAGCGAAACTTAATAAAGCGTAAAACCGGCTTTTAAATACAAAAGCACATAGATATTGTAGACACAGTTTAACGCACACAGATATACTGCGTACACAGATATTTTGTGTATAAGTATACAATAATAGATGTCCCAATGTACAATTGGCCTATTTCCAATCACCTTTCCAAGAGAAGTGGCGTATCACGTGTAAGTGGGCCACGTCAGTATCACGCCTTTTATGCCCCCTCAAACAATACCTTTACCACTCTTTTTCTCTTTATAGCTTGTTTATGTATATAAATAGTAACTTGTTAATGAATAAGTAGTAACGAGAAAAAGAGTATTAATGCAGTAAAAAGAAAATCAAATTTGCTGATACATTCTTATATGATAACTAATTAATTATACATTTCTAGTTTAGTTAATACAAAAATATTGGAGTCGGTAGAATAGTCTGAAGGACAATGTCGAGAACAAAAATATTAACCAATTTAAAGTGAAAAACTGCAACTAACCTCTGAAAACGAATAATTGACTGTACATGCCGGTTTAAGACCTTCACACATTGTACTCTTTGTTGGCTTGCCTATCACTGCAGAGCACACCACATTCAGTCTATGATGCACTGGGACGGGTACGGGAACGGGGTACGGGGACGGGTACGGGAACGGAAAATGATACGGGTCGAGGAGAAACTTTAATTTTCAGGAGAAACTTGGAACGATGGAGGACAAAATGATACGGGTCGAGAGTACCGTTAGTGAACTCGGGTCGGCCCTAGGGCTAAGTGAAGATAAGCTTCAGATTGTTCGTGAAGCTGCATCACTCGCTATGTCTGACCTCTCAACTGCTGTTGTTACAGAATTTACGTCTTTATCAGGAATAATGGCACGCCACTATGCTCTTCGTGAAGGATACTCGCAACAAGTTTCCGATGCATTGTTTGAGATTACCCTGCCTCGATTTTCCGGAGATATACTCCCAGAAACTGATGCGGGAATTGTATTGTCGGTGGTAAAATTGCTTTTGAAAAGTCATAATGTTTTTTTTTTCATCCTCGAAAACATAAATGGAGGCAAACAGAAGAAAAGAAGGATGAGAAGTTTGACTTTTGTTGGTCAAACGAAAATTGATTTGAAAATTTCTGTATATTTTTTCACTACTAGTTTTTTTTAGCTATGGAATCAGTAGTTATTCTGGTTATTACTTTTTAGTCAGTAAAGTTTAAAGCGTATGTCTATTTTGAAGTTAAAATCTGCCCATTTGACTACAAAAGGGTACATCTGTTTTTGAAATATTCAATTGGTTTTCTATAATTTGGCAGGCTAGATAGCCTAGTTGGCTTGTTTGGAGCCGGTTGTCAACCGAGCTCGGCTAATGACCCATTTGGTCTTCGAAGGATCTCTTATGGTCTTGTAAGTCATCTGACTTTTGCATTAGTCAACTCCTATCTGTTGACTTTTGGACGGATTCTAACTTCTGTGTATTCATCTCTTCCAGGTCCAAGTCTTGGTGGAAAAAGATAGAAACTTGGACTTAAAACGTGCTTTGGAAGTCGCTGCTTCCTTTCAATCCTTAAAAATAGATCCTGTAACACTTGATGAGGTATGCATATCTTTATAATTCATTAGGTGTTACCTCTTATTTATGGAGCGTTTTTTTTATTATTATTTTTCTTCTCTGATTTTTAGGTGCATCAGTTTGTTACAAGAAGACTTGAGCAGTTTCTGGTACGTTAACTTATATCCAACTTCAAGTTAACTTGACATTGTATTTGTCTTTTTCCCAAAATGACTATAAATATACTTTACACATATTTAAAGGCGGTTATCACTTTTTATAGACATGGAACATGATTCTTGTTGATTATGGAGTTTAATAAGCTACTCATATAACTATTCAAAGCCAAATGTCGATTCAGATGCTTAAATATGTGAAATATTTACATGATTTGGCTCAATTTTATTTTGTAACGTTAGGTTGACAAGGGAATAAACCCAGAAGTGGTTCGTGCTGTCTTATCGGAGCGTGCAAATTGGCCTGGTTTGGCAGCAAAATCTGCACATAAAGTAAGCAATCGATTTTAATTGTACTTTGCGTTATACTTTGTAAGTTGTAACGATGATAATGGGAAAACATGTAATTTTAGCTTGGATGTGTGGTTGAAAATGAATATATTGTAGAATTCACGTGACGTCCCACAGTGGTAGCTTTTGCATTTTATACAAGATGTTCCCAAATTTATACTCTTTTTTGCAATTTTCAAATTAGTATTATGAGGTTTTGCCTAGGATTTTTTTATTCTAATGTAACAATATAATATACAGATGGATGCATTGTCACGAGGTGAGCGTTTGCCAAAGGTGGTTGAAGCATATTCTCGACCAACAAGAATTGTTCGTGGAAAGGATGTTGATGTTGATACAGAGGTAGGTCTCATCATCATTTATTGTACCGAAAATTTCCGATTTCCAATGTTTTGTTTAAACATCATCTACTCTTAACGATATTGAAAACTTGGCTTCTTTTAGGTGGATGAAGCTTTGTTCGAGACAAACGAAGAGAAAATGTTGTGGAGCACGTTCTTGTCTATTAGAAGCAAAATACACCCTGGTAATCTTTCCATTTTTCCCAAATTTCAGCTACAATGACGTAATTACCCCTTATTTCCGTAGTTGCAAATTAGTGATGGTATTGGTTTTGGTTTTCATAAACGTTTTGTAGTTAATTATCTTTATGTGTAGATTTTGCATTTCTCGTGAACTCATTTTTTTTTTAAATATTTCAGGTATTGAGGTGGATGATTTTGTGGAAACATCATCGCAACTAATTCAGCCACTTGAAGATTTCTTCGCCCATGTCTTCGTTATGGTGGTACGTTCCCGCGAGTATTGAAAATAATAAAAAAACAACCGATACTAAATCTGTTGGAATAAAGTTACCTAGATTTAAAAAAAAAATCTAATAAGTTGTTGATGTATACATTTGCAGGAAGATGAAAAGGTCAGAAAAAATAGACTTGCACTGCTTAGAGAAATATCTGAACTCCCTAGAGGTATAATTGACCTCTCAGTTTTGCCTGGATTTTGACCATTTTCAACGCGTGTCATAGGGCCCCGCTTTTTAACTTATTGTTTGTAAGGTGATAAAACGTTTTTTCCATGTACGGTCTATATACATTTTAGATCAGTTAAGGGTTTTACAGATGGATCGATTGCCTAGATAGAATGCACGATAAAATTGCTGATATAAGTTATTGAAAATTGTTCGATTCGTTTTGAAATAAATACGTTGTTAGGACTGTTTAAAATCCTAATCTGGTAGTTTATAAAAGAATGATCACTCTGTTTAGAGCATACAATTACAATTGTACTTTTCTTTGTGCTATTAAATTCTTATATATATTTCTAGAGCTTAGAATGGTAAGTTCTTATCTCTTCGCTATCTTTCATTTCTTCGATTTCATATCAACCCCAGATTTGGACTGGACTGTATGGATATGGTTACAAACCGAGAACCAATAAGTTCTCATACCATGGACCACATGGCCGAGAACATGGCTGTACGTAACTGGCACCATTTATGTTTCATTTTGGTTTACCGGTCTTGATGATTTGACCCGAATTTATAAATCTTTTTTAAAACGTTACAGATCTCGTTATCCAGCCTAAAGCAAATTTATATTTCAAGGGTAAGTAGCAGTGGCGAAGCTTGACCCGAATGACGGGGGGTCGAAAACGTATATACCAAAAAAATTCTATAGAACCGGGGGGTTACATATATAACAATACTGAGCGAAAAGTTTGGGGGGTCGGGCGCCCCCTCTCGCCCCTTCTATGCTTCGCCCCTGGTAAGTAGTACTTGTATATCACTGTTCTGGTTAACGCGCTGTCCACAAATATTAACAGTTTGATACCTTGATTAATACAAGGTTGGCCTGTGTCGTCCGCATTTATCACCAACTGTTGGCTACCCGTATCATTTCATAAACCAATCAAACCGTTCAAATCGAAGCATTTCTTTTATAAACGTGATTACAAAAAGTAGTACTAAAAGTAGTAAGTTTTATGCATTGAGTTGCACTACAAGTGACTTTGGACCTTCCTTTTTAAGCTCCATACTTTACAAAGATTTGACCCCTTAGACACGATCTAACTCAAATTGTTTACTCGCAAACGGTCCTAATTTGTCCAAAAAGCTCGTAACTCGCTCAAAATTGTCTGGTTTGTAAACAAGCTCAAGCCAAGGTAAGCTTGCTCGTTAAATTTTAATTTATATAAGTTATAACCCATGTTTTACAACAATATAAGCCGGCTCGCGAGACACGAGTTAGATCGAGCTTTTTACGAGTCGAGCTCGAGCTCAATTTTCAGCTCGTTAAGGATAAACAAGATTGTTTAACTTCAAGCCCGATCAAACACTATCTAATCCAACTATATGTTAAAAAAACATATGATCTATGTATGTCAATGGGATACGTAGGTTATGTGTAAGTATCTCATACTAGGGATGAGCATATCGGTATCCGATACCGATACCGCCTAATACCGATCCCGAATTTCACCCAAACTAGGTACCGATACCGATACCGATACCGAAACATGTCGGTTAGGTATCGGTACGGTATCGGTATTATACCGTATTTTGAGGGTCGGTATCGGTATAATACCGATACCGTACCGATACCGAAAACGCCAAAAAGTGGATACCGATCGGGATCGGGATCGGTATGGGATCGGTATTCGGTGGCATATGCTCATCCCAAATCGCAAAGGGTAATAGCATACTTTGGGTAAAAATTTTAATGTATATAAGTTATAACCCATGTTTTACAACAATATAAGCCAGCTCGACGAGACATGAGCCGGATCGAGTTTTTTACGAGTGGAGCTCGAGCTCAAGTTTCAGCTCGTTAAGGATAAACAAGCAGGGCCGGTCCTGAGAATTTGTGTACCCTGTTCGAGCTCGAAAAAATGTGCCCTTAGGCTTTAACGAAATTGGGTATTGGGTCCACTAAAGGTCTAAATCTAATGTTAAAGGGGTTAATAACTAATCTAAACCATAACAATAGTTTTGTAAGGGGACCTATGTTGGTGTTTGTATGGGTGTACACTATTAAAAAAATACTTTACATACACATATCAGATTTTTTCATAAAAAACGTGCCCTTCGAAATATCGGGCCCTGGCCGGTGGTCCTCCCCGCCCACCCCCAGGGCCGGCCATGTAAACAAGATAACTTCTAGCCCGATCAGACACTATCTAATCCAGTTATAAATTTTTATTAAAGAGGAATCTGGCATGTCACTTTACTCATGTTATAATGTCAAGAACAAAAATATTAACAATTTAAAGTGAAAAACTGTAACTAACCTCTGAAAACGAATAATTGACTGCACTTGCCGGTTCAAGACCTTCACACAATGTACTCTTTGTTGGCTTGCCTAGGGATGAGCATATCGGTATCTGATACCGAACCGATACCGCCTAATACCGATCCCGAATTTCACCCAAACTAGGTACCGATACCGATACCGAAACATGTCGGTTAGGTATCGGTACGGTACGGTATCGGTATTATACCGTATTTTGAGGGTCGGTATCGGTATAATACCGATACCGTACCGATACCGAAAACGCCAAAAAGTGGATACCGATCGGGATCGGTACGGGATCGGTATTCGGTGGCATATGCTCATCCCAAGGCTTGCCTGTCACTGCAGATAAAAAGCACACCACATTCACCTTAAAATCACATAAAATAAGGGTGCTACTATACACACCCCCCTATTACTTTCTACACCCCCCTCCTCTCACATACTTACAGGTGGGGCCTGCGTGGGACCGACAGTTTTCCTCTCACAACCGGGGGGGTGTAGAAAGTAATAGAGGGGGGTGCGTATAGAATTAGCCTAAAATAATGGAGATATCAAGTTACATTATATTATATTATATCTATATTAATTTGCAAACCTTAGCGACAGCAGATGTTATATTCACTTGTTGTCGAGTGACAAAGCCATTCATAGTCTGCCACATATAACGCTTATTTTTAGAAAGGCGTAACTTTTTTCTTGATTTTCGAATGTTGTGCCTTTTTATATGCATTTTGTTCAAATATTACTAAAAGTCGGCTTGGTGTCCGCCACGAATCGCGGGTATAATCTGCTAGTTATTATATTTAAAAGAACATGTTAGCTACAATATTTTTTTGTCTTTTTTTCATTTGTGTTTTTTGTCATTTCTGATAAAGAAATTCTTGATTGATGGTGGTTTTCTCAAGTTTCCAAATATTTTTAGACTTTCTTATGATCCCATTTTCCTCTCTTTCACTCTCTCTTTCTCTATATAATTATAATGTGTGCTTAAAATTTGTTGTAATCCTTTATGTCAAGAAATTCATTGCACCTTATAAAACTTCAACTTAATTACATAAAGATTATAGATTGTAACGTATAGCTAGAACATAAAACATAATCATTAAGTATTGGTTGTTATAAAGCCAATCTGAATATATATACATAGTTTTGTACAAAAGGTGGGATGGGGGTTGAAATGTAGAAACTCATGACTTAGAAACACAAAGCGAAACTTAATAAAGCGTAAAAACCGGCTTTTAAATACAGAAGCACATAGATATTGTAGACATAGTTTAACGCACACAGATATACTGCGTACAATACACAGATATTTTGCGTATAAGTATACAATAACAGATGTGCCAATGTACAATTGGCCTATTTACAATCACCTTTCCAAGAGAAGTGGCGTATCTCGTGTAAGTGAGCAACATCAGTATCACGCCTTTTATGCCCCACAAAGGCACAAACGATACCTTTACCACTCTCTCTCTTTATAGCTTTTTTGTGTATATAAATAGTAACTAGTTGATGAATAAGTAGTAACTAGAAAAGGAGTATTAATGCAGTAAAAAGAAAATCAAATTTGCTGATACATTCTTATTACACTTTATTCATATGATAACTAATTAATTATACATTTCTAGTTTAGTTACTACAATAGGGGAAAGATTAACCAGATACCAAAACCAGCTCTCCAGTACAAACACATATAGATGAAAGTTAACATTTCTTCGATATATTTTGCAACGTTTTAGTGGTTTATATATTTTAAAAGTAATTAGCATTCTAAACACGAAGACCAAGTTACTATTGGAGTCGGTAGAATATTCTGAAGGACAATGTCAAGAACAAAAATATTAACCAATTTAAAGTGAAAAACTGCAACTAACCTCTGAAAACGAATAATTGACTTTACTTGCCGGTTTAAGACCTTCACACAATGTACTCTTTGTTGCCTTGCCTATCACTGCAGATAAAATTAAAAAGCACACCACATTCAGTTACCATGTGCCCTTAAAATCACTTAAAATAATGGAGATATCTAGTTACACTACACCACACTACACTACACCTGCAAACCTTAGCTACAGTAGATGTTATATTCATTTGTAGACGAGTGACAAAACCATTCATAGTCTACCACACATAACTCTTATTTTTAAAAAAGCGTAATTTTTTCTTGATTTTTGAATATAACGTTGTGTCTTTTTTATATGCGTTTTGTTCAAATTTTACTAAAAGTCGGCTTGTTGTCCGCCGCGAATAGCAAGTATAATCCGCTTATTATATATATATTAATTTACATCATGATAGCAACAGTAACTTTGTTTATTTTTTGTTTTGGTTAACAAAAGTTTCCCTTTTCTTAATTTAGCCACAAGACATCTAGACATTTCTTATTTTATTTTTATAAAGCAAATAAGAAATATAAATAATTATAAATTTTATACTCAAATGCTTTTTTCCCATGTTTTTAGTTGATATGTTAAATAATTTGTGTTTTATTTATCCTATACTTCTTTTAGTTATAGAATAGTTATAGTTGTGTTTTATTTATTCTATACTTCTTTTAGTTTTAGAATAGTTATAGTTTTATCCAGTTATTTATTTATAAATCAGTTGTAATAAACTTGGATAGTTCATGGCTTTACTCAAGTTTAATTCATGACATAACTTTTTGGTGATTGAAGAATATACCGTCGCATGTGTTTTTATCTACAGCTCAATGGTTTTACTCGAGTTTAATTTGTGACGTAACTTTTTCGTAATTTGTCAATATACTGTCACAAGTGTTTTTATCTATATCTTAATTTACAAACGTAACGTACCACCGCAACGCACGGCGTATTTTACTAGTTATTATATAAAAAAGAACATGCTAGCTACAACATTTTTTTGTCTTTCTTGTCATTTGTGTTTTTTTGTCATTACTTATAAAGAAATTCTTGATTGATGGTCGTTTTCTCAAGTTTTGAAATATATTTTAGACTTTCTTACGACCCATTTTCCCTATCTCTCACTCCCTCTTTCTCTATATAATGTGTGCTTAAAATCGGTTGTAATATGTCAAGAAATTCATTACCACTTATAAAACTTCAACTTAATTACATAAAGACTATAAGATTGTAATGTATAGCTAGAACATAAAACGTAATCATTAATTTTTGGTTGTTATAAAGCCAATATGAATATATATACATTGTTTAGTACAAAAGAAGGTGGGATGGGGGTTGAAATGTAGAAACTCATGACTTAGAAACACAAAGTGAAGCTTAATAAAGCGTAAAAACCAACATTTATATACTGAAGCACATAGATATTGTAGACACGGTTTAACGCACACAGATATACTGCGTACAGAAATATATTACAGACATATTGCTTATACAAGATATTTTGCGTATAAATACACTAATCGACGTGGCAACGTACAATTGGCTTATTGGCACAACCTTTTCAAGACATGTGGCGTATCTCGTGTAAATGGGCCACGTGAGTATCACACCTCTGGTGCCCCCTCAAACGATACCCATACCACTCTTAAGTAGTAACTAGTTGATGAATAATCTAAGTTATCCAAGAGTTCTAATAAAAATATTACAACTCAAATCCTCATCATTATTCTTTTATAATGCTCTATCCTCACCGACTATTACTCTAAATTCCCATGTGATGTGTAACTTTCAGAAAGAAATCGCAAAGGGTAATAGCATACTTTGGCTAAAAATTTTATATTTTTTTCTATCGAATTGGTAAGTTACATTTATCAAATTTCTATAATTGAATTATAAATTGTAAAGGGTGTGTGTCCTACTTCATGTTTGATCTTGCATTTAGGATGTCTGATTATGCAATTCTGTTTATAGATATATTTATGTTTCATTTTGGTTTACTGGTCTTGATGATTTGGACCATTTATGTTTCATTTTGGTTTACCGATCTTGATGATTTGGACCGATTTAGAAATCCAAGCAAATCCACCGGATCAGCTGGTTTTTATTCTTTTATAGACACAATTACAGAAAGTAGTATATAAATAGTACCAAAATTAGTATGTTTTTATGCATTAAAGTTGCACTAAAAGCGACTTTCGACCTTCCTTTTTATGCTAAATACTTGGCAAAGTATTCTACCCATTAGAGACGATCTAACTCAAAATAAATGCTCGCCACTCGCTACTCGCTTGAAGTTTGCTAAAAACCTAAGAAATTACTCGCTCGAATTTGGCTCGTTTGTATTGTGAACCGAGCGGTCCTAATCTATCCAAAAAGCTCGTGACTTGCTTGAAATTGTCTGTTTTGTAAACAAGCTCAAGCCAAGGTAAGCTTGCTCGTTAGATTTAATGTATACAAGTTATAACTCTAGTTTTACATCAATATAGGCCAGCTCGACGAGACATGAGCTGGATCGAGCTTTTTACGAGTCGAGCTCGAGCTCAAGTTTCAGCTCGTTAAGGATAAACAAGATAACTTCTAGCCCGATCAGACACTATCTAATCCAGTTATAAATTTTTATTAAAGAGGAATCTGGCATGTCACTTTACTCATATTATAATGTCAAGAACAAAAATATTAACCAATTTAAAGTGAAAAATTGTAACTAACCTCTGAAAACGAATAACTGACTACACTTGCCGGTTCAAGACCTTCACACAATGTACTCTTTGTTGGCTTGTCTGTGTCACTGTAGATAAAAAGCACACCACATTCACCTTAAAATCACATAAAATAATGGAGATATCAAGTTACATTATATTATATCTATATTAATTTGCAAACTTTAGCTACAATAGATGTTATATTCACTTGTAAACAGTGACAAAGCCATTCATAGTCTGCCATATATAACGCTTATTTTTAGAAAGGCGTAACTTTTTCTTGATTTTCGAATGTTGTGCCTTTTTATATGCATTTTGTTCAAATTTTACTAAAAGTCGGCTTGTTGTCCGCCGCGAATCGCAGGTATAATCTGCTAGTTATTATATATAAAAGAACATCTTAGCTACAATATTTTTTTTGTCTTTTTTTTCATTTGTGTTTTTTGTCATTTCTTATAAAGAAATTTTTGATTGATAGCTTTGTCAAGAAATTCATTGCACCTTATATAATGTGTGCTTAAAATTTGTTGTAATGTTTTATGTCAAGAAATTCATTGCACCTTATAAAACTTCAACTTAATTACATAAAGACTATAGATTGTAACGTATAGTTAGAACATAAACCATATTCATTAAGTATTGGTTGTTATAAAGCCAATCTGAATATAGATACATAGTTTTGTACAAAAGGTGGGATGGGGGTTGGAATGTAGAAACTCATGACTTAGAAACGCAAAGCGAAACTTAATAAAGCGTAAAACCGGATTTTAAATACAGAAGCACATAGATATTGTAGACACAGTTTAACGCACACAGATATACTGCGTACAGTACACAGATATTTTGCGTATAAGTATACAATAATAGATGTGACAAACTGCCAATGTACAATGGGCCTATTTTCAATCACCTTTCCAAGAGAAGTGGCGTATCACGTGTAAGTGGGCCACGTCAGTAACACGTCTTTTATGCCCCCTCAAACGATACCTTTACCACTCTTTCTCTCTTTATAGCTTTTTTGTGCATATAAATTGTAACTAGTTGATGAACAAGTAGTAACTCGAAAAAAAAGTATTAATGCAGTAAAAAGAAAGGGCGAGGGTATTGGTACATCCCCCAAAAGTAGTGACACCCCCCCCCCAGCAGCCCCGTATAAGGCAATGAGGGTTGTATAGGGGTTGAGTGCATTAAATATGTCAGAAAAAGTAAAGCTATACGCCCCTCATTGCCCTATGAGCGGTGTATTAGAAAGGTGGTAGTTGGAGCATTAAACCCTATACGCCTCTCATTGCTTTATACGCTGCTCATTGGTACTATAATATCTGAATTTAAGGTATATTGCTGACAAGACAGCGGAGTTCAGACTAAAAAGGCTGAAAAGGTGATCCGCATATACGCGCTCATGGCCCTATACGCTGCGTATTGTTTTGAATTTTTTCCCTTTACCCCAAGCTTACGGGATTCATGTAATACAAATGTTCAAAAATCCCAAAAAAGTGATGAAAATGATAAAAATTTTCAACTAAACGGTCTGGTTAAATTAGATTCGAATCACGATGTCAAATTGGGACTTTGAATATTTTTTTGGTGAAAGGTCGAATGAGTCATACGTCTCCGAAAGCGTTTGGTTACCCGGCGTTGATCGAGGTGAGGAGGAGGTGGTTTCCGTGCGTCGTTGTGATGAAGGGAGTGTGCGGCCCGTGATGCCTGATTTGAACCAGGTAAAAAATTCATATTGGCGTTATGGTTATTAAAGTCTAACCATTAAGTTGTTTCAGGTCGTAGAGGAGGCGGGACCATCTTACGTGGCTCAAAGCTATCCGCAACATGCCGGAACTTACCATTCGCATCAGGAAGGGAGTGTGCGGTCCGTGATGCCTGATTTGAATCAGGTGAAAAATTCATATTGTCGTTTTGGTTATTTTAGTCTAACCATTAAGTTGTTTCAGGTCGTAGAGGAGGCGGGACCATCTTACGTGGCTCAAAGCTATCCGCAACACGCATACGGGACTTACCATTCCCATCAGGAAAAACAACGCAAGAAAAAGTCCGAGGAAGGTGCTTTTGACTTCGAGGAAGACGATAACGAAATCGAGAAAGGTGTTACACACTTCGAGGAAAGTGATCAAGACGAGGACGATGGTGGTGGTTGGGACGATGGTGTCACACCCTCAAAATCCACACGCGGAGTATTACCGCGAGGCGTGTGACGACCAGGATCTTAGCCACTAATTATTTTGAACCGTTTAGTTATTATTACAAATAATGGTATAATTAGCGACCAATTTTAAATTTTTCAAAACATAGCTTGAGTTTGCAGCGGAAAGGAAAGAAGAACACATAGTAATTTAAAACCACAAGTTGTTCATATGAAACTTACGAACCACGCACTCCATCCGATTGCAACGTCCGCCCAGAGCTGTATCGAGCAACCTGCAAAGCATGCAGTAGAGTGTCAACATAAAGTTGGCGAGTTCACGTGTTTGTAGTTTTCCAGTTTTTAATTCCAAAAACTTGTTTTAACCAGTTAATTTATCCGTTTATACATGCCATGGGGAGCTACCCCATAAGTGAGCGACTAAACTGTTTTTCCAATACCGAATACTTACTTAACCGTACGTTTCCGCAGTGCCCCGTTTGACAATGTTCTATCATCATTGACGGTTTGCCTGAGTCTATTAGTTCACTCCCGTTCCCAGTAACAAGGGTCGGTGTGAGGCTGGTTACACCTAAATAGTGCTATTAACTAATAACTCGTTCGCCTGGCCCCGACGACTAATCGGTATTAAATGGTAGGGACTTGAGTGATAGAGTTTCGTTTAGTGTTGCTCGTTGCATTTCCGTACAAACAGTAATTAACTAAGAGTTCCCAGTAACAAGGGAAGTAAGTAAGTTTGTTCCCAGTAACAAGGGAATAAAAGTAAGTTTGTTCCCAGTAACAAGGGAAGAAAAGTAAGTTTGTATCTCTCACAAGGAGATAGCGTTGTTACCCGTATCCCACACAAGGAGATAGAAATACCGTATCCCGCACAAGGAGATAGTAAGCAATCCCAAACCAGGAAAAGTTGTTTCGTTCCGTTTCCCAACCACCGGGAACGCATGCTTTAAGTAAAAAGTAGTGAACTCACCTTTGCTTTGTTCGGTTGACAATTTACTCGTGTTACGTTGGTCAACCATACCCTATTATGGTTATTAAATATTTATTAGGTTCTCATGCAAGAAAATGTCACGTACAAACTACACGTATCTGACACATAGCACGTAAGTCATACTGGCAATACGGTGTTGGGCCTATCCTAGCATATGAACAGTTAGACAGTAGCAGCACATAGTCCAGTTAAGCAGTGGCAAATAACACATAGTCCAAAACAGGTTATCACATAGTGCGGCCCAATAACGGAGTCAAACAGACCAGTCGAGACTAGGTGGTCTCGACTAGGTGGTCTCGACTCGAGATCATGAGGTCTCGAGTCGCAACCAAGAGGTCTCGGGTTGCAAAATAGAAGATCTCGAGTTGTATACACTTGAGTTGCATCCTTTGAGGTCTCAAGTCTGGTCTCGAGTCGAGATCAAAAGGTCTCGAGTCGCAACCATATAAGTCTCGAGTCCTTGGAGTGTGCTGGCTAGTCTCGAGTCGTCACTTGACGGTCTCGACTCGAAACCGGGGGTCTCGACTCGCACACCTGATGGAATCCTTCTAGAATGTACTGTGTTTGTGCTACCCAATCAGATTTCATGAATACGTACTATCCAATCAAAACGTACAAACATGTTTCCATTATTCTACACTACTCCAATCAGATCAAACCCAACATTTTTCAAATATTCAATACACATTCATCACACATTCAACCATATTCATGCAGTTAATCATTTGGGGTTTTCAACATTTTTCAACCGATTTATCCTAAAAACCATGGCACTACTACTGTTTCATCAAAACAACATTATTCAACTCATGATAACATACACGTAGTTACTTCATGGAATAACATCATCTATCCAATTTCCACATTACTCGGTTATCATCAAATATCACCATTTATTATCCATTCAACATATACCTCATTAGTTCCTTACCTTATTTATCATCAATTCACGCATATCAATCATATCATTATGGCACAACAGTGTGTATCTACATCTACCATTCTTTCAACTAATTCAAAACAGCATATTCCATATCTATATCAGACAAACAGTTTGTTATTATCAACAAATAATATTTAACAAAAGTTATCCCCTAAAACATCTTTTTAAATCTTATACAACTAAGAACCACAAAAATCACATATTAACAATTTGAAATCACACTACTAGGCATTCCCAAAACTGTCCGATACACAAGACAACCATCATACCTCGTTTCATTTAGAACTCTTCCGCCATCACCTCGCTGAGGTCGCTCAGGACGGCCACCACCGTCGTCTGTTACCGCCGCGCCTCTGGCGGCCGTTGTCGGCCACCACTGTTTCCATCATTAGTCGTCTTCACCGGAGCGACGGACTGAATCAGAAGGAGGAGAAGCAGGTCCGCCGTTGCTCACGTCAGCTCGCTGGTCGAACTCGAGAGGAGAGAGGATGGAGGGGGGGGGGTGTTTCACCGGAGGGATGGGGGAGCAGGAGGCGTTGTGCGGCTGCCATCGGAGTAACAACACCAGCTCCACTGGTTCATCAGCCGCCGATCAGAGGGAACGAAGGTTGAGGGAGCTGGGTTTGTGAGTGAAGTGTGCTGTTTGTGTGAGTTCCGAGAAGATGTAGGTGGGGGAAATAGGTTGATGGGGGTTGAGGGTGCTCGTCGGAGGTGCAGAACGCCGGCCGGAAGTGCTCCGGTGACCGGAATCGCAGAGGAGACGAGGAAAGTGGGAAGGGTGTGCGGCTGAGGGTTTGTTTAGGGACAAGGGTTTTTTTTTTTTTTTTTAAATGAGAGGTAGGGGAGGATAAGTAGTTTATATAGTGTAGGGTTTTAGGGGGTTTAGGTAAGTGGGCTTGGGCCTAACCCAAGTGTGCGGGGATCCGTTTTAAGCGACTACGCGTCTCGCTCAAACCGATTGGCCCGGTTAAAATTAACTAACATGTATATAATTAAAGCTTTCGTCGCGGATTATTATTTTGTAAATAATAATAATATTTTAATAATAGTGATATTAATAATCACGCGTGTTACTAAAATGCCCTTCTCTCGACAACGAGAGTACGGGTTGTCACATTCTCCCCATGTTATTGGAATTTCGTCCTCGAAATTTAAGCAAACATCATACACTACGCTCCATATGTGTACATAGACTCTATTACCATACGTAGATACAAGCAGTTTCGCGAAAGTCCACAGAACGAACATGCAAGCCACATAGCATATACAGTCTCATAGCACGTAAAATCACATAGCATTAGATTCACAGAGTTGTACGTATCTCACATAGTACGGATTTTCACAAACTTAACTATAACATCCAAGAAACGTACAGGAAAACCCGAAGTGTCACATTATCCCCAAGTTCAAGAAATTTCGTCCCGAAATTTAGCACGCAGCCACTGACAAGCTAGTGTGTTTAAACGTTTTCGTGGGGTGTCACATCATCCCCTTGTTGGCCTGAGATTTCTTACCGAAATTCAGTTGTAGCCTCAGTGCTGGAAGTATAGTTTGCAAACAACTGGGGATACATGCGCATCAGCTGGTTTTCCCGTTCCCAGGTAAACTCTGGGCCACGGCGTGAGTTCCAACGAACTCGGTTTGTTGGTTACACTATGCTAGAGGGTTTTGATTTCTAAATCCTTGATCTCAACCGGTTCCTCAACGAAGCATGGTTTGTTGCTGATCACGAGTTCCTAAAAAGGGATAACGAATGTTTCATCTGACAGACACTTCTTCAGATTAGGCATGTGAAAGACGTTGTGTACCACACTCAGCTCTTCAGGCAGGTTTAATCTACCAAGCTACCTTACCGATTCCTTTGGCAACTTCGAACGGTCCAACATATCGCGGATTTAGTTCGTATCGTTAGCCAAAACGTACCACACCCATCCAGGGTGAATCTTTAAGTAGAACCCAATCTCTGACTGGGAATTCTAGAGGTTTCCTACGCTTATTCGCGTAGTCTTTCTGACAGTCTGGAGCTGCCGCCATGTGTTGTCTATTCTGGGCAATCCTACCCGTTGTGTCAAGTGCAAGTTCTGGGCCGATAATTTGGCTTCCGCCCAACGCAGAGGTGACCGGCATCAGCGTCCGCGTAATGCCTCAAATGGTGCTGCCTGAATGCTAGTGTGGTAGCAGTTGTTGGAAGAGAATTCTTCAAAAAGGAAGTGTCACTCGTATCCAAGGTCGATAACACATGTTCTTAGCATGCCTTTGTGGGTTTCGGAGAGTGCGTTCGGTTGGCCACCCGTCCGCGGGTAGTAAACAATGCTCATGTCTAACGGTGAGCCAATAGTTTTTGTGCAAAGCCTGCGACGAATAAGAGAAGTTGGCATCCCGTACCTAGTACCTACTTCTACCAAGTAGATGGTTGCAAGTTCGAAAACTTATCGGTTTCCTTGGTTGCGTGTCGTTACTAGCAGACATTTCATCAATGCCTTAGACAGGATGGAATGAGACAGGAGCACCTCGTAGATCATTTTCCAATTGCTGGAGTTGCGGATATTTAAGCATCTCTCGAATGCTAGGTGATGCTCCTTCAAGTTTAAATCGTGAGGGGTTGCGTATGCGATCGAGGAGAGCGGGCTTCGCGACGTTAAAAGTTGCGCGTTGAAAGCTTAACGCAGGCGGTTTGAGTCGTAGAAATACCAGGGTAAAGCGGAGGAGTCGTTCGAACTACCTCCGATTTTCGGAGTAGCTTCAGATGTCGTCGAAAGAAACAGGCGTCGAATTTTTGACAGGATGGAATAATTTCGAGCATCGTAACTGAGTGTTGATTGTACCGGGTTCGAAGAACAGTGCTTGCGGTACCCATTACCCCTGGGGTGTCCTTGGCTCGTTGCTCCCATGAGTAACATTCGTAGGAAGTAATTCATCCAAACGGATATTTGTGCAGGGTAGAGTAGGATAAGGATCATGGAATCCGTGAAACATAATGCAAGTAGCGAGAATTTGCAATAAGGATAGTCGCAATCGATGCGTTCAAACTTGAGGCAAAACATGAGGGCTTTGGAATCGGCAATTAAGGATTCATCTGATGTCGACGAGGTAGCTGGTCGCACACAAGCCGTGGGCGATTAGGATAAAAAAACGTCGTTTTGCCGATAAGAGGGGTTACGTCAGTATGAATGGCACAACAAGGACCGATGATCGAGAAGGACGGTCGTCGTATGGGTCGGGGGGGTTTAGGTTCACTAAAACGTCTAACAAGATGTTCTGTGCTGAGCCGTATGCGAAAAACGAGTTTGTGATCTCCCAAACCGGTAAGTAACCAAATTTGAATAGACTGTCGAAGTCGTGAGGATGAGTCCGAAGTAGTGCTTGTGTCGTCGAAAGGCTTCCATGTAAGGTAATAAAAACATGTCTGAAAGGATACGTTTGGATCACACGTCACAATTTTTAAGATTCAAGAAGTTTATTGACTAGCAGTCGAGTTTGCTGAATTTCCCCAAACTAGAGGTAAATCTGGTCAAGGTCTCAGTATGAGGAGGGGGTTTCGATGTGAAACTGTGGAAACAGGTTTTCAGGAAAGTACGATTGAAGTAACACATTGTTGAATTTCAAGGGATAAAAGTTTGTTGACTAAAGGTCGAGTTTGTTGAATTCACCAAACTGAAGAGAGATCTGGTCATAGTTTCTATACGAAGAAACGTGGTTGTCGTGATAAGGAAATGATAGAAGCGGGGATACCATCTTGAGCAAGTAGCGCGAATTCGTACAAAAGCCAGCGAAAGGATCCACGGAAATCATAAAAGTTGTCGAAGAATAGCGGTTCTGGCGAATGAGGGATAAGGTAAGCATCTAGGTTACCGTACTCGTCGGTGGGTTGGCTGGCTCGTGTCTTCGTCTTGCCACGCTTCCAAATACGCCGGTTTGTAAGAAAGATATCACTTTGTTGGGTTTTGGGGCATGCTAAGGTATGAGGTGGTACTTGAATAAGGGTTAACCATGTAACGAGAAATTAGGGGTAATAACTTCGTGGTCGATGTATAGGTGATACGGTTGCTGGTCATTACATTGAGAAGAATACACCACGCATGCTTTTCGTGTTCGAGATGTGCAAACAGAAGCCCGAAAAGTGTAGACTTGCCAGAATGCTTCAAGAATTCAGGTGGTCAGTCATGTGAGGGAACAAGTCTTACTACTTAAGTTGGGAAAAGAAATACACAAGTAAAAAGGATGCGAATGACGTCGTCGTTCCTCCTAATATCCCATGATATAGGGGCGGCTCCCTTTTGTCGATTCGTTCTCGTAACTTCTCTATGTGCTTCGTAGCAGGCCTTTCTTGGGCAGGTCTATCGAGTGGACGTCTCCCGCGTCGATTTGCAGTCCAGGGATGATATCAGGAAATACATGGACGAGGGCTTGGAATAAGTGGTTCCTGGCCCTTAGTGTATTGTGGTTTCGAACCGGTTTTAGGAGGACTCGCTCCTGTTTAACGCGTAACATGCTAGCCTAGCCTTCGTATGATCCACGGTGTTAAATACTAAATACACGCATACATACTAACACATATATGCTAATTATACACATACACACATGCGTGTTCACACACATAAGTTATGCACAAGTAAATGCCGTTAGCATACCATTACCAGGCGAGCATCTGAGGTTGACGAACCTTGCAATCCGGAGTGTGGTGTCGTTGTGGTTTTCACTAAAGAACAGTTATAGTCTGGTTTCCGTATAAAAATATTTTATTTCCCAAACCAAAAATATTTTATATTTGAAACCTAGTTCGCTATAACCAATGGCTCTGATACCAATCTGTCACACCCTCAAAATCCACACGCGGAGTATTACCGCGAGGCGTGTGACGACCAGGATCTTAGCCACTAATTATTTTGAACCGTTTAGTTATTATTACAAATAATGGTATAATTAGCGACCAATTTTAAATTTTTCAAAACATAGCTTGAGTTTGCAGCGGAAAGGAAAGAAGAACACATCGTAATTTAAAACCACAAGTTGTTCATATGAAACTTACGAACCACGCACTCCATCCGATTGCAACGTCCGCCCAGAGCTGTATCGAGCAACCTGCAAAGCATGCAGTAGAGTGTCAACATAAAGTTGGCGAGTTCACGTGTTTGTAGTTTTCCAGTTTTTAATTCCAAAAACTTGTTTTAACCAGTTAATTTATCCGTTTATACATGCCATTGGGAGCTACCCCATAAGTGAGCGACTAAACTGTTTTTCCAATACCTAATACTTACTTAACCGTACGTTTCCGCAGTGCCCCGTTTGTCAATGTTCTATCATCATTGACGGTTTGCCTGAGTCTATTAGTTCACTCCCGTTCCCAGTAACAAGGGTCGGTGTGAGGCTGGTTACACCTAAATAGCGCTATTAACTAATAACCCGTTCGCCTGGCCCCGGCGACCAATCGGTATTAAATGGTAGGGACTTGAGTGATAGAGTTTCGTTTAGTGTTGCTCGTTGCATTTCCGTACAAACAGTAATTAACTAAGAGTTCCCAGTAACAAGGGAAGTAAGTAAGTTTGTTCCCAGTAACAAGGGAAGAAAAGTAAGTTTGTTCCCAGTAACATGGGAAGAAAAGTAAGTTTGTATCCCTCACAAGGAGATAGCGTTGTTACCCGTATCCCACACAAGGAGATAGAAATACCGTATCCCGCACAAGGAGAAAGTAAGCAATCCCAAACCAGGAAAAGTTGTTTCGTTCCGTTTCCCAACCACCGGGAACGCATGCTTTAAGTAAAAAGTAGTGAACTCACCTTTGCTTTGTTCGGTTGACAATTTACTCGTGTTACGTTGGTCAACCATACCCTATTATGGTTATTAAATATTTATTAGGTTCTCATGCAAGAAAATGTCACGTACAAACTACACGTATCTGACACATAGCACGTAAGTCATACTGGCAATACGGTGTTGGGCCTATCCTAGCATATGAACAGTTAGACAGTAGCAGCACATAGTCCAGTTAAGCAGTGGCAAATAACACATAGTCCAAAACAGGTTATCACATAGTGCGGCCCAATAACGGAGTCAAACAGACCAGTCGAGACTAGGTGGTCTCGACTAGGTGGTCTCGACTCGAGATCATGAGGTCTCGAGTCGCAACCAAGAGGTCTCGGGTTGCAAAATAGAAGATCTCGAGTTGTATACACTTGAGTTGCATCCTTTGAGGTCTCAAGTCTGGTCTCGAGTCGAGATCAAAAGGTCTCGAGTCGCAACCATATAAGTCTCGAGTCCTTGGAGTGTGCTGGCTAGTCTCGAGTCGTCACTTGACGGTCTCGACTCAATCAGATTTCATGAATACGTACTATCCAATCAAAACGTACAAACATGTTTCCATTATTCTACACTACTCCAATCAGATCAAACCCAACATTTTTCAAATATTCAATACACATTCATCACACATTCAACCATATTCATGCAGTTAATCATTTGGGGTTTTCAACATTTTTCAACCGATTTATCCTAAAAACCATGGCACTACTACTGTTTCATCAAAACAACATTATTCAACTCATGATAACATACACGTAGTTACTTCATGGCATAACATCATCTATCCAATTTCCACATTACTCGGTTATCATCAAATATCACCATTTATTAGCCATTCAACATATACCTCATTAGTTCCTTACCTTATTTATCATCAATTCACGCATATCAATCATATCATTATGGCACAACAGTGTGTATCTACATCTACCATTCTTTCAACTAATTCAAAACAGCATATTCCATATCTATATCAGACAAACAGTTTGTTATTATCAACAAATAATATTTAACAAAAGTTATCCCCTAAAACATCTTTTTAAATCTTATACAACTAAGAACCACAAAAATCACATATTAACAATTTGAAATCACACTACTGGGCATTCCCAAAACTGTCTGATACACAAGACAACCATCATACCTCGTTTCATTTAGAACTCTTCCGCCATCACCTCGCTGAGGTCGCTCAGGACGGCCACCACCGTCGTCTGTTACCGCCGCGCCTCTGGCGACCGTTGTCGGCCACCACTGTTTCCATCATTAGTCGTCTTCACCGGAGCGACGGACTGAATCAGAAGGAGGAGAAGCAGATCCGCCGTTGCTCACGTCAGCTCGCCGGTCGAACTCGAGAGGAGAGAGGATGGAGGGGGGGGGGGTGTTTCACCGGAGGGATGGGGGAGCAGGAGGCGTTGTGCGGCTGCCATCGGAGTAACAACACCAGCTCCACTGGTTCATCAGCCGCCGATCAGAGGGAACAAAGGTTGAGGGAGCTGGGTTTGTGAGTGAAGTGTGCTGTTTGTGTGAGTTCCGAGAAGATGTAGGTGGGGGAAATAGGTTGATGGGGGTTGAGGGTGCTCGTCGGAGGTGCAGAACGCCGGCCGGAAGTGCTCCGGTGACCGGAATCGCAGAGGAGACGAGGAAAGTGGGAAGGGTGTGCGGCTGAGGGTTTGTTTAGGGACAAGGGTTTTTTTTTTTAAATGAGAGGTAGGGGAGGATAAGTAGTTTATATAGTGTAGGGTTTTAGGGGGTTTAGGTAAGTGGGCTTGGGCCTAACCCAAGTGTGCAGGGATCCGTTTTAAGCGACTACGCGTCTCGCTCAAACCGATTGGCCCGGTTAAAATTAACTAACATGTATATAATTAAAGCTTTCGTCGCGGATTATTATTTTGTAAATAATAATAATATTTTAATAATAGTGATATTAATAATCACGCGTGTTACTAAAATGCCCTTATCTCGACAACGAGAGTACGGGTTGTCACACGATGGTGGTGGCTGGGACGATGGTGGTGGCGGGGACGATGGTGGTGGCGGTGACGATGGTGCTAATGACCCGAAAAAACAAGGAAAGGTATAACATAACCGTCACTTAAGTGTTATTCGTTATGTATAATGTTTATTAAATTTTAGACAATTTTGATTTTGTATACGTGTTATTCGTTATGTATAGGTTTATTAGAAGGGTGCCTATTAGAATTTAGACAAAGTTGATTTTGTATACATGTTATTCGTTATGTATAATTTTTATTAGATTTTAGACAATGTTGATTTTGTATACGTGTTATTCGTTATGTATAAGGTTTAATAGATTTTAAACAAATATAGTTTTAAATATAGTTTTAAATTACCGTTGTTTCAGGTATTTGCGACACTTCACGAGTTAAAGAATTGGGCTTACAAAACAGAAATTGAAAAAGGTTACGTCATTGTGACCCAACGAATGGTAACAAAAGGCGAAGATTCGTCAGCAAGGACAGTGAATATATGGTTGCAATGCGACCGTGGAGGCACACGCAAAAGTAAAGCAATAGTTCGGCGTTCTGGTAGCAAGAAGATTGGGTGTCTTTTTAAAATGATAGGGAAACTAGACGTAAGTAGTGGCAATTGGAGCTTAGTGGTGAAGCAAAAGGATCATAACCATGAGCCTGCGGTATTTCTCGAGGGTCACGCGTTTGCGAGAAGGTTGACCCCAGACGAAGAATCATTGGTAGAGAGACTTTATATTCAAAACATGGAGCCTACGAACATACATTTAACCATAAGAAAACAAAACCCACAGAGCGTGTGCATTCTACGAGACATACAAAACGTGATAAAAAAGATTAAAGTCAAAATGTATGGTGATCGGACTCCAATGCAGATATTGGAGCAAATGTTGCATGAAGGAAGGTATGTTTACCACACCCGGGTGAATCCCAAAAAAAATGCGGTCGAGGAGGTTTTTTTTCAGCATCGGTACTCGTACATAATGTGGCGTGCTTTCCTACATGTGTTGATGATTGATACCACTTACAAAACGAATGAGTATAGACTTCCGTTTGTTCAAATTGTGGGTGTGACATCGACACACAAGTCGTTTTGTGTCGCTCATGCTTTTATCTCTAAAGAAAAACAGGATAACTTCTCGTGGGTCCTACAGAAGCTCAAAGGATTGTTGGTGGAGGGTATGGAACCGCGCGTGATAGTAACAGATTGCGATAAAGCTTTGATGAATGCTTGCGATAAAGTATTCCCAAAAGCATCCAAATTGCTATGTAGGTGGCACATCTCACAAAATATTCTAAAACACACCAAGGCAAGTTTTGCAACGGCTGAAAAATGGAAAATATTTAAGCTTTCTTGGTCTCGATTGTGTAATTCTCCCACTGAGACGCTATACAATTATAACTTTGAGCGGCTATATACGCGACTGACTAACGACCATAGATCAGGTACGTATTATATTACTTCACATTCATTCATGTATACACACATACATGTAACCTCCCTGAATTTTATATACGCAATTATATTTTACAAACTATAGGGGCCTATTTTGACATTTTGTTAAACTATAAGTTGAGGGACTTGTTTGTCATTGTTTGAAACTTGCTTTAAAAATGGTTAAAACCAAGTCCAGGGACTAAACTGTCATTTATTGAAAGTTATAGTCTAGGGGTTATTTTGACATTATTTAAAAGTACAAAGTATTGGGCATAAAATGTAATTATTGAAATCTAAAGTATAAGGGTTGAAATTGCCTTGTTTGAAACTTATTTTTAACTCTAAAATCTTAACCGAGTTAAATGTTGAATAAGAAATCCTTTAAAAAAATTTAACTTAGTTAACTACGTTAATTAGAATAACAAAAAAGGGGGGTTTCTTGTATAACCCGCCCCTTAGCAAGGATCGAACCCGGGCCACTCGTGTAAAAGCACCCCTTCTTCACCAGTTTATCCCCCTGTACAGGAGCTGATTGATACCCTAACATTAGTTGTTTTATACTTTAAAAAAAATTAACTTAGTTAACTATGTTAATTAGAAAAACATTAAAGGGGGGTTTCTTGTATAACCCGCCCCTTAGCAAGGATCGAACCCGGACCACTCGTGTAAAAGCACCCCTTCTTTACCAGTTTATCCTCCTGTACAGGAGCTGATTGATACCCTAACATTAGTTGTTTTATACTTTAAAAAAATTAACTTAGTTAACTATGTTAATTAGAAAAACATTAAAGGGGGGTTTCTTGTATAACCCGCCCCTTAGCAAGGATCAAACCCGGACCACTCGTGTAAAAGCACCCCTTCTTCACCAGTTTATCCTCCTGTACAGGAGCTGATTGATACCCTAACATTAGTTGTTTTATACTTTAAAAAAAATTAACTTAGTTAACTATGTTAATTAGAATAACAAAAAAGGGGGGTTTCTTGTATAACCCGCCCCTTAGCAAGGATCGAACCCGGACCACTCGTGTAAAAGCACCCCTTCTTTACCAGTTTATCCTCCTGTACAGGAGCTGATTGATACCCTAACATAAGTTGTTTTATACACTTCTTAAAATCCATCCGGGCACACACCTTTTATTTTATTTTTACGTTTTTTATCACTTTTATAAAAACTAACATTTTTATAAACTCATATACATCAAACCTGATTTACTAAAAATATAAACTATAATTATTTCCGGTTTTATCTAATTATTATGAATTAAGTTAGTTTTAATATTATTAAATTCAATAAAAATAGTAAACTAATTTTATAAAACCTGAAAATTTTTATATAATTATTTTAACATCAGAATGATGTTCGAAAATATAAAATTGATATTTTTCCCAAAATTCGATTTTTAACCAATTTAATCCAATAATTACATAGTTTTATTTGTTTAATCAATTATTTAAAAATAGTTAATTTATCAGAAAAAATTTGTTTCAGCCTTTAGTCGGGGTGTTACAATACAAACATTACAAATCGTTATATTCTGTTTTTTTCAGGAGTTTTGGACTATTTGTATACTGTCTGGCTACTACCCTATAAAGAAAAGTTTGTTTCAGCCTGGACTAACACAAGCCCTAACTTTGGTCAACATACAACCAACAGAGTTGAAAGCCAACATGCTAAGTTTAAGAGATACCTTAAGGGGCCAAACAGCTCACTCCATAGACTTGTGTGGCTTGTTGACAAAGTTGTAGAGTCACAACGCATACAAATAAACCTCACTTTTCAGGAAAGCCTGTCCACGAAAATGGGGGACCACATGATATCATTCTTTGATAACCTACGTGGTAATGTTTCCCTGAAAGCATTAGATTTGTTGCTTGTGGAGAAGAAAAAGATACATACGTTGCTCGCAGCAGGGGGGACTTGTGGTCACCAGCTTTTTACGAGTTGTGGGTTACCATGTGCTTGTCGGATGGAGTGGTGAGAAAATACAAGTAATAAAAACAGGCTTCAACCGCTTATTCTACTTCATATGAATACCCCCCCCCCCCCTCATTTCTAACTATTGTTTTTAAAATACAGATTGCAAAATTCCTCTTGCCGCCGTAGACAAATTCTGAACAAAACTAGATTTCAATGCTGAAGAACTTAAGGAAGATGATAATAATCTTCGGGAGGAAATGGACAGAGTCATGCAACAACTGAAGGCTCAACCACCGATAGTGTTAAAAAGTATGTTGTCGAAGATAAAGGAGGTGGTGAATCCAAGTATGACTGACCATCAACCGCCTGAGGTACAACAAGATACTCAGGGGCGCCCAACCTCTAAAGCACAACAAAAAAAAGAAGGAGGAGGTTGCGAGACGTAAAGATACCCAGTCCGAAGCAAAAGGCAAATGCCAAAAGAAGGACGAGGACGCTCAAAAGCCAGCAGTGCAACGCAGTCGTTCAAAGAAAAATAAGGCTAAAAAGACAGTTGAAATTATAGATGAAGATTTTCCACTGTTGGTGGAGGATAGGTACGTCAACAATCATTGACCTATAAAATATCCTACGTATTTCCATACATACATTTTCCTTGATAAAGATTTTCCACAATATATTTTCCAATTACAGGTACAAAAACATGATCGATCGTTTTAAGGACTGGCTTCCATCTATGTATCGGAGATACATAACACATATGGAAGATGCCCAGCCTGACGGTAACTGTGGGTTTCGATCGGTGGCTATGGGTTTGGGGTTGGACCAGAATGCTTGGATGTGGGTCCGCCAAGAGCTACTGGATGAGATGTTCATTAACAAAGCCTGGTGGTGACCTATTCTTGACTCTTTTGATCCGGGATTTTACACTACAGTATATCGATCAATAAACTGGTTGCACGTGGAACCTGCACCAATGGCATGTTGGATGTTCTTGCCATACGCCGGATTGTTGGTGGCTCAAAAATTTGGTGTGGTTGTTCAACATTTAAGCAATGGTGTTTGTCTAACATACTTTCCCATGTTTGATGGTCCGGCGGAGGGCCATTCTGTTCTTTCGATTGCCTATGTGGAAGATGGCCATTTCATCATGGTTAAGTTAACGGATGATGGTCCGATGCCTCCACCGAATGGACTATGGAATATGTATCGAAGTACTGAAGCTATGGAGTGGGAGACAATGTACATGTCTCGTCTTTCACAGGGTAAGAAGTTACTTCTTAGTAATAGAAGTGTTCGAAGAGACTTTATTAACTTGTTGTAGGTTCTAGTTGTAACACGTAAAACTGTTTAATCGTATTATTATGTGTTTATTTTTTTTAATTTACATTCTATTATCTTTTGAATATAGTGTAAGCAACATTTATTTTATAAAAAATGTTAATTACATTGTTTTATAATGTAAAAACACTTATTTACATCACTATTTTTATTAAAAAAAGGCATCATATGCAGCATATTGGGCAATGAGAGGTATATACCAGCCTCTATATGCCGCTCATAGCACAATAAGTGGCTGCTGGTAAGCAATCTATAAGCCACGTATTGGCCAATGAGGAGTGTATACCAACACAAACAACTTTTCAGCTCACTAAAGAGGGAAAACTAGATCAAAATCAATTCAAACACACACACACCAAAACACCAAAACACCAAAAACACACACAACTCTCTCCCGTATACCATTTCTATCCCGCAATCGAACCATACGGTGCGAATTTTCACAAGAGGTTAGTAACATCTTCATCTTTCCTTTTTTGTTATTGTTTTTTTACGGTTTTTTTTTGTTTTTTCTGAAATATTTTGGTTGTGGTGTTTGGCGGTAGAGGTGTTTGACGGTGGTGGTTGTTAGAGTGGTTTAGGTTAGGACGGTGGTGGTTGTTAGAGTGGTTGAGGTTAGGACGGTGGTGGTTGTATCTATGGGTTAGGGTTTGACGGTGGTTGTGGGTTGGCTGTGGTGGTTGTGGGTTGGCTGTCGTGGTTGTGGGTTGGCTGTGGTGTTTGCGGGTTGTCGTAATTTTATTAATATTTTGACAAAATATTAACTTTTAATTGTTGCAGATATGTCGTCAGATGAGGAACAACAGGCACCAAATGGTGGTCCGGTATTCAATCCGATGGCCGGGGGTAATTGTGAGCAGTACGAATTTTTAGACTTCCCCTAGAGAAGTACGGAATACAGACGTTTTGCCAAGTTCCGGGGTATGAGAGTGAGGCAGCAGAGGGCGTTGTGTTGGGACGCGTTACGGGAGTGTGGCGAGGAGCAGAGGGTCCGGGGTATAATCGGGGAAAATAACCCGTGGGATCGTATGTTTTTTTATGCAGATGGGCCTTCTTATAGGCCTATGATGGTGGAGTTCCTCTCCATGTTTATCTATCGACCACGGCCTGCTGAGCAGCCTAACTCAGATATGGACGATCCGATGGTGGAACCACCCCCTGCTGAGGTAACTTTCTGTTTATTCGGGGAGCGACAGAATATGTCGCTGCGTCAGTTTGCTTTGGCCACCGGATTCTACACTGATGAGGAGTTGGTTCAGGATATTTATACCACCGCGATCACATCTATGCCTGATGATCAGTTGCTTGCTTGGTGGCCCACCCTCTGTGATGTACCCTTCGGTCATAAGGCCCGTGTCTCGTTGATTCCTGACCCACTCGTTTGCTACATACACCGTTGCATTGCCACATCGATATCTGGGCGTGGCAAAAGCAACGAGTGGGTCACGAAAGCCGACCTGTTCTATCTTTACTGTTTATTCACGGGGACGCCGTGCGCCCTCCATCGCTGCCTTGCGGAGTATTTCGCCTCATTTTCCCGACGTCAGAAGCGTGGCGGATTGCACGGAGGGGCGTTCATCACGCGTATTGCCCAGCATTGCGGTCGGTATTTTCCATTCATCGGTGAGTTGCCACCGCCTGCCCCTTTCGAGTATTTGGGTATTAGGACGATGAGAGGGATGAACTTGGCGGTGAACTTTCCGGGCATTGGTTATCGGTTTGTCGGTTTGAACGATCAGATTTTCGTAGCCCAGCCGTTAGTACATCAACATCTGCTGGAGGCTGCGGAGGTGGATATGCCTCATGTTGTTGATGAGCCTGTTGGAGAGGGTGACGTCGAGCAGGGGCATCCACAGGAGCCGCCACAACATCCTCGGCGCGTCTATCATGCGGTGAGGTTGCCTCAGTCCACTCAGCGTCTCCTCGAGAGGCTTGTGGCGGGCCAGACGACTGTGATGGAGAGGTTGGCGCTGCAGAATCGGCAGATGGACCGGATGGAGGATATGATGGAGTGGATGATGGCTAGCGAGGCTGATAGGCGTACCGAGGCGGGGTTGCCGGTTCGAGACCCGCCACAACCACGAGTGTATCCAGGGTCCGGTTTAGAAGACGGCCCGTCCGGCACGCAGGCAGGCCCGTCTGACACGCCGATGCAGTTGACATGTTATGATAGTGGTTCTGATCACAGTGACGAGGAAATGGCTTAGGAGTAGTATTTATCTGTTTCGTTTGGTTGTATTTTGGGTTTAATGTGGTTGTACGAACAAATATTTATTCGTCTTTTGTTATTTATGTTTAGTTGTATGCACGGTTGTTTTTGTATAAACGTTTAATCTTTTATCAGCATGTATGGATGGTAACATGTTTAATGTTTTATCAGCATCTATGTTGTATTTTGGGTTTAATGTGGTTGTACGAACAAATAGGTATTGGGATTCTTATAACGAAGGGGTATATTGGTCTTTTTTAAAAATGCTAAGCATGTGCAGAAGGGGTATAAACGGTTATAAGAATTTCAGGGACTGGATTTGAAAATTAGAATTACAGTTAGTTTTTAATAACTGAGCAGGGACTGTTCTTGTGCAAAACAAACCTCAGGGACTGGATTTGAAAAATTAGAATTACACAAATAATAAAGGGAGGGGTCCTTCTGTATCGGACAGGCCTCCCCAGGGTTTCGAACTCGCACATCTCGCATAGAACACACAAGCCTTAACCAGTTTATCCTCCTGTACAGGAGCTGATAAACTAGTTATAGTATATCCTTTATACACTTAGATTTGAAAAAGTAGAATTACACAAATAAAAAAGCGGGGTCCTTCTGTATCGGACCGGCCTCCCCAGGGTTTCGAACTCGCACATCTCGCATAGAACACACAAGCCTTAACCAGTTTATCCTCCTGTACAGGAGCTGATAAATTGGTTATAGTATTTCATTTATACACTTCATACACTTTAAGGTGCTCATTGAACCATACGACTCTCATTGAACACAAACACTTTCCCAACTTCAATAAAGGGGTAAACTAGATCTAAAATTTGAAAACTCACACTAAAACACTAAGAACACACACAAACGCTGTGGACCACACGATTTTCACAAGACAAACTCTGGACCACACGATGAAGGTTAGTTTGTATTCCAAATTTTATTGCTTAATCTTCAAACTTTTTTTTATTTTTTGGTTTTATTTCCGCCGTTTGTGGTGTTGTTGGGTTTGACGGTGGTGGGGAATTGGTGGCGGTGGGGATTGACGAAGGTGGGGGATTGACTGTGGTGGGGAATGGTGGTGGTTGTGGTGGTGGTTGTGGTGGTGGTGGTGATTGACGGCTGTGGTGGTGGTGGTGGTAGTGGTGGTGGTGGTTGTGGTTGTGGTGGTGGTGGTGGTAGTAGTGGTCATGGTTGTGGTGGTTGTGGTGGTGGTGGTGGTTGTGGTGATTGACGGCTGTGGTGGTGGTGGTGGTGATTGACGGCTGTGGTGGTGGTGGTGGTGGTTGTGGTGGTGGTGGTGATGGACGGCTGTGGTGGTGGTGGTGGTGGTTGTGGTGGTGGTGGTAGCGTAACCCTACCCGACTCCCAGCCCGACACGTTTGTCGGGTCTAGACTTATATCATGGTTTTTTTTAAATGTGCATATGTTATTTTTATTATTATATTTATTATTTTTAACAATATATTTTCGGATGTCGGGTCTAATGCTATAATTGTATGTTTTATTAACAGGATATCGAAAGTCGGTGTTTTGACGGTGGTGGTAGCGTAATCCTTATGGAGAAGTACACTGCGTTCATATTTCAGATTCAAACGCTTAACTGCGTTCGTATTCCAGATTCATGCACCGGAACGTCCACCAACGACAATGCTTCTACACCCACAGTCTGTGACGGTGGAAGTAGATATTTACCGGTGACTGTGAGGGTGAACTGGAATGTTCTTCCACCTCCACCAACGACAATGCTTCTGCGTCAGCAACCTCGAGGGAGAACTCCTTCTGTATGGATTGGTTCTTCATGCTGTGGAACCGGTTACTGAGAATTCTTCTGCCACAACGAGGGAGTGCCAGATCAGGTCGGAGGTTTACCGTGGAACGCATCCTTAAACTTGATAGCAACAATATGGTGACCGAATAGAGATCTGAATAACCGATACAGTTTGCAAGAATTTAATAATATGTAACAGTTAGCGATTTAGGAATTAGGGTTCAGGGTTTAGTCGTTACATTTTGTATTAAAATGACATGTTTTGTGTATTAATATAAAACGATGTTTCGTGTATTTATTGCGTTATGGTTAATAAATGACAAGTGAAAAATAAGTAAAGACATAATAATAATTGATAAATAAAAAATTTGACATTTTATAATACACAAAATTCATTTCATAAAATATCGTCATGGGTCAAAAACCCTACCCGACCCGTTTGCCGGGTCTAGATATAACATCGTTTTTTTTAATGTGCATATGTTTTATTACTATAAGTTGCATAAACTCTCAAGACATAACATTCCGCTAAATCACCAAATACGAGAGTCATTACATTCGTTTACATAAGTTGCATAAACTTAAATACGGCTAACGACAAATACAAATACGGACAAAAAAAACAAAATCCAACAAATTATCAAACAGGTGTCCCTCTTAACGACCCTTGAATTTTTATTTTCCATTTCTGCTACTTGCTCTTTATACATTCGAACCTCCTCTTTCAAATGCTTGACTTCGTCTTCAAGTACTCCTTTCGTATCCAGCAAACCTCGGATGACTTGAACTGCCCAAGGACACATGGGAGGGTCGATCCACGCAAAGAATTTGCACCGAGAACGCTGAAACCGAAGGCGAATTAGTGTTTCTAAGTGTAAAAACTTGATGAAAATTAACCCGATAAAAACACTTGTAAAACACACTCAAATCATATAACTTTCATCAAGTATTATCCAACACAAACAAAATTATTTAAGGTCAAAGTTTATAAATAAAGACTTTGAAAATTCAAAATATGACAATTTTAATGGGACGGAGGTAGTAGTGCTTAAAGTACATACCAATTGAGAGCAGGTGTAAAATTGACGCCCGGGATTAATATCCGTCCAAGATGTTTTTATCCCAGCTTGCCTTCCACATCTACAAATAACCATTGTGAATGTAAAAATGGATATGGATTACACTTTCTCGTACGTAATACTAGAAAAAAAATAACTAAATACGCCACTCATAGCACAATGAGATGCGTATAAAGTACAAAATCCAACAACTTTTTCAGAAAAAGTAAATACATATGCCTCACATAGTGCTATGAGGTCCGTATAACAAAAAGTTAGGTGGTGTATATGCCTCACATTGACCTATACGGTCGTATACGCTGACACCTTTTCAGAAAAAGTAAATACTTACGCGTTTTGTTTGACTTATTTACCGAGGAACCAGCTCTTTGACTGATATTCACCCAACTAGATCCCCAAAAAGGTCTTGGACCACACGAGACCAACGTTGGACCACACGATGAAGATCCGGAAGTACACACGCACGGATTCTTTGTCTCTCGTATTGTTATCGCTTTCGTATCGCTTCATACGCTCGGAGTATTTAAGGTTAGTTCGTATTCTGTATTTTTATGTTTAATTTTCATTTTTTCTCTGATTTTTGTGGTTTATTTTGGTCGGGTATATTGGTGTTGGGATGGTGGGTTTTTGTGGTTGACGGTTGTGGTTGTGGTTGTGTTGTTTTGTGGGTGGTGGGCTGTGGTGTTTGTGGGTGGTTAGGTGGTGGTTGACGGTGGTGGTGGTGTTGTGTAGTCGGTGGTAGGTTGTGGTGTTTGTGGGTGGTGGGCTGTGGTGTTGGTTTGTTAAGATTGACGGTAGTGAGGTGGTGGGCTGTGATGGTTGAGGTGGTGGGTTGTGGTGGTTGACGGTGGTGGTTGTTGTGGTGTTGTGTTGTGTTGTGGGTGGTAGCATGTGGTGTTTGTGGGTGGTGGGCTGTGTTGTTGGTTTGTTAAGGTTGACGGTGGTGAGGTGGTGGGTTGTGGTGGTTGAGGTGGTGGGTTGTGGTGGTTGACGGTGGTGAGGTGGTGTTGTGTTGTGTTGTGGGTGGTAGGCTGTGGTGGTTATTGAGGTGGTTGAGGGTGGTAGGTTGTGGTGGTGGTGGTGTGTTGTGGTAGTTGGGATGGTCGTTTTGGTGGTGGTTAGGTTGTGGGTGGGCGGTGGTGGGCGTCCGACTGGTGGTGGTGGTCGGCTGTGGTGGTAGTGGGTGGTCAGCTATGGTGGTGGTGGGTGGTCGGCTGTGGTGGTGGTGTTGGTGGTGGTGGTGGTGTTTGTTTATTATATTTTACAATATAATTTCTACTATCGAGTCTAACACTATAATTCTATGTTTTTTAACAGGATATCGAAAGTCGGTGTATTGACGGTGGTGGAAACGTAATTTTTATGGAGAAGTGCACTGCGTTCATATTTCAGATTCATGCACCGGGACGTCGGTCTAGGGTGAGGTGCTTGGCGGTGGGGGATGCATCATCCAACATCAATTGCCAAGTCACCCGGAACTCCGACATTGTCAGATGTTACCGTGCAAATAGCACGGAACTCTCATATTGTCGATTCCTGGTGTAGTCTTGATAGCATCTCCCGACGCGCGGTAGTTCCGTCACCAGCATCTACCAACGCCCGGTAGTTCCGTGACCACCATATACCTTCACGCGTTTGAACCGGACGGAATCTACGAAGAAACTGTTCGATTTCACGGTTTGTTTGAGAACCTGATTCAGATACACAACGGTCTCTTTGCTTCGTCCACTAGAACTATTTGTGTATGCATTCTTTTGGTACAAAAGAATGCATACACAAATAGTTCTAGTGGACGAAACAAAGAGACCGTTGTGTATCTGAATCAGGTTCTCAAACAAACCGTGAAATCGAACAGTTTCTTCGTAGATTCCGTCCGGTTTAAAAGCCGGTTCAGACGCGTGATGAACTAACCGATTCTATTCCCAACTCACGACATTGCCTTGTATTTAAAATCTCAATTGATGAAGGGTTTGTCATAAGAACAGGTTCATCAAATTGAGAATCAACTTCTTCATCATATTTTTCATGCATTTCCATTCGCCACAGTTGTACGAAGAAACTGTTCGATTTCACGGTTTGTTTGAGAACCTGATTCAGATACACAACGGGTTCGTGTGAATCTAAGTAACTATATGTAATAGTTAGCGATTTAGTGTGTAGGGTTTAGGGTTTAGGGTTTCGGCTATGTATTGTATTACATTTTGTATGAAAGTGTTGTGTTTTGTGTTATTTTATCAAACAACGTTCACTTACATTTGCGTTATGGATTATAGAGAATTTGACGTTTTATAATAACACTTGATAAAAAAATGTAGAAGTTTTATAATACTAATTAAAAAAATGTAGACGTTTTATACTAACACTTGATAAAAAAATGTAGAAGTTTTATAATACTAATTTAAAAAAAATGTTGACGTTTTATAATAATAATTAAAAAAAATGTTGACGTTTTATACTAACACTTGATAAAAAATGTAGAAGTTTTATAATACTATTAAAAAAAATGTTGACGTTTTATAATAATAATTAATTAATAAAAATGTTGCCATTTTTCTAAATATATTAAATAAAAAAATGACATTTATATAGCTTCCTTTTATAACAATAAATAATAATAAATATAAATGTTTATATTTTTTTATTTTAACAACAATTTAAAAAAATATATATAAAGTTTTTTTTAAATAATATTTCACCCCAATGAAAACCCTCCATACCCTTCAAATTTATTCCACACAAAAGAGCCAATGATGCCCAATCATTGGCTGACACCCAATCATTGACAATTAATACGATGTGTGAAAAAGTAACCAAAAAGTAAACATATAGGGCAATGAGGGGCTTATCAGGTGGGTCCATTTTCAGGCGTATAGGGCAATGAGGGGTGTATAGGGTTAGGGGATGTGTGGATAAATTGAGGGGGATGTGTGGATAACCAAAGCCAAAAGAAAATCAAATTTGCTGATACATTCTTATTACACTTTCTTCATATGTGATGAAACACTGGTTGACACCTAGGGTGAAACTAGCCTGTTCGTCTCTTCTGTGGGATTCAATCTCCTTTGTTACTCGCCAAATGACAGGTCCTGCAAAACAGCAACACCGTTAGCTCGTTAAGAGGGGAATGTGGGGGTTTCCCTCTTAACCGGACTCCGGCGTGAGAATAAGTTCTGTTCTGAGGAGATAAAACAGTGTGTGTTGAGGGTGAGAGTGTGGAGAATGAGATGATTTAACCTCGATGATGAAGGGTCCTATTTATAGCCGGAGGGTGAAAAGAGGGGGGAGCAACCTTGCCAGCTGCTATAAGGCGCCAGCTGTCCGACCAAGGGGAATATCCTCTTGGTCCCCTCTGCTGAGGTCAGTGTAGTGGTACACGTGGCGCGCCTATATTTATCCGTACTGGAGACGTCGTACTGGTACTGTCGGTTTGCTCCTTGATCTGCTGCAGGTCTACATGGCGCTCAATGGCTGGTGACACGTGCCGTTCCTCTTGTCGGAAGGAGCATCTTTGGTGCCACCTTGACGTCTTCCAGAAGCTTCTGGATTCGCTTGCTGATGTAGGCGCCATGTCGGATGCAGAAGTGGTGTGGTCTTTGCCATGTAGGCAATGAATTGGGACCATACCTCTTCAAGTCCCCCCAGTCCAGTGTGCCTTGTAGTTGAGTTGATCATCTAGGAGGGATTCTGGACTTATACGGGAAGTGGTTGTTGGTGTTGTCGGAATATCTGTTATTTTGCACGGTTTATCATAATAGTAGCATCGCGCGTGGCGTGTTGGTAACTTTTGCAAAGTTTAGCCAGCTGGGCGCGTGGCGCACGGTGCGTTGGCAACTTTGTAAAGTTGAGCCTAGTGGACTGATGTGTGTAAAATGCAACATATAAATTACATCAAATAAGGCATAAAACTAACCCTTTTTAAGTACTAATATTGGAAAAAGAGTGTTTTTGTCTTCCTTTTGTATTTTCAGGATTAAATGAGCTCAAAAACGCAAAAGAAGCAAAAAGACAGCTAAATCCAACATAAATACAAGAAAAGAAACATTAGTGGACTGCCCGACCCCTCAACGGCACCTCCCAAAGCAAAATAGAGAAGTCAGAAGACTGAACACGCCCCGTGCTCAGCCAGCACGGGGCCGTGCCCAAGAAGCAGCAGAAAAGACAAACCTATAGAAGCTTCTATTGCCCACCACGGGCCGTGCCCAGCGGACACGGGGGCGTGTCGAAAGTACAGCAGGCGCATTTATTGTAATTGCGAATTACAATTAATGAGGAGAGAGAGTGTCAGACAGGCACGGGGCCGTGCCCAGCTCTCTGTTCAGCCTATAAATAGGAGTGCTTGGATTCATTTCAACTCATCCCTTGGCACACCACATCTCTCACACTTCATCCACCACCCACCACCATCACAACACCATCATCCACCACCATCATCCATCGTAGAGTGTGTGAGTCGTCTCGGGATCCAAGATTGATCGTAAGAGTTCTTGACAATCAAGGCCATGTTTGCCTAAGTCTCTTACATCACTTGGTGAAGACAAAGTGTCTAGTATAATACTTTTTATTTCTAATCTTTTGCACTTTTTATTTGGTTTTGTATTAATGACTTTAATAACTAGTTACTTATGTTGAAGGTGATCTTTCCTTATCGTTTGTCCGTGGTGTCTTGGCATTATTTTACTGTCTATATAAAATAAAGGATTTTCACCATTCATATCTCCACGGTCTATATGGAGGTATGTTGGCTACCTGGTCGGGGGTTAAGGGAACGGTTTGGTAAAGGTCTTGCCATTGTTCAGCGTTTAGAGGTCCTGCAATGGACCTGGGTCAAATTTAGTAGGACCTCCTTCAATGCTTCACGGTATTGGATGGCGGGGGTCCAAACTCTTTGACCCCCTCATAAGTTAACTACTATTAATACTATAACCCGGCTATTTAGGACTGTATCCCTGCTGACTCAGACTACTTAGCCGAGGGTAACGTCACCGCCAAAAGCGGGGCCTACCACAATACTGCATTAATAACTTAATTCATTATCTTCCAATAATCCACCCTTTTAGGATTGTGTATCCTTGCTGACTCAAACTACTGGGGTGAGGGTAACGTCACCTTCAAAAGAGGGGCCTACTACAATAACTAAGATAATCTCTTAATTATGTGCAAAAGTGCGGAAATAATCAAAGGTTATACTAGATACGAGTCGGAACCAAGTGATTCATCTTGTCTATCTGTTTTTATTTTATTTTTATTTTCAGCATTTTAGTTAGTTTTTATCTTTTCTTAGCTTAAAACATTTTTCTAAACTTTTATTTTGATTAGACGTTGAGGATAAACCGGTACTAAAAGCTCTTGTGTCCTTGGACGACCTCGGTATCTTACCAACGCTATACTACGCTCAACGATGGGTGCACTTGCCCATATGTGTGTTTAGTGTTAGTAAAATATCGTGTTTTATAAATTTAAAACTTGGCTAAAATAGGTGTTAAAAGGGGCTTAAAATATACACCTAATATATATAACACTTCCACGCACATCAAGTTTTTGGCGCCGCTGCCGGGGACACAAGGATTTTAAGAAAGTTAGGAATCAACGGCCTAATCACCTTTTATTTTTCTTTTTAATTTTTTTAGGATTTTCTTAGTTTTTCAGCTTCTGCAGAGCTCAGCACGGGCCGTGCCCGCTGAACACGCCCCCGTGCTCAATCATTGGAACTGGCAATCCTGTTATACGTCAGACAGTAAGCTGAACACGGGGCCGTGCTCACTCAACACGCCCCCGTGCCCAAGTTTCAGTTACTGAAAACAGAACCGTAAGATCCCAGCGGTTGGTAATTTCTGACATAAACATGAGTGATAGTAATTGTTTTTACTTTCGGCACTCTCATGGTACGTGGTGTCAATTATGTGGTGGCAAACATGAAGAAGTAGAATGCTACTTTCTAAATTATAGGCCCCACTACATGGACCCACCGACTTCTTACAACCTTAAGAGGGGCGAAAGTAAAAATAAGCACTATTTCTCCCTCGAATGCGCCCAGCCAGATATTCTAGGGGAAATGCTCCTTGATGAGTTATTTCAACTAGAAAAGCTAATTCTGAATTGGTTAAAAGAGCTTAGGAAGGATTTTATTAATCCACCACAAGACGATGACCATGACGAAATGCTGTAACCGCATTCCAACAACCTCGTTGCTCCCGAAAATGCCTTAGTACCTAGCAAAGACTTGGACGATAGTCGTCCCTGTGTCGATTATGCCGTGAAGGACTCTCCATCGACTTCGTTCGGTGCATACATAGACCTGAGCGATTCGGCATACACTTTCTTTAACGAGAGCCCGGGAAAGGGTTGGACTTGTCCACCTAGAATGAAAATAGGAATTACCCTCACCGACAACCTCTTGCGTTCTCGCCTTAGTCTAGGACAATTAAGGTATCTTAGGCACTTTGGGGTTGTTCCAACCAGTCAGGAGCCACCCGATACTAACAAGTTCCTTAAAAAAACTAGACAACTTCATAAAACAGTCCCTCGACACGGGGCCGTGTCCAGCCAACACGCCCCCGTGTCCATCAAAAGATTCCATTCTGATCAGTACGTCAGAATACGGACAAACTGTGTCAGAACTCCACCTGCACACGGGGCCGTGTCCAGGATGCTGTCGTTTTCTATAAATGCAGCCAAGAATTCTGCACATTTGGACCAACTTGGGGCATAGATTTGCAGGAATCTTCTCTCAAACTATCCTAGGTAAGTCTAAAAGAAGGTTCCAACAACCCATCTTGTCCTTTCCTCTTTTAGCCATTTCCTTCTTCTCCATCTTTCTTCAAAGAACTACCATTAAAAGTTTGAATTCTTCAAACTTTGTGGTAAGGATTAATGAGTTTTGTTCAAGGAATCTTGGTAAAAACATGTTATGTAACATTGTTTTAAGTTATTAGCAACTAAAAAGACCCCACAAGTTCAGAAAATAACTTAAAAATCCAAGTTTCCTTGCTCCAAAATTCTGCAGAAAGATGAACAAGGGGCCGTGCTCATTGAGCACGGGGCCGTGTCCGGTAACTGTTTCATTTAAATAAACTTTTTCAGTTTATTTTTCGTAGAATGTCAAGTGAAAACAGCGAAACATCTTCTGTGCATTCGTCAAACAGCCGAAGAGGAAGAAGACCCTCCATTGAAGCTACACTTGTGCACTATGTGATAGCATTAAGGGAGGCTCTCGACGAAATGACTTCTGTAGAGGAGGTCCTAATCGACCGTATTAACGATCTTACGATGGGACTTGAAAGCAACTTCCAAGAAATTAACCTCTTGCACCAGAGGTTAAATATTCTTGTAGCACCCCCAATGGAACCAGTCCTTCCTCAGCAGGATTGGAACCTGGCACTCGGAATCAACAACCCTACCGGGTGGGAAGACTTTCCAGCGGAACCTCCCGTGGAACACCAACAAGAGATCCCGGTGGAAGTTGAAACTCCTCAAACTAATGCCAATGAGCCTTCTTTTCTCCTTCCAAGGGAGGTGGAAGAATGGCTCGCCGACATTTGAGGAGAACCGCACGCGGAAGATGGAGTTCAAAAAGGCCTTGATTAATTACTTCTTGGAAATTTTGCTAATTAAAATAAAGTAAAGGCTAGGACTCCATGGTTTATTATTTCCTTGTTTAATTTAGGACTATGTAAGTTCCCTCTATGATGAAATGAAATGATGGTTTTAAGGTTTGGATGGTTTGTAAGGAATAAAACACACTCATGGTGGTAAAGGATGAAAAGGGGAACGAGAAAAATGAACTCATGCACAAGAACAAGGCAACCCAACAATTCTCTCCATTTCAGAAGGTTCAACACGGGCCGTGCCCAACCAACACGGCCCCGTGCTGAACCACCTGCAGAAAACGCCCAGTTCAGGTAACTGGACACGGGCCGTGTTCACCCAACACGCCCCCGTGTCCAGACTTCTGTTTCTCTTGTTTTAATTTTGTTACTGGCACTTGAACACGGGGCCGTGCCCGGACAACACGGGGCCGTGTTCAGCGCCCAGTAACAGAAAATTTTTGCTTTTTACACCATTTTACACATCTAATCAACCTAAAAATTTATTTTTGGGACACATTGAGGACAATGTGTAATTTAAGTGTGGGGGGGATGCTAAAGCCTTGAATTTTGCAAGTCCTAAATACAAGCCTTACACAAAACTCTATTGGAACCGCTAATCACCCCAAATTTTTTCAAAAATTTCTTTTTTTTTCTTACTTGTCTAGGTTTAATTCGGGAAATTCAAGTTCTCAAAAAGGTTATATTTTTACAAATTTACAACCGATAGCGTAGTGATAAAAAGAACCAACATAAGAAAATTATGAAAAGGCATGGCAAACGTAGTTAAAATTTGATTATATATACTTGATCACATAAAAATCCATTCCCACAAAAAGTGAGTTTTGAGCCTTTATTGAGCACAAATACATATCATTAAAACTAAATGCTCATTTTTCGTTTCTTGTGTGAATAGCCGCTTGGTTCTTACGACTCTAGAACTTGCCATGACGATACATTCCCGGTCCTTATCAACTTAAACCCGAGTAAGTAAATGATGGAGGCATTAGGACTAACCCCTTTTTATTTCTACACCATTGTTTTTCTTTTTCTTTTACCACCTACCCAAAAATCCCCCTAGTTAGCCCCTTTGAGCCTAAACCTTTTCATTTCATCACCCAAACCAAAAAACCCTTTTACCCACCAAAACCTTGTTCATTTTTAACCCTTTTGTTTTAGTAACAAGTTCGGTTTTTCGTAAAAAAAAAAAAAACAAAAAAAAAATTGTTGATGATGAAGCAAAAAGAAAATAAACAAACAAGTTCATCAAAAATAACTTTGTTTGAATAAAAGCTTCATCAAAATAAAAAGTTGCAAAAATAGAAAGTCCTACGAAAACCGACACTTGTTACGTTTTTCGCCCTTTTTCTACTAACCACTAACCACTATCCCAACCACCTACCTTTAACCCAAGCCTAACCCTTAACCCACAAAGTCCTCTTGATATTTACAAAGGTATAAAAGTTAAAAAGGAGGAGGATTGATTGCTTGGCAAGCCTATGGTAGGAATAAGTTCCATGCCGCTCTCGAGTGATTCACTAAAAATACACCTTCGGCCGAGTGTGAGTGATTTCTCCCGTGAGGTATGTGAACTTGTATATAAATGGAATTTTAAAAAGGCATGTTATGCCCAAATAAGTAATTTCTCCTATGAAAAGTTCTAAATAAATCATTACGAATAGGAGTGTAAATAAATAAAAATAAAACCCAAAAAGATCTTGGATATCCCGACACTCTACGACAAGACCAAAACCTTCTCTTCTACCCATTCCATTTGCGAGTGTAAGCCACATATTAAAGAGTTTTGCTTGAGGACAAGCAAAAGTTCAAGTGTGGGGGTATTTGATGTGTGTAAAATGCAACATATAAATTACATCAAATAAGGCATAAAACTAACCCTTTTTAAGTACTAATATTGGAAAAAGAGTGTTTTTGTCTTCCTTTTGTATTTTCAGGATTAAATGAGCTCAAAAACGCAAAAGAAGCAAAAAGACAGCTAAATCCAACATAAATACAAGAAAAGGAACATTAGTGGACTGCCCGACCCCTCAACGGCACCTCCCAAAGCAAAATAGAGAAGTCAGAAGACTGAACACGCCCCGTGCTCAGCCAGCACGGGGCCGTGCCCAAGAAGCAGCAGAAAAGACAAACCTATAGAAGCTTCTATTGCCCACCACGGGTCGTGCCCAGCGGACACGGGGGCGTGTCGAAAGTACAGCAGGCGCATTTATTGTAATTGCGAATTACAATTAATGAGGAGAGAGAGTGTCAGACAGGCACGGGGCCGTGCCCAGCGGACACGGGGCCGTGCCCAGCTCTCTGTTCAGCCTATAAATAGGAGTGCTTGGATTCATTTCAACTCATCCCTTGGCACACCACCTCTCTCACACTTCATCCACCACCCACCACCATCACAACACCATCATCCACCACCATCATCCATCGTAGAGTGTGTGAGTCGTCTCGGGATCCAAGATTGATCGTAAGAGTTCTTGACAATCAAGGCCATGTTTGCCTAAGTCTCTTACATCACTTGGTGAAGACAAAGTGTCTAGTATAATACTTTTTATTTCTAATCTTTTGCACTTTTTATTTGGTTTTGTATTAATGACTTTAATAACTAGTTACTTATGTTGAAGGTGATATTTCCTTATCGTTTGTCCGTGGTGTCTTGGCATTATTTTACTGTCTATATAAAATAAAGGATTTTCACCATTCATATCTCCACGGTCTATATGGAGGTATGTTGGCTACCTGGTCGGGGGTTAAGGGAACGGTTTGGTAAAGGTCTTGCCATTGTTCAGCGTTTAGAGGTCCTTCAATGGACCTGGGTCAAATTTAGTAGGACCTCCTTCAATGCTTCACGGTATTGGATGGCGGGGGTCCAAACTCTTTGACCCCCTCATAAGTTAACTACTATTAATACTATAACCCGGCTATTTAGGACTGTATCCCTGCTGACTCAGACTACTTAGCCGAGGGTAACGTCACCGCCAAAAGCGGGGCCTACCACAATACTGCATTAATAACTTAATTTATTATCTTCCAATAATCCACCCTTTTAGGATTGTTTCCTTGCTGACTCAAACTACTGGGGTGAGGGTAACGTCACCTTCAAAAGAGGGGCCTACTACAATAACTAAGATAATCTCTTAATTATGTGCAAAAGTGCGGAAATAATCAAAGGTTATACTAGATACGAGTCGGAACCAAGTGATTCATCTTGTCTATCTGTTTTTATTTTATTTTTATTTTCAGCATTTTAGTTAGTTTTTATCTTTTCTTAGCTTAAAACATTTTTCTAAACTTTTATTTTGATTAGACGTTGAGGATAAACCGGTACTAAAAGCTCTTGTGTCCTTGGACGACCTCGGTATCTTACCAACGCTATACTACGCTCAACGATGGGTGCACTTGCCCATATGTGTGTTTAGTGTTAGTGAAATATCGTGTTTTATAAATTTAAAACTTGGCTAAAATAAGTGTTAAAAAGGGCTTAAAATATACACCTAATATATATAACACTTCCACGCACATCAAGTTTTTGGCGTCGCTGCCGGGGACACAAGTGGTGTTATCCCAGTGACTTACACCAGTGGTTTTTCTCTTTTAACTCCCGCACCGGTGGTGTCATTCCTTGCTGTTCCAATCCTCTGAAAAGCCTGCATGATTGGAAACAAAATTTTTTCTACATTCGCCGTGGTGTTATCCCAGTAGACATGCATTATCGGGAAGGAAGTGAGGGGATCCCTAAGGTGAATGTGGTTGAAGGTTTTGCTGAACAAGCGTGGTACAAGAAAGTGACTCACAAGGCTACTGTTATTTCTCAGCTTGAGGAGATGGCGTTGGTGGGTGTTGGTATGAGTATGTTGTGGGTCCCAAAGCGTGCTTTGGGTGTCCCGGTTTACGGTTATCAAGGCAAACGTATGTAGTTTTGTTATCTTGTGTGTACTCTTCTGATTTCGTTGTGTTCTTATTTATGCCTTTTCATTATCACAGTTGGGTATAGTTTACTGAATGCTCTTGACCCGAAGGCCGGTGGAGCGATGGTTGAGGCGGTTCAGGAGGACGGGAAGCCGACTTGGTTGGGCCAGATCCGCGACCGTTTCTTGCACCCAACTAACGAAAGTTTTATCACCTATGCCAACACTGTTTTAGGTGAAGATAGTGAAGATGATGTTGATGGTGCTGTTGACCCTACTCGAGAGGAAGTTATTGTTCTCTCGAGTGAGGGATCTGATAGACCTCTTGAGGGTTTAACGTGTCATTCCCCGCGTGCAGGTCCGGTGTAGGGGGTTGTTCATGAGCCTGTTAATGAACCCGTTGATGATGATGATGTGGAGGTTCCGGTTGAAACTGCGGATCAGTTGGAAACGAGGAAAAAGGAAAAAGCTGGCAAGCCAGAGGGGAAGGAGAAGAGGGCTGAGGAAAAAGCCACTGAGACTCCTTGTAAGCGACCCTCTACTCTTCCTGTCCTAGATTACGTTGTCGTTTCTGATACATTGTCTAGTTTAGGTGCCGAAAAAGGGCGTCGTGGATCTGACCCTGATGACAGCGTTACTCTGACGGAGATGATGAAAAAGAAACTTCTTGAGGATAAGAAACGGAAACTTGATGATCAGGCTGCTACTATGCTTGCTTCGAAAAAAGCCAAACTTCACAAGGAGGCTCCGCCTGCTCCCTCGGAATCCGAGATTGACCTGGGTGTTTTTAGTGCCAAGAAGGGTAATCTTTTGGAGGCAATATATGTTGCTTCCGCTCCTCAATGTAGAGACTTTGCTCTTGTAAATCTTATTGTTTGACCTTTAGATTGTTTTTGACCATCGTAGTTATCTCGTGGCAGGTGTCAAGTCTGATAAGGGATCGCGCAAGGTTGATATTTCACAGATAACCCCCCTGCCTCTCCACCGTCTAGAACATTTGGCTTATCCCCTCCCCGTGCTGACTTGGGTGAAAGGGGTAAACAAGATGATGTGAATGTTGAACATGTTGGTGAAGGTGGTGGTGATGGTGCGGGTGGCGTTGGTGTTCATGTTGCTGGTGGAGATGGTCAAGATAAGGGTATTGAGGACGAAGCACAGTCAAGTGAGGCTACGCCTCGTCAAACCATTTATACGAAGCGTCCACCAGGTAGTGGCGTTGGTGCTACTTCCGGTGTGGTTCGAAGTCCACAGTTTGAGAATGTTCGTGCTGATTCCTGGGATACCCATAACCCAGCGTGTGATGATATGCCACATACTCCTCGCTGGAATCTGACCCAGGGTTCCCGGATGGATCAGCTTGATAACTGTCACGAGTTCTTCTCTTTGTCTCTCCCCCCAGCGGAGAGGCTATTTCAGAAAAGGCGCGACCGGTTTGCCTTGCTAGACGATCATGTTCGTGCCGGGGTTAACTATTTTGCCACTTCTCAAGAGATTGTTCGTGAGTGGAAGCTGATGGGGGAGGAGACAGTTGAGTTTGAAAATGAGAAGAAGGCATTTGCGGAAGAGAAAGAGAAGTTTAATTCTGAGCAGAAAGTTCTGTTTGTTGTGGAGGGTTTCAGATGCTGAGGATAAGCTTGCTCAAGAGAAAAAGGCTAACTCCCAGAAGCAGAAAGATTGGGAGGTTGCTTGTGAGCGTACCAACAAGGAATTGCGAGCCCAGCGTGATACGATTGTGAATTTCTCAGCTGAAAAGAGGAAAATTAGTGATGAGGCTCAGCAGGAGCGTGCTGTGGCTCAAAAAAGGGAAGAAGAGTATCTTCAACGCATTGCTAAGCTGGAGGAGCTTGCTAAGACGAAGGTTGCTCAGAGCGAGGCTTCAGAGATTTTGGCTGAAGAAATGTCTGCCAACTGCAAGTGGTTACTTGCTCGTGCAGTACCTCTGGTAATGTCTGCTCTTTGTTTGTTTCTTGTGTGCTTTGCTGTTTTCCTCATGTGAGTACTACCTTGCAGATTGCCCAGCGTATTGCCGGTTCTGAAGAATTAGCGAAGTACATGTATGAGCTTGGGGAAGCTGCGCGTGATCTTGGTCGGAAAGAAGGGTATGCGGAAGGAAGGGCTGCCGCTGAATCAAGGGAACCATTGAAGAATTTTGAATTGTACAAAACTGACTATGTTGCCAGGTATGCTGAAAAGCGTCAAGAGTTTGAGTCTCTTGAGTTTGGGGTTGTCAAAGCCGCCCAAAAATTATCCCGGAAGCCTAATGGCGTTGCCTTATTGAAAAAAGCGCTTGGTGAAGATGGGCATGGGGCTGGTGGTACCGGCCCTAGCCATCAAGTTTGAAAAGTTCCGGCCTGCGTGCCGCGTATGGCCTTGGTTGGCCTTGTATTCAGCTGACAATCCCATGAACAATTTTAGGTTTATGTTTTGTGAACAAATTATCTGCGATTGCTTGTGAACACTTAGCTATTTATGGTTGCTTATGTGTTAATATTTATCCTTGCTATTTTGTTTGTTTGTGAATTTTGCTATCGTTACAATATGTGCATGTGTAATTACTTTGATTAGGTATCACGAATGAATGATGGCGTTGACAGATTGTGTTGTGTTTGTTACAATGTTTATTCTGTCGTTTATGTGCGCAGGTTGTTTCGTGAATACGAAGTGACCGAGTTACAGGTTATTGTGTGGACCCAACTGTTTTCAGCCTTGGGGGTCTTTACAATGTTCGTTTACCGTGTGTTCGATTCTTTCGTGTTTATGTGGGCACGAAGTATTTATTTGGCGTTTTTTAGGCTTTGGTTGTGTTTTTTGACCCGACTGTGCACTCGTTTGTGACAGGCCTTGGAGGTCTACAACGTTTCCTAAGGTCGACCCATTGATGTTTTCGTGTATGCCCGAAGTAATATATGCAGTTGTGACAAGAAATTCTCATGGAAAAGGATAGCCGAACACTTCTTGTATTAGTGCTAAATGTGTTGGCGCGCGGCCGTTACAAGTACATAAAGAAAACTTTTGCTGTTTACATATAGCATCTTCTTAACTGTTGAGCATTCCAGGTTCTTGGGACTTCTTTGTCATCCAGGGTGCGTAGCTTATATGCCCCTTTTCTGAGTACTGCATCTATAACATAAGAACCCTCCCACTTAGGAGCTAATTTTCCGGGTTTTTCGGCGTTAGACGCCTCATTGTCCCTTAGGGCGTAATCTTCCGGGTTAAATGTGCAGATTCGGACTTTGGAGTTGTAATACTTCTCGAGCTTTGTTTTATATTTTGCTTCATTTATTTCTGCCATCTCTCTCCTTTCTTCTAGGAGGTCAAGGTCTAACCTCATTTCTTCCTCATTGTTGATCATATTCGTGGAGAGCATTCTTGGTGATGGCAACCCGATCTCTGCTGGTATGACGGCTTCGGACCCATAGACTAAGCTGAACGGTGTCTCTCCGTTGCTTGTTTTGGGCATCGTCCTATGGGCCCACAAGATGCTGGGCAATTCATCGACCCAGCCTCTTCTTTGCTCTCCCAGTCGTGCTTTGATGCCGTCTACAATGCTCTTGTTAACGGCTTCTACTTGACCGTGCCCCTGCTGATGTGCAACCGAGGAGAACGTATGCTCTATGTGTAACACTTTGAACCATCGTTGGAGGTCTTCTGTAGCAAAATTCGTCCCGTTATCGGTGATGATTCTCAGAGGCAACCCGAATCTGCAGATTATCTGTTCCCAGATGAATCGCCGAACTACGGTAGATGTGGTTGACGCGAGTGCCTTCGCCTCCACCCATTTTGTGAAGTAATCCACCGCGACTATGATGAATTTCACCGCACCCGGGGCTTCAGGGAAGGGGCCAACCATATCTATTCCCCATTGTTGAAACGGCCATGCCGTCGTTACGGGGACTAATTCCTTCTTGGGACGCATCGTCTTGGGAGCGTGTCTTTGGCACCCGCTGCATTTTCTCAGAACCTTTACTGCGTCTAGATGCATCCCGGGCCAGTAGTACCCGGCATTCATCACTTTCGCTACCACCATCCGTGGTCCGGCATGGATGCCACAGATCCCCTCATGCACTTCTCTGATCAAGTAGTTCGCGTCTTCTGGATCGACGCATCTCAACAATGGCCCGAGGTATGATTTTCGGTACATGATTCCATCAACCATCTGGTAGTGTTTGGCTTTGTATTGAATCTTCCTAGCCTCGGCTTTGTTTTCTGGCAGTATCCCAGACTGGAGATACATGATTATGGGGGTCATCCAGGACGCCGTTCCCAACTGAATAACATTCACTTGCCTCAATGGTACCGATGGGTTGCTCAAGACTTCGATGCGCACATCCTTGGCCAAATGCTGGAAGCTTGTAGATGCTAACTTACTTAGTGCGTCGGCTGGTTTATTCTCACTTCGATTGATTGGTGCACTTTGTAAGAATGGAAGTTCTGTAGCAATGCTTTCGCTTGGTCCAGGTATAACGCCATTACATCTCCTTTGGCATCATATCGCCCATTAATCTGCCCAGCTACTAACATGGAGTCCACATGCGCCTCTATGTGCCTGACTCCCATCTTTATCGCTAACCTCAGACCAGCGAGGAAGGCCTCATATTCGGCTTCGTTATTCGTGCTCTTGAAGTCTAACCGGATGGCATACGTGAATTCATGTTTATCTGGACTTACCAGTCTAAGCCCTGCGCCTGCGCCGTCTTCGTTGGACGCGCCATCTGTATATAGTAGCCACGGTTCTTCCGAATGTTGCCTTTCAGCTCTTTCCATTGCCTTGCACTCCCGGTCCTTGTCATCGGGTACTTCTGTCATGAAATCGGCTAACACCTGGCCCTTGATTGCTGGTCTTGGCCTGAAAATCACGTTATGGCCCCCCAGTTCTATCGCCCATTTTGCTAATCTTCCAGAAATTTCGGGCCGTGCAAGGATGTTGCCAATGTTGTAATTTGTTAAGACATGAATGACGTGATTAGCGAAATATCTGCGCAGCCGCCTTGATGCGTGAATTAGTGCTAGCACTAATTTCTCCATTATAGCATATCTCGTTTCTGGATCATTGAGAGTGCGAGACACATAATACACCGGTGTCTGTATGCCTTGTCGATCCACGAGCAGAACTGCGCCAACTGCTTTGTCCGAGGCTGACAGATACATCACTAAAGGTTCTCCTTTCACTGGTGCCGTCAGTGTTTGTAATCGTATGAGGCAGTCTTTCATCTTGCGGAATGCCTTTTCGGCCTCCGGAGTCCATTGGAACTGGCTCTTCTTCATGCAGTTGCGGAGCGTCTTGATAAACGGGAAAGATTTGGCTGCGTGATTGGCTAGGAAGCGGTTGAGTGCTGCCAACCGTCCTGCCAGTTTCTGCATCTCTTTGATGGTTGATGGTGATGGCATTCTTTCGATCGCTTGCACCTTTTCGGGGTTTACTTTGAAACCATCCTTTGTGACGATGAAACCCAGGAACTTTCCTTCTTACATGCCGAAAGAACATTTCGTTGGGTTTAGCTTAATGCTTACTCCGCGCAGTGTATCAAACGTCTTTTGAATGTTCGCCAACATTGTACCTTCCTCTTTGCTCATGATAACCAAGTCATCCATATACACTTCGATGTATTTGCCGATGGCATCGCTGAACGTTTCATTCATCAGTCTCTGATAGGTCACGCCCGCATTCTTTAGACCGAAGGGCATTTTGGTGTAACAGTATAACCCTGTCGGTGCGCGGAATGCGGTTTTGTCTTCGTCTTGCACGGCCATCTGTACCTGGTGGCACCCCTTGTAGCAATCGAGGAAACACTTCCATCGGAATATTGCTAGCGAATCGATCTTCTCATCGATATCTGGTAAGGCGTAGCAGTCACGCGGACATGCCTTGTTTAGATCCTTGTAATCTACACACATCCTCCAACTGCCATTCCCCTTTTGAACCATGACAGGGCTCGCTACCCAAGTTTGGCACCGGACTTCTCTGATGATGCCTGCATTCAACAGCTCTGTGACTTGTTCCTTCATAGCATCATGCTTTATGTCTCCTAAATGACGTTTGACGTGTACCACAGGTTTGGCAGCTTCTGAGACGTTAAGTCTGTGCTCTGCGATATGCCGTGGAACACACACCATATCGGCTGGTGTCCAGGCGAACACGTCCATGTTTTCAAATAACAACTTTTTTAGCGCTGCGCGCGTGAGATCAGACATTACGGGGCCTAAGGTGACCGGTTGTTCTGGGTATTTGCTGTTTAGCACCCACCTTTCAGCCTCCGCGCGTGGTATAGGTTTGCTTGCCTTTGCTGGCCTGATTTCGTCTGTTGCCAAAACTTCCTTGCTTGCATAGATCATCACTACCCCTGTCTCTGTTGGGAATCCCACAGCTGAATGCGGTCCGGAGCAAATCATGCTGAAGTCTCCTTGGGATTCTCTTCCCAACAGAATGTCATGCCTTGAATGCGCTGGTATTACCATAAACGTGACCTCTTCCGTTCTTGAATTTCTTCCGTCCGAGAGCAGCACTGGGAACAATATCTGACCTAGAGGAAAAACGGCTTCATTGCAGAAACCGGTCAGCGGGTAATCTACCGGTTCCAAGCGCGCTTTGTCCTCTTGGTCGAATTGATTAAAACATTGTTCGTAGATGATATCTGCAGTGCTCCCTGGATCAATGAAAATGTAGTCGGTTTGGTAGTGACCGTTTACGCCGGATATGACTATGGGCCTTCTTTCTCTTGGACCTCCTCTTACTATGGGAAAAACAACCTGTCTCTCGCGCCATGAGTCATCTTGTGTGCGCTTGTTGTAGTTCTTTCTTGGCTTTCTCGGACCTCCTTAGACCATGTGAGTTTCCAATTTTCGGAGCTTCTTGTTGTCCGGTCCTTCTTCCCTTCGCTGGATTAGGCGGTGGTCACGCTTTCCGCCTTTCACCAGATGAGTGAGCCTTCCATCTCTTAGGGCCCTTTCTATTTCTTGCTTTAGGCTAAAACAATCGTCAGTCAAGTGGCCCGTGTCTTTATGAAACTCGCAGAAAAGGTTCGGGTCTTGACCCCTTTTGTTTCTCATCTGTAGGGGAGGTTTGAACTGGTGATTTTCGATTGACAAAACTTCAGAAGGAGTCTTTGTTAAGGGTGTCCACTGCTTTTCTCTGTTTTCCCTTTTGACCTCCTTGCGATGAGCAATTTGGTTGATCGTATTGCGCGCGTCTTCTCTTACCGGGCTTCTTTCTCTATAACTGGATGTTTTCCATGATTGGCCTTTGCCTTTCTTGTTGCACCGGTCATTGTGGTTATGACTATACTGACGGTAGTCATCACCGGTCAAGTGTTTGTCGGACAGTGCAATTGTTTTTGCTGCTTCAATGAAGGTCTCCCAATCTTTTGGGCCTCCGTCTCTGCCCTTCAATCGTTTAATCAGGTCATCGCACTTTACTGCCCTCATGAAATGTGCGCGCATCATCTTTTCGCCCACATCACCGATTTCCAGGCATTCTTTGTTGTACCTGGTGATGAAATCTTCTACGCTTTCATGGTCTCTTCTCCATATATTCAAACAATCGGCCGGATCTCTTGTGTGTCTGCGCTGTTGGGAGAAGTTCACGAGGAATTTGTCTCGAAAATCGATCCATGACTTGATTTTACCCGCAGGCAAGCTGTCGAACCAGACGCGCGCCGCGCCGACGAAGGTTTGTGCGAAGAGATGACACCAAGTTGGTAGGTTCCAACTGCCTGTTACTCCTGCTCCGTTAAAGACTTGGAGGTAATCATCGGGATCTGTTAATCCGTTGTATTTGCCTACATTGTGTGGCAATTTTGTTTTGTCGTTATCGGCTGTCGCAATCTCTCTGATGAATTTTGAGTTCTCGGCCATGTCGTCTGGGCGATAGCTTAATGAGTAATCGTGTTCTGCCTTTGGATTGTACCCTGCGCGCTTGCGAGGTTGGTACGCCTCGTGTTCGGGTGGTAATCTACTAAACACTGTGCTTTCTTTATACGTTGCATCATCTTCTTCCTTGTAACTGTCCCATTCATCGTTCATATTGCGCATACCTAACCGACTTTGCACCGGTTTTCTTTGTGGATGAGAATGTTGTACGTAATTGCTTTATGTTTCACCATAAGCATCACGCGTGTCGTGCGCGCTCGGCCTTCTGATGTTTGGTACAGGTGCATTCTCGGGACGTAAGTTGAATGCGTTAGCCTGCTGAGGCATGTGCGCGCTTAGAGGCCTTTGCGGTGGGGTAACAAATGCGGACTGGTTGGCTTGTGCTTGGAGCAAAGCCTGTTGTGCACTGAGTTGTGTATAAACGAGGTTTATAGACGCCATCTGTTCGACATACCAGGAAGCCAGGGTTTTTCCTTCGGGTAGCCCTAAAAGTGCAGAGAAGTTCAGTTGTGTTTGTTCCGATGGAGCTGAGGGGCCAGCCCCATGGCTTGGTGTCTGCACTGGTGGGGGTGTTTGTTGGACTATCCCAGACGGAGGTTGGAAAGTGGCTCCATTTGTAGTTTGGGTGATGATACTAGGTGGAGGTTGGAAAGTGGCTCCAGTTGTGTTTTGGCTAACAGCCCTGGATGCACTTCCAAAGATACTAGGAAAATCGTTGTTCATTTGCCCTTGGATGATTTCGTTCCTTTGGCCCTTTTGGACTTGCGCGGTGTCCGAAATGAGCTCAAAAGAAGAAATGTCTCCTGTCACACCCTCAAAATCCACACGCGGAGTATTACCGCGAGGCATGTGACGACCAGGATCTTAGCCACTAATTATTTTGAACGGATCAGTTATTGTTATAAACATTAGCATAATTAGTGACCTAATTTAAATTTTTCAAAACATAGTTTAAGTTCACAGCGGAAAGGGAAAGGAAACGCATCATAATTGGAACCACAAGTTTATTATCATGTTACTTACGAACCACGCACTCCATCCGATTGCAACGTCCGTCCAGAGCTGTAACGAGCAACCTACAAAGCATGCAGTAGAGTGTCAACAAAACGTTGGCGAGTTCACGTGTTTGTAGTTTTCCAGTTTTAGTTCCAAAAACTTGTTTCAACGGTTAATTTACTCATTTATACATGCCATGGGGAGCTACCCCGTAAGTAAGCCACTAAACTGTTTTTACAATACCGAATACTAGTCATCCGTACGTTTCCGTAGTGCCCCGTTTGTCAATGTTCTATCATCATTGACGGTTTGCCAGAGTCTATTAGTTCACGCCCGATCCCATACGCGGGCACGGTGTGAGGCTGGTGAGACCTAAATAGCGCTATCAACTAATAACCCGTTCGCCAGGCCCCGGCGATTAATCGGTATTAGGTAGTGAGGACTTGAGTGATAGAGTTTCGTTTAGTTTTGCTTGTTGCATCCAGTATAAATAGTAATTAACTAAGGGTCCCGCATAAGGGGAGAAAAGTAGGTTTGTATCCCTCACAGGGGATAGTGTTGTTACCCGTATCCCACACAAGGAGATAGAAATACTGTATCCCGCACAAGGAGATAGTAAGCAATCCCAAACCAGGAAAAGTTGTTTCGTTCCGTTTCCCAACCACCGGGAACGCATGCTTTAAGTAAAAAGTAGTGAACTCACCTTTGCTTTGCTCGGTAGTAAATTTACTCGTGTTAGGTTGGTCAACCATACCCTATTATGGTTATACATATTTATTAGGTTCGTGTGCAAGTAACGTCGCGTATAAATTACACGTATCTAACACGTAGCACGTAAATTCACATTTCGTATAATACACACACTTTGCATAATGTACTGAAACACGTATCATACCAGCATGCATGTTGTTGGGCCTATTCTAACGCATGAACAGTCAACATTAGTTAGACACCAACAGTCAAACAACAACATTTGTACACAGTCCATAACGCCCATTTTGTTCAGCCCAAAAACTAAGTGAAGTAGTCCAGTCGAAACTAGGTAGTCTCGACTCGAGACTATGAGGTCTCGAGTCGCGACCCAGCGATTTTGAGTTGCAGCCGAAGATCTCGAGTAGTGCATATTTGAGTCGCAACCGTAGAGGTCTCGAGTCTCGTCTCGAGTCGAGATCAAAAGATCTCGAGTCACAACCATATAAGTCTCGAGTCCTTGGAGTGTGCTGGCTAGTCTCGAGTTGTCACTTGACGGTCTCGACTCGAAACCGGGGTCTCGACTCGCACACCTGATGGAATCCTTCTAGAATGTACCGTGTTTGTACTACCCAATCAGATTTCATGACTACGTACTATCCAATCAAAACGTACAAACATGTTTCCATTATTCTACACTACTCTAATCAGATCAAACCCAACATTTTTCAAATATTCAACACACATTCATCACACATTCCACCATATTCATGCAGTTAATCATTTGGGGTTTTCAACATTTTTTTTTCAACCGATTGATCCTAAAGACCATGACACTACTACTGTTTCATCAAAACACATTATTCAACTCATGATAACATACACGTAGTTACTTCATGGCATAACATCATTTATCCAATTTCCACATTACTCAGTTATCATCAAAGATTTCCATTCATTTCACCATTCAGACCAACAAAACTAATAGACGCAAGAAAGGTAGCCATTTATACACAATCATCAGTCAGTTTCAACCCATCTTGTATACAAAATTCTAAATCAAGCCTCTATTTTTAATCATACACTTAAATGCCATTTATACTAAAACTCCCACAAACATCAGGAAACCCTCTAGTCACATATGTCCAGCAATATCAAAATTCCCTAACAACAAGATAACTAAAAACGTATCTATAACTTATAAAACATTTCATTTCAACTTTAAATAGCAAGTGTTTCTAATAGAATTGAGCACTGATGTTTTCAAAACCCCTGGTGCAAATAAATCAACAGGTTACCAAATGTCATACAAATATAGTAGCAGGTCTGTACCTCGCTCCTTAAGATCCGGTGTCCGAAACGAGCCACCACCACTTCAGCCACTTCCGGTGCCCAAACGGAACCACCACCAATTCAGTCATCATCCACTGTTACTCCCAGCCGCAAAACAGCCAGAATTCGTCACAAGAAAGCTGATAACTTACAAATCTGGAATTGAGGATGAAGATTAAATGCACTTATTTCAACCACTGACGCCTCCGTTCACCGTCACCGTCGACAGTGCGGCTGCGGTTGCCGGCGCCGCCGCCGTTGCGGCTCTCATTCATCGTCAGCTCCTCTCACTCTCCCTCTGTTACTCTCTCTCATCGTCCTTCTCTCTTTCCTTCATCGATCTTTCCACTGTTCTTCCTTTATGAATGAATTTCGAGGTGTATGAAATAATGTAGACACAAGAGAAGGTGTAAGAAGGGATAGGGGTAGAGAGTGTGCAGCTGGTCAGTGAATCGGCGTCGGTATGGTCAGCCGGAACTCGACTCCGATCGCTGGAGTAAAGGAAGGAGTTAAGGGGTGCGGCTGAAGGAGTGTGAAGAATGTGTAGGGTTTTTGTTTTTTTTAAGGGAAAAGTGAGAGGGGGTGGGTTTATGTTGAATATATCGCGTAGAGTTTAGGGTATAGTGGAGTTGGGTTGGGCTCGGCCCGTATGTATGGATCCACCGATCATTATGCGCCTCGCCCGCCAATCGCTCGCTTTAAAATTATCAAATAAATTATATCGGTTATCATACATATATACGTGTGTGTATGTTAAATTAAATGCGCTTGGTTCGAATTATAATTTGAACAACACGTTTCTCTTCCCGCGGTTTATTATTTAATATAAAATATTAGTAATAATAACAATAGTAAAATACCCGTCTCTCGACGATCAGGGTCAAGGGTTCGATTTGTCACATCTCCGTCCACCTGGTGGGAAGGGTTTGTTTCAGCCATTTTGAAGAGTGTTTTAAACAAGAAGGAGATGAAAAAGGTTTGCAAAAACTACGGTGGGCGCCAATGACGAAACACTGGTTGACACCTAGGGTGAAACTAGCTTGTTCGTCTCTTCTGTGGGATTCAATCTCCTTTGTTACTCTCCAAATGACAGGTCCTGCAAAACAGTAACACCGTTAGCTCGTTAAGAGGGGAATGTGGGGGTTTCCCTCTTAACCGGACTCCGGTGTGAGAATAAGTTCTGTTCTAAGGAGATAAAACAGTGTGTGTTGAGGGTGAGAGTGTGGAGAATGAGATGATTTAACCTGGATGATGAAGGGTCCTATTTATAGCCGGAAGGTGAAAAGAGGGGGGAGCAACCTTGCCAGCTGCTATAAAGCGCTAGCTGTCCGACCAAGGGGTATATCCTCTTGGTCCCCTCTTGTTAGTGCATTCATCTGTCGACTTCGTCTTATATTGAGTCTCGGGTTCGTTGCGGATTTGAACATGTGTGACATCATCGTATACAATGATGACATCATCAAGATGACATCGTCATTGCATCACCTCAAAAGAAGACAAAACATATTTGAGGATTCGCTTGAAATGGTTATTGGTTGTAGGTTTCGTTTGAAAGTCAATGTCATAGGTTTCGCTTGAATTGTATTTAGGAGGTTTCGCTTGAACTGAAGTATGTATGTTCAAGCGAAAGCAGGTTTACTATAAATAGGGTAGTGAACTTGTCATTTGTAACAGTTCGTGAATTCCATACCGAGGTACTGCCGGTGTGAAGACTGATTGTAATTGCTATTATATCAATCAAATCAGTGTTTAAAGTGATAAGGAAGCTGTTTCGAAGTCAGTTTCTTATTTTTCGCATCTGAAATTGATAAAATCTCTTCTGAACGACTCGTTTGGGTCACAAACCGATCCTACAAGTGGTATCAGAGCTCAGGAGGAAGAGATCTTGCAAAAAACAGCCTGTTTTCGTCGCTTTTTCTGATTTCTACACCATTCTTTTTCAAAATTAAAAATTTTTCACGGATAAAATCGGCTCAAATTCACACATCTTGTGCGTTATCATGTATTAACAGATCCTGGAAAGTTTCAGCGTTAAAATCGACTTAAAACTGGTTAAAATCATGGTTTCGCTTGAAATTTGTTCGACTTTTGCTGATGTCATATGGCCTCGCTTGAAAAACAGTTTGGGTCTCGCTTGAAAACGACCTCTCGCTTGAATATACATTGATCTTTCACTTGAAAATGACAACCGCTTGAATCACTGTTTCGCTTGAGTGTGTACATCGGGTTGTGTGAAACATTTTACGAGGTTGTCAGTTGTTGAGAAAAGAGATCATGTGAATATGTGAATTGTATCGGTTGATCAGACTTTGCATGTGACTATTGATCCTTCAAGACTTATCCGCCCAATCAAAATGTGTTGAAACATAATAGTTGTCTGACATTTAAATGTTGATTTGATCAAGATATTGAGGTCCAATTAGAGTAAATCGGTTTTTGGCCCAAGTCAAAGTGTCAGTTTGTGCATGTGAATATATCGGTTTATGAGTGCATGTGATCATTAATTGTGTTGTCGGCCAGCTAGAATTTAATTTGAATTTGAGAATCCAATAGCTTCACATTGTTTTTTGAAATTGGTGGCCCATGTTGATCAGTTTGTATATGCGGCCCATGTGAGTTCATATTAAGGGTCCAATTAAAATCAAGTCTTGCTAAAGTTGACGGCCCAATCAAGTTTCATTGTTAAAGTCTTAATTGAATAGCCCAAGATTGCATGTGATTCAAATTGAATATTCTGACATTTGATATTAAATTTTTGCATGTATTTGTAATTGATATTAAGTGTCAGATTGTCGGCCACTTTTACAATCATTAAATCATTGATTGTTGTGTGCATGTGATAAGGTCAAGTGTTTGTAGGTGTTTTTGATTGAAAATACATTCAAGTCACACGAGGTGGTTCAGATATTAAGTGTTTGTAAGTGTTTTGATTGAGTAGAAGTAACCAGGTTGTACGGGTTGAGTAAACATCAAATCTGGTTGTGTTTGAAATATGGAAAAAATGTTTGATGAAAAAGAAAAAATTATTATTTTGAGAAATTTAATGATTGGAATAGAGGGTTTATAGATGAAAGTTATAGAATGGTGAAAAAGATTGGATGGGAGAAAAGGTTTAAATACTTTGTGTGCTTGAAAAATGAAACATTGGATGATCTAGTAAACCGATATAATGTTTTACTTGGTTATCTAAAAGATCATGAGATATTCTTGACAGATGCTGAAAAGATAACAAAGTTTGCCGATGCATTACCTATTGAATGGATTGAATTTTTGAAAAATTTAAGAAGTGAATCAAATTTTTCAAAATTACATCTAAAAGAATTCATTAGCAAACTTAAAACTCATGAATATGAAAATGGAAAGAAAAAGAAAGAATTGATAAAGGTCTTAGAAAAACATTTAGAAGATATGAGTTTAGATGTGATTGACGAAATGAACAAAAGGATTGTTGAATGTGTTAGGGCAAAATATGTTATGAAATACGATAACAAGAGGGGTTGTTATATTGATGAGAATGCGAATCCTCTTAATTTCGTTAAAATATTTTGTGCAGGATCATTCAAGACAAGAACAAAGGAAGTTCCAAAAAATGAAGAATTTGTGAAGAATGAATCTTCAAGTTCTGCATCAATGTGCTCTAAATGTGATAATCTTGGAGCTGACAATGGCAAACTCTTGAAAGATACGGAAAGTTTGACATTGGAAGTCAAAAAGTTGAAGGATGAGAAACAAGCTGATGTTAAACAGATTCTTATTTTGCAGGAAATTTGTGAGAAGCAAAAATCTGAAAATGTCAAACTGTTAAATGACTTGAACAGTTTGACATCAGAAAACAAGAAGTTGAAAGAAAATGGAAAAGTTTTTGAAGATAAAATTAAAAGTTTTGGAAATGAAAAATCAAAAATTGAAAAAGAATTTCAAAGTCAAATAAAAATTCTTGAAGATGGGAGATCTGTTTTTAGCAAGAATAACATTGAAAAGCAACAAATGATAAATTCTCATCTTCAGACGATTATTCGACTTAAAAAAGAAGCTGAATGTGCTCGAAAGAAAATCAAAGAGTTAGAAGGTAAAATCAGAGAATGGGAAGAAAAGTTGAAGGTTTTTGTAAATACTTCAACTATTCCCTGTCCAAAACCTATTAATTCAGTTCCAATAAGTGACGATGTCACAAACTATGATAAAGTCATAGTTGAAGATTGCGATGAAAAATCTGATGATGAAAACGAAAAAATTGAAAAAAAGAATTTGTTTTTGAAATTAAAAGAAAAATTTCAAGAAACTGTTTCACAATCAACTGAAAAGGGAGAATGCTCTAAGCAAAAACCTTTGAAGAAGAAAGTGGAACAAAAACAAAAAGAGAAAAATTTGAAAAATGTACAAAAAGAGAATAAAAGTTCATCAGATCAATCATCCAATCGCAATAAAAAATTACAAAAAGTAAAAATTCAAAATTCAAAATTTTTTGGTAATGAGTGGTGCAGGTCGGACCACAGTGCTCAAAAGCCAAATCCAGTAAACAAGAGGATGAAGGATTATCACCAAGCCAAACAGTGCTTTGATCTAAATGTTTGGACTAAAAATGGTGATTGGTACGATAACAGAGTGTGTTACAGATGCGGCTATCAAGGACACATTGTTGTTAACTGCCAGAGTTGGAAGTTTGAGACGAGGAGATGCTTTAACTGCAACATGATTGGCCATATTGCTAGAGATTGCTCAATGAGATCAATGAGAAGATCGAGGGCTGAATCTCAAAAGCAGGTGAAGAAACCAGTCAATGTCAAGCCCAAAGAACAGAAGGTTCAAGAGCCTAAAGTTCAAGAAAAGAAAGTGAAACTTTCTCAGGGACAAAAAGACAGACTGAGGAAGAAGAGGAAGAAGGCCAGAGAGTATCTGGAGAAGATTTTGTCCTCGGATACAACTGGTAAAACAGATAAAAGTTCTGATAAATCGTCTTGCTCACCAAAGAATAACAAATCAAGCAAAACGTATTCATCAGATACAAATCTGAGGACGAAAGAGGGAAAGAAGAAAAAGAAAGTGGAGAATTCACTTCCTGGCGATGAATTTGTTTCTGTGGAAACAAAGGAGCCACATGTCGGCGATGAATCTGGCTCATCAAAGTCACACAAGCCACATTCAGCCAATGAATCTGGTGTGGTAAAGCCAGAAGAGCCGTGTGTTGAGGTAAAAGTTGAGAATTCTGGTCTAACAATGGATGATGCAAATTTTCCACCATTGTTGAACAAGAATTCAAAATCACCCAAGGACAGCCAGGCTTGGGTGAATCTGTTTAAATGAAAAACCTGACTTGCCGGAGCTCCCAGGTTGGTAAGAGTGGAGCAGGAATCGGCATCTTTCTTAGCAAATGATCCTACAAGTGGGACAGTTGATAAATCTACAGGTGATATCTTTATATTGTTATATGTTGATTTACAAGTGGTTATGGTTGGTAAGTGAACCTGCAAGTGGTTGAAGAAGGTTTTCATCTTCAAATGGTTAATCAAGGTCATTAAGTTGAACTTGATTAGACCATACTTACAAGTGGTATTTTGGAGAACAATGTGATGAACCCCTAACCTATAAGTGGTTTGAAAATCAACAAAACTAATTTTCCGGAAAAAACATTTGATTAAAATAAACTTAAGTGTTTTGAAATCACAATGGGAAAATAGTTTGTTGTGAGGGGGAGTTCTGATTGTTTATGCCAAGAGGATGGCGATTTGAAGCGATTTGATATCGGTTGTCAATTTTTTTAAGAAAACAAATCGTACAGGTAGAGTTTTAAAACTAGTTTTCAAATTTCCTAAAATGTGTTTGCATTTTAGGGGGAGTAAAAATTTCAGAAAATCTAAAAACATTTGAAAATTTGAAAAAGACAAAAACATGATAAAATCAAAAATGAGTTTTGTTGTATAAAAGAGGAAATGATAGTACATCAGTGGACGATCACAGCATGCTAAAGAAATGTAAATATAAAATGTGATAAAATGTCTCACTAAAGATGTGACGATAGGCTCAACTAGACTAGTAGATTTGCGATAACAATACAAACTTAAATGAAAAAGCCTAGTTCTAGTGGGAAACATGGTCAAAAGCATAGTACTTAGTTTTGTCCTTCTTGATTGTGTGCCTACTCAGTAATCGCTGATTGTCGAAAGACATAAAACTGGTTAAGTTTGTGAAATTTCACAACTTTGCTAAAAAGTCGCTGTGATTGTGCATTTCATTTTGCAAAGATTTAAACTTGTTTTATTTCTTTATTTTGTTTAAGCATTGGACATCCTCTGCGTATACGTGAGTATCGACCTGGATGTTATTGCCTAAACGTTCTGCTTTATTTTCTTTGGTGTTTTGTTTAAGCTTTGGATCACCTCTGCGTATACGGAAGTATCGACCTAGTGGTTAAAGCCTAAACAACTTCAACTTATTTTTATTTTCTTATTTTGTTTAAACATTGGACTTTCTCTGCGTATACGGAAGTATCGACCTGATTGTTAATGTTTAAACATTCTGCTTTGTTTTCGAACAAATCACAGTTGATCAAAGTTTAAAGGCATTACTCGAGATAGTGTATTGCATGATGAGGGGATATGCTGAGATCGTGGGGTCCATAAGAATTTAGTGCTATCTAAATATACATTAAACGTATCGGTAAGCATGTCGTAAGTTTTTAGATTGAGTTTAAGTGGACAAATATATCGTCAATCTACGTGAATCGTTTAGAACTTAAAATGTTTAAAGCTTAACGGTGCTAGTGATTTGTCTCAAAAACTGATATGATCCTCTTACACAAACTCACAAAAATATTGTTTGTAAATATTTTCTTTTCTGCATTCTTTTCTATTCAAAAATCCAAAAAGATTTTCAGTGTGTTTTAGCATAAATTTTGTAAAATACAAAAGATTTTCGACAACTGATGTTGGAGAGCTGATTTTCAAAATTCCGAGTGCTGAACATGATGAACAGGGTTGGATTTGAATGCTGAATTGAAAAATTTTGAATTAAGAAAGAAGTTGAGATTAGTTAATCAGGGTCATTAATTTGAACTTGATGAAACTATTTCTAATAAGTTTTTCTTATTGATTTAAGTAAAAACTTATGTTTTGATGAGAATTGTGTAGGTGATGAGCTTAAACAGATTTAAAGCTAGGATTTGATCTCAAGGTGATAACTAATTCCGGACTGCGATCCCGGTATATCGAAAGGGGGAGTCTGAAGTCATCCGAGTAGAGATTATTCGTGGGGAGTCTGTTGATGCTGAAGAGGAGAAGGAGATAAAGTTTGAGGATGCTTACATTGTGAGATATTTCAAAGAGCGTTCAGACTGATAAAGACTGAAGACGTTGAAGACTCGACACTTAAGACTCGTCAACATCTGAGGGGGAGTCTGTTAGTGCATTCATCTGTCGACTTCGTCTTATATCGAGTCTCGGGTTCGTTGCGGATTTGAACATGTGTGACATCATCGTATACAATGATGACATCATCAAGATGACATCATCATTGCATCACCTCAAAAGAAGACAAAACATATTTGAGGATTCGCTTGAAATGGTTATTAGTTGTAGGTTTCGTTTGAAAGTCAATGTCATAGGTTTCGCTTGAATTGTATTTAGGAGGTTTCTCTTGAACTGAAGTATGTATGTTCAAGCGAAAGCAGGTTTACTATAATAGGGTAGTGAACTTGTCATTTGTAACAGTTCGTGAATTCCATACCGAGGTGCTGCCGGTGTGAAGACTGATTGTAATTGCAATTATATCAATCAAATCAGTGTTTAAAGTGATAAGCAAGCTGTTTCGAAGTCAGTTTCTTATTTTCCGCATCTGAAACTGATAAAATCTCTTCTGAACGACTCGTTTGGGTTACAAACCGATCCTACACCTCTGCTACGGTCAGTGTAGTGGTACACGTGGCGCGCCTATATTTATCCGTACTGGAGACGTCGTACTGGTACTGTCGGTCTACTCCTTGATCTGCTGCAGGTCTACATGGCGCTCAATGGCTGGTGACACGTGCCGTTCCTCTTGTCGGAAGGAGCATCTTTGGTGCCACCTTGACGTCTTCCAGAAGCTTCTGGAAGCTTCTGGATTCGCTTGCTGATGTAGGCTCCATGTCGGATGCAGAAGTGGTGTGGTCTTTGCCATGTAGGCAATGAATTGGGACCATACCTCTTCAATATGATAACGTAATTAATTATACATTTCTAGTTTAGTTAATACAATAGGAGAAAGATTAACCAAGATACAACACATATAGATGAAAGTTCACATATCTTCGATATATTTTGCATCGTTCTAGCGGTTTACATATTTCAAAAGTAATTAGCATTCTAAACACGAAGACCAAGTTAATATTGGAGTCGGTAGAATAGTCTAAAGGACATTGTCAAGAAGTCAAGAACAAAAATATTAACCAATTTAAAGTGAAAAACTGCAACTAACCTCTGAAAATGAATAATTGACTTTACTTGTCGGTTTAAGACCTTCACACAATGTACTGTTTGTTGGCTTGCCTATCACTGTAGATAAAAAGCACACCATATTCAGTTACCATGTGCCCTTAAAATCACTTAAAATAATGGAAATATCAAGTTACATTATATTATAACCTTAGCTGCAGTAGATGGTATATTCATTTGTAGACGAGTGATAAAGTCATTCATAGTCTAGTCTGCCATTTTTTCTTGATTTTCGAATACAACGATGTGCCTTTTTATATGCATTTTGTTCAAATTTTACTAAAAGTCGGCTTGTTGTCCGCCGCGAATAGCGAGTATAATCCGCTAATTATATTATATTATAATATATATTAATTTACATCATGATAGCTACAGTAACTTTGTTTAATTTTTTTTGTTTTTGGTTAACAAAAGTTTCCCTTTTTCTTAATTTAGCTACAAGAAATCTAGACATTTCTTATTTTATTTTTATAAATCAAATACAAAATATAAATAATTAAAAATTTTATACTCAAATGCTTTTTTCCCATGTTTTTATTTGATATGTTAAATAATTTGTGTTTTACTTCTTTTAGTTATAGAATAGTTATAGTTGTGTTTTATTTTTCTGTACTTCTTTTTGTTTTAGAATAGTTATAGTTTTATCCGGTTATTTATATACTATTAATTTGGAACATTTGTATGCATATTTAGTTGTAAGTTGTGTTTAAATGTTTGTACCTTAATCAAATATTGGTTGTAAGTTGTGCTTAAGTGGTTGTAACTTAATAATGTATGCATGTTTAGTTGTAAGTTGTGTTTAAATGTTTGTACCTTAATCAAATATTGGTTGTAATTTGTGCTTAAGTGGTTGTACCTTAATCAAATAATGGTTTCATAACCTTACCAAATTCAATATGTTTTTTATGCATGTATGGTTGTAAATTGCGCTTAAATGGTTGTACCCTAATCAAATAATGGTTTTATTATCTTACCATATTTAATCGGTTTGATCCATTCAAAGTTGTATTGTTTTATTTGTAAATTATTATCATTTATAATAATCTAATTAATTTAGTCAAAATATTGTATAAAAATAATTTGCAACATATTGATGTAATGGTTGTTGTAATGTTTGCATTATGGTTTGTATAGTGATAATGATATATATTATATATAGATTACGATGAACCTGTCAAACGGGAAAAATAGACGCGGGTTCATCATAACGCGCGAGTCCTAGATCAACTTAGTTATTTTATTCTATTTTTACGTTTCGGTTTAATTTCTTCGCATTAACACCGCAACTTCAGTGTCGGTGGTCGCTGACAGTAGTGTGGCATTAGTGCTCGCCCCCGTCGCAACGCGTGGGTTGTTTAATACTAGTTTAATTTATAAATCAATTGTAATAAACTTGGATAGGTCATGGCTTTACTCAAGTTTAATGCATGACTAACTTTTTCGTGATTGAAGAATATACCGTCGTGTGTGTTTTTATGTACAACTCAATGGTTTTACTTGAGTTTAATTTGTGACGTAACTTTTTTGTAATTTGTCAATATACCATCACAAGTGTTTTTATCTATATCTTGATAGTTTTACTCGAGTTTAATTTACAACGTAACGTACCGCCGTAACGCGCGGGGTATTTTACTAGTTACAATATTTTTTTGTCTTTTTTGTCATTTGTGTTTTTTGTCATTTCTTATAAAGAAATTCTTGATTGATGGTGGTTTTCTCAAGCTTTCAAATATATTTTAGGCTTTCTTATGATCCCTTTTTCTTCTCTCTCACTCTCTCTTTCTCTATATAATGTGTGCTTAAAATCTGTTGTATATGTCAAGAAATTCATTACCCCTTATAAAACTTCAACTTAATTACATAAAGACTATAAGATTGTAACGTATTACTAGAACATAAAACGTAATCATTAATTTTTGGTTGTTATAAAGCCAATATGAATATATACATAGTTTTGTACAAAAGAAGGTGGGATGGGGGTTGAAATGTAGAAACTCATGACTTAGAAACACAAAACGAAACTTAATAAAGCGTAAAAACCGGCTTTTAAATACAGAAACACATAGATATTTTAGACACGGTTTAACGCACACAGATATACTGCGTACAGAAATATATTACATACACAGATATATTGCATATACAAGATATTTTGCGTATAAATAACAGAAGCGCATAGATATTGTAGACACGGTTTAACGCACACAGATATACTACGTAAAGAAATATATTACATACACAGATATATTGCATATACAAGATACTAGGTTATAACCCCGTGTATTACACGGGGTTAAATAAATAAATTTTATATACTATATAATAATACAAAATATCTTTAAAAACCTCATTTATTGTACGGGTTGAATAAATATAATTTCATATATTAAATAATAAAAAGTTATATCTATAAGAACCATATAAAGTTATATCTTTAAAACCACGTGTATTACACGGGTTGAATAAATGTAATATTGTTTACCAAATAATAAAATAATACATCTTTAAAAAACCTCAATTATTACACGGGTTGAATAAATGTAATTTTATATACCAAATAATAAAAAAATTACATCTTTAAAAATATGCGCATTACATGGTTTGAATAAATGTAATTTTCTGTACTAAATAATAAAAAAAATATATCCTTAAAAACCCCGTGTATTTTACGAATTGAATAAATCTAGTTTTATATATCAGATAATAAAAAAATATATCTTAAAAAACCTCATGTATTACATGGGTCGAGTAAATGTAATTCTGTATAGTGAAAATAAAAATATTTAATATATTAATACAAAATTTGGTTTTCGTGATAAAAATAGATTATTCTGTTGTTGCAAAATTTGTTAACGAAGTCTCAATAAATTTAACCCTTTATTTAAAACTCCGTAAATGTATAAATGATAAATAATATTAGTTAATTTTATTTTAAGTTTCGTAAAATCTATTTGATACCAAACTAAACAAAACGTTCAAATATAATTAATTCAAATAAATAATATTATAAATGAAAAGGAGATTAAACTAAATAATAATTATCCATAAGATATTAAACTAATAATATTTAGTAGAAGGGTTGTCTATAATATAAGATATTAAACAAAATAATATTTAGTAGGAGTGTTATCTATAATTAATTAGCCCGTGTATTACACGGGTCGAATAAATATAATTTTATATATTATAAGGTAACTTTGTAGAATAGTAACCAAGTCTTAAACGTGTTCTAGTTAGGTCACTCAAGTTTCAAAAGTATTCCAATCAGAACACTCAACATTCATTTTTCATTAAAATTAAGGGTTTTTTCATCAATTTCATAGGTAACCGTGGTGATGTTGGTTTTATTTCCTTTTTCCCTTTTATTTGATGCTAACCCGAGTGATGTGGATTGTAGCTTTTATTTTAATTTTTAATGTTATTAAAGTGTTTTTATTTTTAATAAATATAATTTCATATATTAAAATAATCCGAGTCCAACATCTTATGCTTCATTTTTTTCTTGATACATGCAAAAAAAAGGACATGGCTTGATTTGAATGTTAAGTTATCTAATTGGGACAAAAACGATACTGTGACAACTGTCAAATTTCCGGGTATCCGTACAACTATTAATCCATGATTAGTGCTTAATGATTGTGCTGCATCATAATTTATTACTTAAATTACTTTCTGAATGTTGACATCATACATACATGTGCATTATATGTTGCAAATGGCATATCATTATTACATACAAACTTTGTTTATTCAAATAATGCACGAAACACAGTTAGTACAGTTATCAGATAAATCAGGAAAATGCTGACAGAACTCAGCACATAGACAGACAGTGTTTTGAGACCCAGTATGAGCCACAAACCAAGTATGACACTAGTATAGTGTGTAGGAAAGTAAGGATCATAAAACTGCCTTCCTAAGTGATAGTTTAAGTGTCGGAAAGTGCCTAAAACCCACACAAAGTGCTTAATTCAGCAAAATTCAGCATAAATCAGCATTTAAACAATCTAATTTTATGCAGAAATATGCTTAAATGGTCCTGAATGCTTTCCTAAGTGTCGGGAATTAAAAGTGTCACAAAAGGGTACATAAAGAACACTAAATTGCGTAGTTTAGCACTTTAACGAACCAGTATCTAACCGAACAACTGGACACTACCCGAAACACCAAATTTACACTAGAAGCACTGTTTTAACATTACCAAGCTAGTTATGGTCACCGAACATCATAACACACAATAAAAATATCTAGTAACCAAGTCACTAACTATATGCTTGAAATCTAAACATAACCTAACTATTTGGTTGGAACCTAGTCTACTACCCCCCACCTAGCTCACGGCCAACACGGCCCCCACCATTGGATTTTCTTTTAATATTATATGAGATCTTGTTCCCCCTTTATTAACATATTACACAAGAGTTAACACTTGGTTATAAGAAGTAACTAAGGTGCCATAACTTCTCATCTTTCACACATTAAAACACACACAAATCCTCCTTCCCTCTTGTGAGCTCTCGGCCGACCCCAAACCACACCACCATCACCTTCATTCATCCAATCTCATACACTACAAGCTCATACAAAGGTGTTAAAGATCATACAAGGAAGCTTGGTGGCCTTGGAGCTTGAAGGACCTCTCTTGTTAGCTTTTAACCACTTGTTTTCTACACTTGAATCATCCCTAGCCTTGTGCTAGTGGTAAGAGTCTTGATCTATCTATATTACTTCTATTTTTAGTGGTTAAAGAAGAATCATAATCAAAATCTTAAAGAACACTAAAGATCATAAGAAGTAAACATGAACATAAGCTTGTTTAGTGAAGTAATCTTGATGAATATGAGTTGTTATGCTTGTTGATCATTGATTGTTTGTAGAAATGATGTTGATCATCATAAGATCTTGCTAGATCATGATTAAAAACATAATCTAGCAAGATGTGAGAATAGAAATTGTTGTAGGATGATGGATCATCCACACATGAATCATGAACTTGAATGAATAAATGGTTTTCTTGGAAAATAAAGATCAAAGTAACTTGTTAATCAAGTAGATCTAAAGATTCATGGAAGGTTTTCAAAAGAACCAAGTTAAAATATAAGTTTCATTAAAACTTGGTTCTTACATAAACAAAGACTATTTTTGGTGGTTAAACAAGTGTAGAAACACTTGTGTAACAAGAAAATTTCATAAAGAAACATTTTTATAAAACATGATTACAAGTTGTAAACATCTAAATCCTTCAAGAATGATGTTTTTAAATAAACAACCACACTTTAAAGGGTAACTAAACTTACTAAACACACTACCAAGTTACTACAAATTTTCATAAACTTTCAAGTTCATGAAGTGGTAGATTAAGCATGATTTTAGCAAAATTTGTGACAACCCGAAATCTCAAGACCTTTCTTTTATGTGTCGGTTGTTTTGGAATCCTGTTTTATTAGCCGTTGCATTGTATCATTACACTGTTTTGTTTGAATATTGCATTGTATCAAAGCACGTACTGCGACGAAACATGGGGGTTTCGTTACAACCTTCCTGCGACGAAACATGAGGGTTTCGCCATGTGAGATGTTTCGTCGAGTAGGAGGTTTCGCCAAACAATTTCATGGCCCAGTGAGGCCCAATGTGTTAGTATTAATTCAGTTATGTGTTACGGCAAACCCTAAAACACTATCATTCCTTCCCTTATAACCGACGGCTGTTCCAAGTAACTCGAAAGTTCCGGCTCTTGATCTAACTAATCCATCCATCATCACAGTTAGTTTTCACTCAGTTTATGAGTGTGCCATATTCTGATGATATGATACTGTGTGGGACTAGAGTTTCATGGACATCATCGTAACCTAGGACTATCATGATTAGGGTTGGTCATTATTACGTGTGTGTTAGGAATATTTGATGTTGTATGATTTGATTTGAATGTTCGAGTCTTGACTAGTTGATAATGGTTGAATGAATGATCACTGTAGACTGGGTTATTATCTGGAATTGTGTAGTAATATATGGTGAAACTGTATGTAAATGTTGAATGGACATGATTAACTTAATTAGGGTTTTGACTCATGATTAGAAAAGGGTGATAGATCCGACTTGAGGACTCTGTTAAATCATGTTGATTATTATTGTGACATAGTTAAAACTGATGTGATAATTGATTCCATTGAGATTGCGTGAATGATGAAAACCTGTAACTGCTTGACATGAGATCCGACGAAACGTCACATGTGAGCCGACGAAAGGTAATGACTTTCGTCACAGGGAAGCCGACGAAACTTATTGACTTTCGTCACCTGTTAACTCGACGAATCCTATGGTGTTTCATCACATGGGGTTTCGTCGAGTGCAACGTTCGCCGAAGGATTTCACATGAACAGTAGGTGTCTATGTGTGATCATTTTGTTGATGAAACCCTATTAAATGCATGCCAATGATGATTATATTGATTGAGAAAAACATGAACGGATTGTCATGAGTTGTACGCTTAACTGTTAAACACTGTTGCGAAACACGCATGAGAACTGAGGATTTTATGGGTTACATAATTGTTATGTGCTATACGGAAATCACTGCTTGAAATGTATATTATCACTATACTTGATATGCGAACCAAATGAATGTAAACTGATCATGTATACATGAATACCATAGGCTGTGATTGTTTAAGTGTGCACAAGTAGCTTATCATACCGAGCAAACCAAGGTAAGTTCACTTCTCTCAAAACAAGCATGCGTCCGGTGGGGACAATCAAACTGATAAAACTTGTAAACGGATTTTCGTAAACCCATATCCTTGTAGGGGATATGAGGCGGTTTTCAAATACCCACATCCTTGTAGGGGATGTGAGGATTTCACAACGCTATCCTTGCAGGGGATATGCAACGGTTTTCAGTAAACGTTATGGTTGGATAATACACTCACTCTCTATCACTTAAGTCCCAACATTACTACCGGTTGTTGCTTGTAGGGCAACGGGGTTATTAGTTGATAGCGCTATTAGGTTTGGCACCCTCACGACGCTCCTGGATGGGATGGGCGTGAACTAATAACTTAAAATCATGACCAATGTTTGATAGAGCATTGGGGAAGGGCAAAAAGGGCCGTCTACGGTATTGAGTTATTATCAACGTAACAGCCTTAACGAATCTTAAATCACTACTTGGTATTGAACGGTTAACACGAACTGTGAACTCACCAGCGTTGTCTGATGCACGTTTTCTGCATGCTTGCAGGTCCTTAGGTACATGGATTGGAACTTGCTATCTGGGAGTGCTGGAGTGGTCATGGGTCGTAGCTCTTGGATACAAGTTTAACGATTATCGAACTCGTGATTTGATACATTTGATTCACTATTTACATTATGCTTCCGCCGAACAAATTGGTTTTGATTGTGTTTGGGATTTACTTTATGAAATCAATGGAAACTTTTATTAAATTCTATGTTATGGTTCAATGTGATTGGTGGCTAGATCCTGGTACGTCACATGTCCCGCGGTATTCCCGCATGTGGTAATTTGGGGGTGTGACAAAATTGGTAAGTGTAAGTTGTTTAGAGTTGATTGTAAATTGATTGTGATGATTTTTACAAAAGAAAATGATATGCTTGAAAGCATGGAAACCTCCATTTTTAGGGGAAACTATGGCAATATTTTCTAAAAATATAAACACTTAGAAAAATATTTATAAACATGCACTTACAAGTGTATTTTCAACAACAAGTTGTTACATAAACTTTGCCATAATTTTTGCTACAAAATTATAATTATTGGAGGTTGGTTTTTATAAATAAAAGTGACTAAATATGTATTTAGGAAATATATATTTAGAAGACACCATGTGTGTGATTATTTGTATATTTTGTGTATTAGTTATATTATTTTAGGACTTAACACATCAAAATACCAAGGATTACAATCCAAAATATTACCAAAATCTCAAGGAATAAATATACAAGTTACACACAAAATATTGGCGAAACCGAACAAGGAATGTAACTTATAAAATATTCCGGAAAATATATTCACAAGTATATTTTGGAAAATAATATTTTTGGACACAAGGAAATGAAAATATGATTTCTACAATTACTACGAGAATATATCATATTTTGACAAAGGAAAAATATATTATTTTTGGCAAGTATGAATTATATATTTTTCTTGGAATTTTTAGAAGATATATTATTTTTGGGAAAGATATATATTTTCTTGAGTAAACTTGAAATACATTATTTTTGGATAAAAATAAGTTTATATATATATATTTTCTAAGTGAGACTTGAAAGTATATTATTCTTGGAACTTATATGAAAATACAAATATTTTTGCCAAAGGAAAAATTATAAATAATTTTTCTAAGTAATATTCCTTAAAATATATATATTTTGGAAATATATATTGAATCCTTATTAAAGATAATATTCCGGAATAATTAATATGAAATTAAGTATAAGGATACTTAATGAATACGATAAAAATATGTATTCTCGTACGTATAGATACACACCGGAATACGACCCCGAAATATGGCAAAAATACACATGTATAAGATATACCCATCCTTGGGAAGGAGATACAAGTATAAATACTTGGGAAGTATTATTACAATAATATTGTTTAACAATTATTCCAAAATTTATAAATATAATTTAAGTTAAAATATTAATTATTTTAACAAATAATTATGTGACTTGGAATAATATCGGAGACACAAATGAGACGTAACTCAGAAACATTAATACTAAGTCAAGGCACGGCCAGTTCGTCTAATAGACATTAGTACGTTGTAGGTAGTCGTGTTCACCGGAGAAGCTCGAGTTACGATTGTTGAAGACGCAAAACTGTGAGTTTCGTGACCCCCCTTTTCTTTTTACTGTTTTCAGTTTTATAACTTCGGGGGTGAAGTACATGTTACAAACTGTTTACAAACATTTATACATGGTATGGTTAGCTAAGGAAGGGTACTTCTAGATCATGTGAGTGGTGGGTATGACGCTTAAGGCCATCAATCCTCTTATAGGACCGAGGGACATGAGTGATAGATCTATTTGGGTGTAGCGAGCCCCGCCCATGTTGGACCAGGGTTGGCCCATGGGTTGACTATGTCTTCCAGCCGGAAGCCCGGTACAAAGTCTGCTAGGTTTGAGCTTTCCTGCATCACGTCACACATATCAATGGCCTTGCAAACCATTGGTGATCTGTTTTCCTTGTTGCTTTCATACCAGGATTTACATACATACAGACATACTTTTAATGATTACAAAGGTTTATTCATACATACAAACAAACACACGAACTCGCTCAACTTTTGTTGATGTTTTCAAAATACATGTATTTCAGGGAATTAGTAGTGGATCTGGCGGGCGTTGGATGTCTCAAGCTGCATTAAGAATAAAATATGTCATCCATGGTCTTAGGGTTTGGTCAGTGTGTCTTATTCCTGGACGAGACACGTCTTCCAAATCCTGGTTTTATTTAATGTCTTTGGTCGAGTCTTTGTGAACTTTTAAACAAGTTGCATGGTTTGTACTCGAATTTGAATTTCTATGTTTAAGACAATATCGTCATGTTTTTAAATTTAAGAGTTAATTGCAAAAATCGTCCCTGGGGTTTGGGCAGGCTTGCCATTTTCGTTCAAAATGACACTTTTATATCAAATTGCTCCCAACGTTTGTAACATTTTGCCATTTTCATCCAAACCACTAACTTAGTTTATTTTTTCTATTAAGTTGAGGATATTTGGATCAATCTCTTTTAAATTACTTTTATTTAATTAATTTTGTTACATATATAATAAAAAAGAATATACATGCAATTTTTATATGAAAAAATAATAGCTTTTTCACATAATTTTTATAAATTTTCATCCAACCACTAACTAAGTTAATTTTTCTATTAAGACGAAGGATGTTTATAAACTAAGACAGAAATTAATTTCTAATTTTTAATATACGTCAGTTTTATAAAAATAAAACCTACTTAAATCTCTAAATTTTATAAAACTAAAATGCTGGTGACCTTATTGAAAAATGTCTAATAAAAAAATCTTATCATATGTACCAAGTTTGTAATTCATCTTCTACTCTTTTAAATTCGCTCCTGAGGAAAAACATAAGCCAGTGCCCCCCCCCCCCCTCTATCAAACAACGTATCGTTACCAAACCTTAAAATTACCCAGCAAATTGTAATTATAATGCTATGAACCAAAAGTTTGTTTACTCAAGCCACTCAGAATAAGTATTAGTTAGTTACCCTCATAATATTAATTAATTAAATATTTTATTTCTACCAACATATTTCCTAGGTGCTCAACACATTTAAAAAATATGTAACGTTTTACAATTTTTTTCTATCTCTACAACTGATAAATACTAAAAGTTGTAATCGATTGTTATGGGTTGCACACCAATGACGTTTTCTATTTATAAAACTGATTTATATAAAAAAGTTATAAATTAATTTCTGTCTTAATTTATAAAATTTAAAACATCCTTCACCTTAAACAGAAAAATTAAACTGAGTTAGTGATTTGGATGAAAATTTATAAAAATTATGTGACAAAACTATTAATTTTTTTTTTCTAAAAACTCCATGTATATTATTTTTTATTATATATGTAACAAAAATAATTAAATAAAAGAAATTAAAATCGTCCCTGTAGTTTTATATAATTGCCAGTTTCATCCAAATATCCTCAACTTAACAGAAAAAATAAACTAAGTTAGTGGTTTGGATGAAAATGGCAAAAAGTTACAAACGTTGGGGGCAATTTGGTACAAAAGTGTCATCTTGGACGAAAATGACAAACGTGCCCAAACCTCAGGGACGATTTTGGCAATTAACTCTAAATTTAATTAATGGATGACCATCTATGGTTTTAATCATATAGTTGTTGTTATGATTGAATGCAATGGTATTAAGAAAGTCACACCATAATCACTCTTCCGCAAAAGTCAGGGTGTGACAGCTTGGTATCAGAGCTTCGATTGTAGCGAACTAAGATTCCTTCTCGAGTCTAGACTACAATCATTAGGGCTCTCACGAAAACATGTTGTAAAAACGTTTTCATTGCATACACGAAACGCCCAGATCCAAGAAACATACATTTTTACAAACAAAAATACACGAAACACATTTCAAAGTTTCTGTTTGTGGTTCAATCTAAGAGACTGGGTGTCACACCCCGATATTTCCACGTATAACCGGTGGGCCCGGTGAGGAGTATCGTGACGTAATTGATATCATCATAGTCAAACAACACAATATTTAAATGCACAGCGGAAGCAAAAGATAAATATATTACAATCCGAATATAAAGTAATATCAGAGTATTACAACGGAAAGTAAAGGATCCACAGGCGGATCTTAAAACATAAACATTGTTCAACAGACTTTAGGCGCCTAGAACTTGCAAGATTCCTTATAAACGCCCTGAGCTTCCAGCCAATTACGTTCAGTACCTGTCACTTAACCCTTTTGGAAAATACGTCAGTTTTCACTGGTAAATACACTCAACTGACTCATTTTGAAAAGGTTTAATAAAATTGATTTGAATGCACGTGGCACAAAATATCTTTTATAACTTGGGACAATTATATTTATAATCTTGTATACAAATTTACATGTTTGTTATACGTTCAGGGCCCGATGTAGAAACCGAGTCAGATTAACAGACACACCACAAGTATAGGCCCACAAGAGAGTGAGATACTGTTGTTCCTTAAGCAACTGTCAGGTGTATGCCTACACCCCGTGTATAAGGCGTGGCCATTTTATAACACAATGATGTCAAGGATATCCAGGGCATGGTCATTAACCCCTAAAGGTCTTTATTTCAAACAATACAGATTAAACCGGGTTACCTCAATAATTTAATCGCAATACGACTAAATATTCATTACCCGACCAAGCGGTATTATTATAATACCGTATCCCAAGCCCGTATAGGGAAAATAAGTTAAGAGTATTTACCTGAGCTAGCTCCTATCTTAGATAGTAAGAATTTAATAACTCAGCCGTATTCACTTAAGTAAGCGTAGGTACCATTTACCGGAAGGCTCTAGTCAGGAATGATGGTATAAATAACCAATTAGAATGCTAACGGGTCTTTAATTAAGCCTAAGCTTAGACCAGTTAGTCTTACAGAAAGATACAGTTCAAACGCATGACAAGGCGAAGACCGGTATAGAATGTGTTTTAGACCCGACAAGTTTGAAGACTTGTATAAAATGGGTAATCTAAATACATTCTGGATTTTGAGATGAAAACGATATGGTTTGACCCGTTTCGGCTAATATATGTAAACTAGTTACATAAGCCGATCCGAACGCGAAAAGTGCGTAACGAGTAACCATAAAAGTCATATACAAGTTTCCTAAGTTAACATGCATTAAATATGTTGTGATATCAGTAAGGTATCTTCTATTATGCCTCAAACGATTTTAAACTCAAATTATGCCTCATAAGGGCATTTTGGTCATTTAAAGGATTATAAAAGAGTTTAATTAGTAATCTGAGTTACGAGTCTGATTTATACAGTAAATACACTTAATTTAATAAGTTATAACAGTAGGGTATGACCTATATGTGAAACTTATCATATAAAACCAAACTATGCAACTTAGGGGTATTTTGGTAATTTCACAAAGGCCAAAAAGGTCAAAACTGTAAATCTTAGTTTAAAAACTTTTACTTACTATTATTATATAAAAATATACTAAAAATATCAGTAGGTATCAACCTTATATTTTTAATATAGTTTTAGCACATAGTATGTGTTAGAAATGCTTAAAAAGGCGATTTGGAGCCATTTCCGGGTTTTCAAAGGAAAGCTGATATTTTTATAATTCCAGAAGGCTCAAAATATTTTATTTAACAAATAAAATCAGTAGAAAAAGGTTTGGGATCAAAAGGATTTGAAAAACTCATTTTATGGCTTAAAAGGGCAAAACCGGCATTAACCGAATCAAACTTAGAGACCTATGTTTTGCTCAGCCAAAAATTAAATAAAAATCTTCAGAAATCCCAAAATATTATATTACATCAGTGGGTAAAAAGTTTGATATCAAAAAGTGTGTTTAAATAGGCTTATACGCTAATTACGCCGTTTAATTAACATAAAGCTTCCAAATTACGCTAATGAGCATAATTCTTAATCTAGACCTCAAACTGATGTCAAATTTTAGGTGCAAGTTTATAAATCAGTAATTAAGGTTTCTACTCTTTCACTTTTTCAAAAATCACGTTTTATAGTTAAAAGGGCATAATAGTCAACATTTAAGCATTAATTGGAAACATGCATATGAATCGGATAACTAATGAACCAAGTTGTATAATCTCAGAGGGTTATACTTATAGGTAACTTGGTCCTATTAAAGCTCTAAGACATTCCTAAACCATGCTCAAACGGGTCAGAACTGAAAGTCAAAGCATAAGTCAAACTATGCGACTTTCGGTCCCGAACCGAGCCTAAACTGAAAATTGTCGAGTTGAACATGTTTAGACATGTTCTTACATTAATTACCAAGTTATATTAATGATAAAACAGGTTGCATAGCCTTTACATTGCTAATTATGAATTTATTTGAAAATAGGCTTCCTGTTGACTTTTTATAATCAAGTTTGACTCAACAATTGACCTAGTTAGAGTGGGAATCAGGGGGACCCTTTTAAGGGTTTATTGCCCACATAATTACCAGCTCATAGGTACTTTCAATTTGAATTTTGACTGAAGAGATTAAGATTAATGACGAAGTCAAATCTTAATTACGACGGTTGACTTTACGCTAATAAACTAAGCTAAACTGAATTAAAGGAAGTTAAGCATACTTACAATAGTCCTAATCACGACTAATGATCACTATGGATGAGTCTTGAGCTCCAGGAACCTCCAAGAAGTGAGTTGTGGAGTTGACAAGTAAATAAGCAAATGAAGAACCCAAGATCATGGCCTTTATATAGGTTTCTTGGATCAATTTGATCATGCCAAACAACTCTATAGATGTTACAAGATCATTCCAGGTGTCCCTATGCCTTAAAATGCCATCAAACAAGCTCCAGGTATTGAAAACAAGGCATCTAAGTCGGTTAAAGACCTGAAACTGGCACTTGTGCTTAATTCTGATCAGACCAGGCAGTCGCGTAGCGCGACGGCAAAAGGGAAGATGCTCGCGCTACGCGAGCATGTTGATGACCAGCCAAACAAGTTTCTATTATTTGCATTTCACCCCCCGGACCTTCTAAACATGGTTTTCACTTTATTTCTTGCAATTTCAACCCTCTATCTTTACTGTTAAGGGCTCCAAGGCATAACCAAACACCGTTAAGTCCTCGGTTAACTTTGTGATCACCCGTAAGACCTTAAATTTCAACATTGACGCTTTTAACCCTTCGCATACGAATATCATCATAACTTTCTCATACGTTAACGAAACTTTGTGAAATTTCTACCACATATTCTCATGAGCATAATTAATCGTTACAAAGCTTCGGGTTTCCTGAAAGGTCATTCAGAGGTATACTTTAAACATGTTGACACATTTAACCCCTGTAGTTTGTAATTCCTCACTATCTTTCACAATTAGCTTCGTATGATCCATGACTTTTTCGTTTAAGGGTATAAACATCATGTAGGGCTATTTTAAAGTATATTTATTCATTGTTGACATTTTGAACCCTTGTGTTCACATACTTTCCTTGTTTGTCAACTTTAGTCCTTCATACGTAACCTTTCACACATTTAAAGCTTATGACACGTGTCAATACATTATTGGACATGAATTTTCGAGGTGTTACATCCTCACCCCCTTAAAATAAATCTCGACCTTGAGGTTTGCTAAAATGCTGGAAGTACTTTTTGTCGCACAATGGACTTTAACTTCTATAGCATATCTAGAGCCTCTCCAAGCTCCCAATGTGTCCTCTATAATAGGTTCATGTATCCTTTTTGAGGTTTCTAATCCTGTCGATTCGATACAGGTTTATCATTATATCACAAGTCTGCCTACCATTATGTGATAGTGCTTCTTGACTTATTGGCGAAACATATCCATAAATCCTTAGTGTGTAGTACATTGCGAGCTTCGCCAAGCTCCTTAAATAGGTTTAGCTCATAAGCTGTTTGATCTTTGATACATTCGATTCCTTCGAATGATTTTATATATTCAGAGCTTAACTAGTCTGAAAATTAACAAATTGGCACACCCTTCCAAGGTGATATTTTTTGCTGAACCTTATTCTTTAACAAGAACTTAGGACGGTTGCTACTCTCATAAATCCTTGATTTTCTGCCAATTACTGGCAATCTTACAGATGATTAGGGATTTGTATGACCTTATTTGTTGTTTCCAATGCAACTTTCAGATCCTGATAATTGGACTTACCAATCTATTGTCCTAACAATAGATGTTTAACATTCATCTTTACAAGGTCCCCAAAGGAGCAGCCTTGATACTTATATATCAACTATTATAGAAACGCTTATCTTAAGGTGAGAAGGTTATCTCAACCATTGCTTAAAACTATTCTTAAGGAATAGCTAGTCATTATAGCTAGTTGAATAACTCGACGATCCTGGGTAGTTGATGGCGATTCTTAATCGTTGTCTAAAATAGAGTTGCGGTAATGAATGCATAAGCAAAATGAACCGTCTTTCTTATCAAACTCTCGGAATATCGAGTTAGACTATATGAATCCCTTATCTTAAAGTTTTCTTAATCAGGGTTTCGATTATTCCATAATCCATCCTGGAGTTCTACAACACTCCAACCCAAAGTGGGATGCTAATCTTAACTCTAATTGCCTCTCAGGGGTAAACAGGGTAATCTTAGGAGAAGATAATTAAGGTACAAGGAGGTTACAGAGATTTCCATATCTCCGGCTCCAGTTCACCCATCAATGCTTGTGTCAAATAAGTGACACATTTATGTTACTAGTCCACGAATTCCTTAATCGGGAACATTTACTTGGACCATTCCATTTTAGATATCTTCTTTGAATACCAATAGTTGACCTTAGCACCATATGACTATTGAAATATCCTTGTGGTCCCATGCATTAAACCTCCATACTGATCAGGCATGGAAGCAATCTATGGAACATATTAAGATACACCAATCCTCATATGACGCTTTTATCATATCATCTGGTATCCGCAATCATTAGAGATCAAAGAGATATCAATTCTAAGTGTTGACGCATTACACCTAGGAAGAGTATACTTCTAAAATTCTATGACTGAAGGTTCTTGACAAGAACAGAAGAAATACTTCTTATGATTCCTGCCTTCACTTAATAACTATGGTTCTTAGGAAAGATTTTAAAAGTTTGTTATACTTATAGTTTATGAAGGATTTGGAGCAAGTAGCATTCGGCTTTTGAATTTTTCCACGATCTTCTTCACAGCTTTTCCCACAGCTGCGTCTTATCATAGTTTGAAGAACATCCTTGGACTTTTTCAGGTTTACAATTATAGTACCATTAGCATGCGCCGCATCATCAATGGCGTGATTGACTGATGTCTTATCCGAGTTTGTCATACTCAAGATTTGGTTCCTATTACTAAATGAATCAATCTCTTGGTTGTGATCCGACAACTGCTATTCATCATCCTCATGGTCTTATATACTAACCATGGTTTCATTAAACCATACCGGCCAATATAGAATTAACATTCTTAATGAACGCTATATAATATATATGAATTTTACTTAGCCTAGGTCACAAAAGACCTTTAATGGCATTTAAAGTTTGGTCCTAATTCATCACCTTTTTGACAGGGGATCAAAATGTCACATCTGTCTTTATTATAGTGATGAATTTGGATAGCTTGAAAGCTTGCCATAAGGATATCAGAAAAGAGTGATTCTTAATAGATATAAGATATCAATCTAAGATTTGTTAGAGCATTTTCTATAGTGTCATCGACCAATTTCTATCTCGCGTTAAATGACCGGAGTCCTAATCAGCGGAGACAATAGTTCACAACATTTATTGTTCTACATAGAATTAGATGTGCCAGTAACAAATAAATTTTTGTATAAACTGCTTGATAAGGAAGGGTACCTGCTATATAGTCGTCATTCTGCACTATCTCCTGGGCGTTCATCATGCGTTTGTTTTCTTGGCTTCTTCGGGCTTCTTCTGATTCCTAGGGCAGTTGGTCTTGATATGCCTCTTCTCGTTGCAACCATAACAGGTTGCGTCTTTCAACTTCTTGCAATCCAGGGTTTTATGTTCACTAGACTTGCAAATTCCACACGGTAGAGGCTGAGATTCAAATCTGCATTTCCCGAGGTGGTATTTCCTACAGGTTTCGCACCTGGTTTTCTCACCCGACTGCTGGCTGTCTCTCTTAAACCCGGAACTCTTCTTATTCTCAGAGTTCCTCTTCCTATCGGAACGATGAGAATCCTCATCCTCCCTTTTACGCTTTCCATCTTCAGAGGCTTTGGCAGTTTTGTTTCTGACTACATCAAGTGTAAGAGATAGCGACAGATCTGCCGCTGACCTGAATGTAGTAGGTCTTGAAGCCTTAACACTGGCTTTGATTTCTGGGGCTAAACCCCCAATGAAGTGAGCAATTCTCTTGGGTTCTGGTGTTACTAGGTAAGGAACCAGTCTGGACAGGGTATTGAAATTGGTGAGGTAAGCTTGACAATCTAAGTTTGTCATAACCAATGATAAGAAATCTGACTCAATCCTCTCAACCTCACGTTGAGGGCAGTAGTTTTCCATAATGAGAGCAACAAACTATTCCCATGACATGTTGTAAAGTGGGATCTTCCCAGCAGCTTGAATGAGAGCCTTCCACCATGCTAGTGCCTCTCCCTTGAACGATTGGGATACATATTTCACTACAACCCCTTCAGCACAACCGCTGATGTCAACTACCGTGTCCATCTCATCCAACCAGGTCATACAATCTATTGCTCCTTTCTCCCCAGTAAAATCCCGGGGTTTGCAGGAAACAAATTACTTATAGGTACAGGACTTGATATGCGGTTCGTTATCGAACACTATCCTCTTGGATGGAACACTGTGTTCATTAGATGAATGTCGATCATCATCCTTCTTTAGTTCGTCTTTCTTAGAGGGTGGCTTGTCATGAGCCACTGAATGGGTCTTAGGAACAGACTTAGAGTGGGGTACTGAAGAAGTTCTACTATGCGTCTCACTATACTCCTTGAATTGCTCCTCTACAGCTTTAGATACAGCTGTATCAATTAGTGTACGGAGCACTCCTCTGGTTATATTAATCTTATCATCATCGTGGTTTTCCAGGGGATGACTGTTTACTTCTTCTGACCTAGCCATGTAGCTTTAATTGCTACATAAAAATCAAACACGGACAAGGTTTATACGGAAGCTTATACAGTTTTATTGTTTTAAATGATTTATTAACCATGTTTTTAATATACATATTAGTTAATTTGTTAAATATATAATTGTTCAGGATCCTTATCATAATCCTAAATTATAAGGTAATAATAGCACAAAAGGCCTAGTCACGTAGACAAGTTTAATTTATAAGCCATGATTTCAGAGAATCGAGGCATTAAGGTTTGAATTAAAGTTCATTACCTTTCTTGACAGGGAGTTGTAGGCTACCACTGTCTTTAGTCTCGGAGGACATTAACTATAGCCCGTAGGCATTTCCCTTCTAAGGGATGTTTATAATATGATCATCTTCATTTGATGATAGTAGTCAGGATCGCATTGATCATACAGACTAATAGGCTTGAGCATAGCTCACCACCATAGACAAGGAATCATAAAGATCAAATGTCAATGTCTCAAATGGACAATACATTATAGCCCGTAGGCATTATTTTACCACTGTATGGTCAAAGTATGATCATCTTAATTGATGATCTAAACCCATGATTCAGAGATCATTAGGTTGGGTTAGGGATCTTTTTAAAGAATCCATATATAAAAATGACGTGTGTGATTTTAGCGAATTACGCCTGCTAGGAGTGTTAACATATTTACAGATGTTAACAGGGATTCGAATCTTTTAAACAGGTCTTACCATCATGGCCCGGCCTTAAAATGACCCGAAGGCTAGGTTTCACTCTTAAGATTCTTATTAATATTTAACGCAGAACATTCCTAAATTGAGGTGTTAAATATGGATCTGAATCTAATTATGGAACTACCATCTTGGCCCGGTCTTAAAATGACACGTGGCTAGGTCTTGTCCTTTTTAGATTTTGCCATTTTATTATAATGGTAGATCTTATAAAAAGGAATGTTATTTTAAATCTAACTGTTCCTATTAAAATTTAAACAAGTATATGGTTGCCCTAAACGGGACTTCTACAAAAATGATTTGCCCATGCAAGGGCTAATCAGAAAAATAACAAAAGAACCAAATAAGGACAAAATAAAACGAATTAGAATTTGTCCTATGTTCTCGTCTAGACTCAAGAATGTGCAACTGTGTAACTGAGATTAAACACAAAAAGGCTAGTGTTTAATTCACTCAGTGTTGGCTCTGATACCAACCTGTCACACCCCGATATTTCCACGTATAACCGGTGGGCCCGGTGAGGAGTATCATGACGTAATTGATATCATCATAGTCAAACAACACAATATTTAAATGCACAGCGGAAGCAAAAGATAAATATATTACAATCCGAATATAAAGTAATATCAGAGTATTACAACGGAAAGTAAAGGATCCACAGGCGGATCTTAAAACATAAACATTGTTCAACAGACTTTAGGCGCCTAGAACTTGCAAGATTCCTTATAAACGCCCTGAGCTTCCAGCCAATTACGTTCAGTACCTGTCACTTAACCCTTTTGGAAAATACGTCAGTTTTCACTGGTAAATACACTCAACTGACTCATTTTGAAAAGGTTTAATAAAATTGATTTGAATGCACGTGGCACAAAATATCTTTTATAACTTGGGACAATTATATTTATAATCTTGTATACAGATTTACATGTTTGTTATACGTTCAAGGCCCGATGTAGAAACCGAGTCAGATTAACAGACACACCACAAGTATAGGCCCACAAGAGAGTGAGATACCGTTGTTCCTTAAGCAACTGTCAGGTGTATGCCTACACCCCGTGTATAAGGCGTGGCCATTTTATAACACAATGATGTCAAGGATATCCAGGGCATGGTCATTAACCCCTAAAGGTCTTTATTTCAAACAATACAGATTAAACCGGGTTACCTCAATAATTTAATCACAATACGACTAAATATTCAATACCCGACCAAGCGGTATTATTATAATACCGTATCCCAAGCCCGTATAGGGAAAATAAGTTAAGAGTATTTACCTGAGCTAGCTCCTGTCTTAGATAGTAAGAATTTAATAACTCAGCCGTATTCACTTAAGTAAGCGTAGGTACCATTTACCGGAAGGCTCTAGTCTGGAATGATTGTATAAATAACCAATTAGAATGCTAACGGGTCTTTAATTAAGCCTAAGCTTAGACCGGTTAGTCTTACAGAAAGATACAGTTCAAACGCATGATAAGGGGAAGACCGGTATAGAATGTGTTTTAGACCCGAAAAGTTTGAAGACTTGTATAAAATGGGTAATCTAAATACATTCTGGATTTTGAGATGAAAACGATATGGTTTGGCCCGTTTCGGCTAATATATGTAAACTAGTTACATAAGCCGATCCGAACGCGAAAAGTGCGTAACGAGTAAACATAAAAGTCATATACAAGTTTCCTAAGTTAACATGCATTAAATATGTTGTGATATCAGTAAGGTATCTTCTATTATACCCCAAACGATTTTAAACTCAAATTATGCCTCATAAGGGCATTTTGGTCATTTAAAGGATTATAAAAGAGTTTAATTAGTAATCTGAGTTACAGGTCTGATTTATAAAGTAAATACACTTAATTTAATAAGTTATAACAGTAGGGTATGACCTATATGTGAAACTTATCATATAAAACCAAACTATGCAACTTAGGGGTATTTTGGTAATTTCACAAAGGCCAAAAAGGTCAAAACTGTAAATCTGAGTTTAAAAACTTTTACTTACTATTATTATATAAAAATATACTAAAAATATCAGTAGGTATCAACCTTATATGTCTAATATAGTTTTAGCACATACTATGTGTTAGAAATGCTTAAAAAGGCGATTTGGAGCCATTTCCGGGTTTTCAAAGGAAAGATGATATTTTTATAATTCCAGAAGGCTCAAAATATTTTATTTAACAAATAAAATCAGTAGAAAAAGGTTTGGGATCAAAAGGATTTGAAAAACTCATTTTATGGCTTAAAAGGGCAAAACCGGCATTAACCGAATCAAACTTAGAGACCTATGTTTTGCTCAGCCAAAAATTAAATAAAAATCTTCAAAAATCCCAAAATATTATATTACATCAGTGGGTAAAAAGTTTGATATCAAAAAGTGTGTTTAAATAGGCTTATACGCTAATTACGCTGTTTAATTAACATAAAGCTTCCAAATTACGCTAATGAGCATAATTCTTAATCTAGACCTCAAACTGATGTCAAATTTTAGGTGCAAGTTTATAAATCAGTAATTAAGGTTTCTACTCTTTCACTTTTTCAAAAATCACGTTTTATAGTTAAAAGGGCATAATAATCAACATTTAAGCATTAATCGGAAACATGCATATGAATCGGATAACTAATGAACCAAGTTGTATAATCTCAGAGGGTTATACTTATAGGTAACTTGGTCCTATTAAAGCTCTAAGACATTCCTAAACCATGCTCAAACGGGTCAGAACTGAAAGTCAAAGCATAAGTCAAACTATGCGACTTTCGGTCCCGAACCGAGCCTAAACTGAAAATTGTCGAGTTGAACATGTTTAGACATGTTCTTACATTAATTACCAAGTTATATTAATGATAAAACAGGTTTCATAGCCTTTACATTGCTAATTATGAATTTATTTGAAAATAGGCTTCCTGTTGACTTTTTATAATCAAGTTTGACTCAACAATTGACCTAGTTAGAGTGGGAATCAGGGGGACCCTTTTAAGGGTTTATTGCCCACATAATTATCAGCTCATAGGTACTTTCAATTTGAATTTTGACTGAAGAGATTAAGATTAATGACGAAGTCAAATCTTAATTACGACGGTTGACTTTACGCTAATAAACTAAGCTAAACTGAATTAAAGGAAGTTAAGCATACTTACAATAGTCCTAATCACGACTAATGATCACTATGGATGAGTCTTGAGCTCCAGGAACCTCCAAGAAGTGAGTTGTGGAGTTGACAAGTAAATAAGCAAATGAAGAACCCAAGATCATGGCCTTTATATAGGTTTCTTGGATCAATTTGATCATGCCAAACAACTCTATAGATGTTACAAGATCATTCCAGGTGTCCCTATGCCTTAAAATACCATCAAACAAGCTCCAGGTATTGAAAACAAGGCATCTAAGTCGGTTAAAGACCTGAAACTGGCACTTGTGCTTAATTCTGATCAGACCAGGCAGTCGCGTAGCGCGACGGCAAAAGGGAAGATGCTCGCGCTACGTGAGCATGTTGATGACCAGCCAAACAAGTTTCTATTATTTGCATTTCACCCCCCGGACCTTCTAAACATGGTTTTCACTTTATTTCTTGCAATTTCAACCCTCTATCTTTACTTTTAAGGGCTCCAAGGCATAACCAAACACCGTTAAGTCCTCGGTTAACTTTGTGATCACCCGTAAGACCTTAAATTTCAACATTGACGCTTTTAACCCTTCGCATACGAATATCATCATAACTTTCTCATACGTTAACGAAACTTTGTGAAATTTCTACCACATATTCTCATGAGCATAATTAATCGTTACAAAGCTTCGGGTTTCCTAAAAGGTCACTCAGAGGTATACTTTAAACATGTTGACACATTTAACCCCTGTAGTTTGTAATTCCTCACTATCTTTCACAATTAGCTTCGTATGATCCATGACTTATTCGTTTAAGGGTATAAACATCATGTAGGGCTATTTTAAAGTATATTTATTCATTGTTGACATTTTGAACCCTTATGTTCACATACTTTCCTTGTTTGTCAACTTTAGTCCTTCATACGTAACCTTTCACACGTTTAAAGCTTATGACACGTGTCAATACATTATTGGACATGAATTTTCGAGGTGTTACACTGGGTGGTTCAGTCTGGGAGACTGGTTGGTTTAGTCAGAGAGACTAGGTGTTTCAGTCTGAGAGACTGGGTGGTTTAGTCTGGGAGACTAGGTGTTTCAGTCTGAGAGACTGGGTGGTTTAGTCTGTGAGACTAGGTGTTTCAGTCTGAGAGACTGGGTGGTTTAGTCTGGGAGACTAGGTGTTTTAGTCTGAGAGACTGGGTGGTTTAGTCTGGGAGACTGGGTAGTTCAATCTGGGAGACTGGGTGGTTTAGTCTGGGAGACTAGGAAGGATACTTGATTACATGATTTCATTATCTTTGATTGCATAATGATAGTAGTTAAATATGTGCATATGTTGTGAATGTTTTGTTACGGACACTATGTCTTCACCTGATAGCAGATTGCCCGACGACCATGATCCCATGGCAGTAGTCTCCGACGACGAGATTATGTCAGAGCCGGAGATCTTCACCTCAGAGTCAGAGAGTGACCTGGAGATGATGTCCGACGACGACTTGCATCCGTTCGCTTTGCCCGACTTGGGAGATGATTTACCGACTACTGATGGCATTCCAGACGAGGATCCTTTTGTTATTCCCATTCCTGTCCATGATCATCTTGTCACCGATCATCCCGATGGTGAGCATGTCGTGGCACCGATCCTCGCTCCTAATCCCTTGATGACCATTCCTCTCGAGGATTTGCCTATTGACGATTTGATTGATGTTAACATTGACTTGCTTGTTGATGGTCCTTTTGGTGAAGCCCATGGTGATGGAAGGCTAGACGAGGACATTGTTGCTATTCCACTTCTGGGGATTCCTGTTATCGAGATTTCTTCTGATTCTAGTTTACATTCTGCCCCCGATTCTTTTGAGTCTGTGTCTTCATCCGCATTACAGGTAGTTGGGTTGCGACGTTACGCCCCTAATTCTGATGACGATATAGCTATGTCAGCTGCACCGTTACCTCCACATGACATTGAGCCTGGACTTGAGCCTGATTTTATTCCTGTTGATCAGCCTGTTGATGCACCCGCTGATCCCGAGCCGATACCTGCTCCTGAGCCCTTACCTGATCATGACCCTATTCCTTTTGGCATACCTGACATTGCACCCCTCATACCTGACCCCGTTCCTGTACCTGTTGACCCTCCTGTTATTGAGCCATTTGTTCCTCCACCTGCACCCGCACCCGCTGATGTTGCTCCTATTCACCCAGTGGAGTCTGATGTTCATCGTGACGATCTACCTATTGTTTTCTTGCAGGACATACCCGCACCCCATCCAGGGGAAGGTTCTTCAAGCTAGCAGCCTAGTCATGATCCTTATGTTTCAGCAGCTTACCCACACGTGCCCCAGTCAGCACCTTTTGCTCATTTTACTTCTTCACCACTTGATGAGCCACTCAGATGGTTCCCACCGTATTCCATGCCGACCTCAGACCCCTACCATCCCTCGCATTATGTTGGCTATACACCAGATGAGATACTTTACTCGCTTTAGTTTCGACTTGAGGTTATGAGTCGCAGAGTCTTGGAGCTTGAGACGACACCGCGTCCTTTACCGTGTCCTTGTCAGTCTACATTTGTTCCCCCACATTTATCACCGTCCGCTTTTGCACACCCACCTGCCCTTCATACTCTTTTTCCATAATTTGATGATCGATTCCTTACTATCGAGCAGCAGGTCCGTTACTTACTTCGTCATGTGCATAAACTCGAGGAGGAGCTCGCACATATCCTCAGTTTACTTTACCTCCCTCCTCCACCTCCGCCATCAGTACAGTAGGTTTTTGGTCTTATGCAGACGCATTACCTATGATGAGAGCACCACTATTGAGCTGAGCTTGTGAAACCTTTTGGAGATCAGTTTTGATTGTATGAGTTTTGTGGATTGGTAGACTTGTGGGACAAGGGTAGTGTGACCCTGTGTTCCCTTTTGATATGATACACTTTGTAAAACGTATAACAATACTTGTGGTAGATGATTAATGAAAGCTCAGTTGTCATGTTCTCATTAAGTACGTTGCTGATGTACATATTTGTGCTATGACTATGATGCTACATGCTTGCTTGCTATGTTCTCATTAAATATGCTCCCATTTACTTGTTCATGCTATGATTGTATTGTTGCTTAATTGTTTGATGCAATGATTTATTATGTGTATGAACGTACAACCTCTAGACAACTATATGCATTTCCTAAAACAAATAAAACCTGACCCATACATTCTTCTTAGAAGATGTCTCATCAGGAAATCATTCGGCTGACCAAGGCGGAATGGCAAGCGCACGTCACACGGGCTATAGCTCGGCACGAGGTTCTTCGCTACAAACACAGCGAAAGTACCTCAGGGAATAACCCGCCTAACGGTAATGTTTAAGTCACCTAAGACACATTACAATACGTTTGGACAATTCCAAGTATGCTTTGCTAATGCTTTCTGTGACGAAAATTGCTTGGGTACAGGTTGTACCTACAAGCAGTTTTTGGACTGCAAGCCTCAGAACTTTGACAGCACTGGAGGTGCCATAGCTTTTGTGAAATGGGCCGAAAATATGGATTATGTTTTGCGAATGAACGGATGTACGCCAGAGCAACAAGTCCCATATGTGTCAGGATCGTTTCAAGGTGAGGCCCTGTTATGGTGGAACCTTCGGGTTCGAATAATGGGCGAAGCTGCTACGAATGCTTTAACATGGGATGAGCTGAAGGAAATGATGCGTAGGGAGTATTGTTCTCAGATGGAGATCCAGAAGCTGAAATTCGAATTCTGGAAACTAAAGATGGAAGGTCCAAAGGTGGTGGAGTACGTGCAGAGACTTCATGATTTGTCGTGAGTTGTTCCGTACCTGGTGGAACCAGAGTTGAAAAGGATGGAGCCATTCATCTGGGGACTGGCGCCTCAGATCATGTGCTTGATGACGGCATCAGCTCCGCCAACTACTATCGATGCGGTCGACTTAAGTATAGCGCTCATTAAAGAAGCGGCTAGACTGGAAAAGCTTTCAAACCCTGACGAGAAGAAGGAAACTCAGGTGGAGTCATCTAGAAAGAACAAAAGGAAGCTCACTAATTTCCAAGGAGGTACTCGGACGAATAACAAGAACAAGGCCAAAAAGGGAAGAGAGTACATGGGCATCTTACCTAAGTGCGACAATTGTCTACGATATCATGTCGGGCGATGTAAATATGGGAAATGTGATAACTGTGGCAAGAGGGGACATCCTAAGGAGACTTGTAGGCAAGGTACTGAACGCGGGAATGGAGGCCTAGATGGTAGCGGGAAACACGGAGGAAACAACGACAACAACGACTATCAAGGCAGAACGAGTGATGATCAAAAACGTGCTCAAGGTTGTTTTAACTGTGGAGACAAAAGGCATTTCAGGAAGTATTGTCCTAACAACAAGCAGGCACGTGAAGGAGTGTTCAACATCGGAACTAGGGAAGCATGCCAAGATCCAAACATGGTTATCGGTACGTCCCCTATTAGTCAACGTTATGCCATTGTGTTGTTCAATACTAGTACCGACTATAGCTTCATATCTCTAGAGTTTAAGAGTATACTTAGTTTAGTAACAAGTAAGTTAGAAATCCCGTACTCGATAGAACTAGCTAATAGAAGCTAGTGGAAGCCAACGAAGTAATTAGAGGCTATATGATAAGAGCTGGGAGAGCGTGAGTTACGCTTGATCTGCTGCCAGTTGAATTGGGAAGCTGTGACGTAGTAATAGGGATGGATTGGTTGTCAAATGATCGTGCTGAGATAGTATGCCATGAGAAGATTAGCTGCATCCCAATGACGAATGAAGAGACGATCGTGATTCATGGGGAGAAGCCGGATACGCCTCTACGAATTATTAAGTTGTTTGAAGGCACGAAAGTTTTTGCGTAAAGGATGTGTTGCCTTCATAGCCCATGTCGTGGACAAGGAAGCCAAGGAACCTAGGCTCGAAGATATCCCTGTGGTAAGGGAATATCCTGAAGTCTTCCCCGAAGACTTGCCAGGATTACCTCCTCAATGACAAGTCAAATTTTGCATCAATTTGGTTCCAGGCGCCGCGTCTGTAGCCAAGGCACCCTATCGACTTGCACTTCCTGAGATACAGGATTTGTCAACGCAGCTTCAGAAGTTGCCAGATAAGGGGATTTATAAGGCAAGCTCTTTGCCCTGGGGAGTTTCAGTACTATTCGTCACAAGCTGAAAATTCCACAAAGTCCAACATAATAACATCAAAGTAAATAAAAACGAAGTTTATAAATGATGCATACAACCACCACACTCGCACCGTCTTCCATAACACTTCAACATTGCTGCACCTTACCAGCCACCATGCCTAACCCCTCATAACATCATCACCCCTAGCGAAAAATACAACAAATGGGTCAGATAAAGAAACAATAGTAGTAAAGCTTTATAAAAGGAAAAACACGTCTTAGATTTAGAGGTTGTCGTTCTTACGTCGAGGGTCCCCCAGCATCATCATTTCTCCCAGCATCATGTTGATATCTTGATAGAGACTCCCTTAACTCTTCTGTACTGAGGCGCATTACAGTTAGACACCCACCGACTGGCTCTCTTGTCCGACAACTTACTTCATAGATTAAGCTATCTATGTATTCGACCTGCTCAGCCTCTGACTTAGTAAGAAGAGCATCATGGACTTCTTTAAGGTTATTGGAGTCCCTTATCTTTTGAAACTCCAGTTTCCTTTCGCCCGGGGGGAAGACAAACCGGTAAGCACAGTTGTTCAAACACTCTTGTCTGAGCGTTTCACAGGCGGTGCATCTCCTGAAGGGCGGGGGGCTCGTTTGGAGTCCTTCTAAACAAGGACGTAGGATAGTGGGGGCGGGAGGGGGCGGCCGACCCCCCGAACTTTTCGCTCAGTAGTGGAGAGTATGTAGTTTTCGTATAGAAATTTTTGGGTATATACGTTTTCGACCCCCCGTTTTATAGAAATTTTTGGGTGTGTACGTTTTTGACCCCCCGGTAGGAAATCTCAAGCTTCGCCACTGCTTCTAAACATTGACATTGTAACAATGCAATATAGAGCAATGTAACGGGAAGATGTGGTAAACAAGTGGAACAATGCAAGACCTTTTATAAGTGGTCATTCCTTCAACTTTCAACCCTTACCAGTTTCAGTCCCTCTCAACCTCTTTTATAAAATTACTATCTAACCCCTGCATTATGACAACCACGCAAATACATTTTCGTTTTGGCGGTTGTTGTTCTAGGCATAAAGGTTTTAAAACTCAGGTAAGCTGCTTGGTCTCACACTCGTTTGTTAAATAAGCTTCGGTTCGGAACGGACTGATTTATAATCAACGAGATTCGAGCTTTAACGAGACGGTTTCGAATTATTAACGAGAGACTCGGGTTGTTAACACAGCAACAAGTAAAATATATATGTAGAATTCAGGAACACTTTGATTTAATTTTGGGGAATAAGATTAAAACTTTTGAAATTTTCTATTATTATTATTATTATTATTATTATTATTATTATTATTATTATTATTATTATTATTATTATTATTATTATTATTATTATTATTATATGAATGTATTTAATAGATATGATAAAACGATGTCATAGATCTTTGTTTTAAAAGGCACACACTTATTTCATTGTGCTTCATGATCTTCTATTTCTTTACTTCTTTGTTCTTATGTGTAATAATATTATAAGATATTCTATTTTTTAAAGAGTTTACTTTAAAAACTGACAGAAATCTTGATTTATTTTTATTCCTTCATTTACGATTTTTTTAAAGAGTAATGTCACACTCAACCACCTCTTTCGATATCTCATGTTTAGACACGCAAAGACAAAACATTTGTACCTCTCTCGATCCATTTAATTCATTTCTTAAATTATGTATGGATCAGATGGGTACTATAAATAAAGGGAGGTGAAGTACATCCTATTACTTTGGTTTTTACTTCCTTTTATACTGATGCACTCATGGTAGTTTTGGTTTATTACAGGGTAAAACTTTGTCATACTAGTGAAAACTCTAAAATTTCATCACCCAGCTACTTTTTCTTTATTGCAACAGCTTTAAACGATTCAGACGACCCAGAAGAAGCAGGTTTTTAAGTGAAAACATTTAGGTTTGCTATAGAGGTTCCAAACAGGTTTTTAAGTGGAACATAGTCAAGTAACCTACGTTACCCAATCACGTGACTTTATACCTTGTAATATATATATATATATAAAAGTTTTGAGACCAAGTATGACGGGGTTCAGTACATAGACAGACAGTGTTTTGAGACCCAGTATGAGCCAGAAACCAAGTATGACACTAGTATAATGTGTAGGAAAGTACGGATCATAAAACTGCCTTCCTAAGTGATGGTTTAAGTGCCGGAAAGTGCCTAAAACCCACACAAAGTGCTGAATTCAGCAAAATTTACACTAGAAGCACTGTTTTAACATTACCAAGCTAGTTATGGTCCCCGAACATCATAACACACAATAAAAATATCTAGTAACCAAGTCACTAACTATATGCTTGAAATCTAAACATAACCTAACTATTTGGTTGGAACCTAGTCTACTACCCCCCCCCCCCCCAAGCTCACGGCCAACATGGCCCCCACCATTGGATTTTCTTTTAATATTATATGAGATCTTGTTCCCCCTTTATTAACATATTACACAAGAGTTAACACTTAAACTTGGTTATAAGAAGTAACTAAGGTGCCATAACTTCTCATCTTTCACACATTAAAACACACACAAATCCTCCTTCCCTCTTGTGAGCTCTCGGCCTACCCCAAACCACACCACCATCACCTTCATTCATCCAATCTCATACACTACAAGCTCATACAAAGGTGTTAAAGATCATACAAGGAAGCTTGGTGGCCTTGGAGCTTGAAGGACCTCTCTTGTTAGCTTTTAACCACTTGTTTTCTACACTTGAATCATCCCTAGCCTTGTGCTAGTGGTAAGAGTCTTGATCTATCTATATTACTTCTATTTTTAGTGGTTAAAGAAGAATCATAATCAAAATCTTAAAGAACACTAAAGATCATAAGAAGTAAACATGAACATAAGCTTGTTTAGTGAAGTAATCTTGATGAATATGAGTTGTTAGGCTTGTTGATCATTGATTGTTTGTAGAAATGATGTTGATCATCATAAGATCTTGCTAGATCATGATTAAAAACATAATCTAGCAAGATGTGAGAATAGAAATTGTTGTAGGATGATGGATCATCCATACATGAATCATGAACTTGAATGAATAAATGGTTTTCTTGGAAAATAAAGATCAAAGTAACTTGTTAATCATGTAGATCTAAAGATTCATGGAAGGTTTTCAAAAGAACCAAGTTAAAATATAAGTTTCATTAAAACTTGGTTCTTACATAAACAAAGACTATTTTTGGTGGTTAAACAAGTGTAGAAACACTTGTGTAACAAGAAAATTTCATAAAGAAACATTTTTATAAAACATGATTACAAGTTGTAAACATCTAAATCCTTCAAGAATGATGCTTTTAAATAAACAACTACACTTTAAAGGGTAACTAAACTTACTAAACACACTACCAAGTTACTACAAATTTTCATAAACTTTCAAGTTCATGAAGTGGTAGATTAAGAATGATTTTGGCAAAATTGGTAAGTGTAAGTTGTTTAGAGTTGATTGTAAATTGATTGTGATGATTTTTACAAAAGAAAATGATATGCTTGAAAGCATGGAAACCTCCATTTTTAGGGGAAACTAAGGCAAAATTTTCTAAAAATATAAACACTTAGAAAAATATTTATAAACATGCACTTACAAGTGTATTTTCAACAACAAGTTGTTACATAAACTTTGCCATAATTTTTGCTACAAAATTATAATTATTGGAGGTTGGTTTTTATAAATAAAAGTGATTAAATATGTATTTAGGAAATATATATTTAGAAGACACCATGTGTGTGATTATTTGTATATTTTGTGTATTAGTTATATTATTTTAGGACTTGAAATAATATAACACATCAAAATACCAAGGATTACAATCCAAAATATTACCAAAATCTCAAGGAATAAATATACAAGTTACACACAAAATATTGGCGAAACCAAACAAGGAATGTAACTTATAAAATATTCCGGAAAATATATTCACAAGTATATTTTGGAAAATAATATTTTTGGACACAAGGAAATGAAAATATGATTCCTACAATTACTACGAGAATATATCATATTTTGACAAAGGAAAAATATATTATTTTTGGCAAGTATGAATTATATATTTTTCTTGGAATTTTTAGAAGATATATTATTTTTTGGAAAGATGTATATTTTCTTGAGTAAACTTGAAATACATTATTTTTGGATACAAATAAGTTTATATATATATTTTCTAAGTGAGACTTAAAAATATATTATTCTTGGAACTTATATGAAAATACAAATATTTTTGCCAAAGGAAAAATTATAAATATTTTTTCTAAGTAATATTCCTTAAAATATATATATATTGGAAATATATATTGAATCCTTATTAAAGATAATATTCCGGAATAATTAATATGAAATTAAGTATAAGGATACTTAATGAATACGATAAAAATACGTATTCTCGTACGAATAAATACACACCGGAATACGACCCCGAAATATGGCAAAAATACACATGTATAAGATACCCCCATCCTTGGGAAGGAGATACAAGTATAAATACTTGGAAAGTATTATTACAATAATATTGTTTAACAATTATTCCAAAATTTATAAATATAATTTAAGTTAAAATATTAATTATTTTAACAAATAATTATGTGACTTGGAATAATATCGGAGACACAAATGAGACGTAACTCAGAAACCTTAATACTAAGTCAAGGCACGGCCCGTTCGTCTAATAGACATTAGTACGTTGTAGGTAGTCGTGTTCACCGGAGAAGCTCGAGTTACGATTGTTGAAGACGCAAGACTGTGAGTTTCGTAACCCCCCTTTTCTTTTAACTGTTTTCAGTTTTATAACTTCGGGGGTGAAGTACATGTTACAAACTGTTTACAAACATTTATACATGGTATGGTTAGCTAAGGAAGGGTACTTCTAGATCATGTGAGTGATGGGTATGACGCTTAAGGCCATCAATCCTCTTATAGGACCGAGGGACATGAGTGATAGATCTATTTGGGTGTAGCGAGCCCCGCCCATGTTGGACCAGGGTTGGCCCATGGGTTGACTATGTCTTACAGCCGGAAGCCCGGTACAAAGTCTGCTAGGTTTGAGCTTTCCTGCATCACGTCACACATATCAATGGCCTTGCAAACCATTGGTGATCTGTTTTCCTTGTTGCTTTCATACCAGGATTTACATACATACAGACATACTTTTAATGATTACAAAGGTTTATTCATACATACAAACAAACACACGAACTCGCTCAACTTTTGTTGATGTTTTCAAAATACATGTATTACAGGGAATTAGTAGTGGATCTGGCGGGCGTTGGATGTCTCAAGCTGCGTTAAGAATAAAAGATGTCATCCATGGTCTTAGGGTTTGGTCAGTGTGTCTTATTCCTGGACGAGACACATCTTCCAAATCCTGGTTTTATTTAATGTCTTTGGTCGAGTCTTTGTGAACTTTTAAACAAGTTGCATGGTTTGTACTCGAATTTGAATTTCTATGTTTAAGACAATATTGTCATGTTTTTTAATTTAATTAATGGATGACCATCTATGGTTTTAATCATATAGTTGTTGTTATGATTGAGTGCAATGGTATTAAGAAAGTCATACCATAATCACGCTTCCGCAAAAGTCAGGGTGTGACAGATACGAATAACCTAATTAGAACACTTTTAAATCTTGGTTACTATTCCGTGTCATTTTCCCTATTATAGATAATAAAAAAGTTACATCTTTAAAAACGTGTATTGCATGGGTTGAATAAACACGTGTATTACACGGGTTGAATAAATATAATATAATCGGTTAACACATATGGTCATCAATATATGTTTTTAAAAAAAATGAACTTTGATGTATTATAACATTTTACTTTGTTTTTTATTTATTTGTTATTAGGTTAGAAACTTGTGTATTACACAAGTTAACATTTTACTTTATTTTTTATTTATTTATTAATAGGTTAGAAACTTAAGTATTATGCATGGTTAAATCGATGAAATTTTAATTTAAATAGTTATTAATAAGCGGAAAAAGTAAAAGAAAACGTTAAAAGAAAAAAAAAGTTATTTTTTTAATTTTCATTACCCGTCGGTTATTAGATAGTAAATAAAGACAAAAATTATAAACTTTTATATAAACAATTAATACTATCTTTATCTTTATAAATAATAAAAACGTTAATATATAGTTTTTAATTTTATTAATTAATATATGGTTATCAGTTATCCTTATTCTTATCATCAAAATCTTTTAATTTTAATAATTAATATATGGTTATCACTTATCATTATCATTATCATCAAATCTCTTCTATAAATTTTAATTGAGACCACATCATAAAGCGACATGTGTCTCCAAAGTGGTTTCTTTTATTATATAGTATAGATTTTGCGTATAAATACACTAATAGACGTGAAACGTACAATTTGCTTATTGCCACAACCTTTTCAAGACAAGTGGCGTATCTCGTGTAAGTGGGCCACGTCAGTATCATGCCAACGATACCCATACCACTCGTTCTTTCTTTATAGCTTTTTTTGTGTATGTAAGTAGTAACTAGTTGATGAATAATCTAAGTTATCCAAAGGAAAAGTTTGATAGTAAAATATTACAACTCAAATCCTCATCATTATTTTTTTATAATGCTCTACCTCACCGACTAGTACTTTAAATTCTCATGTGATGTGTAACTTTCAGAAAAAAAATCGCAAAGAAGAGAAGTTTAATAACATACTTTGGGTAAAATTTTATATTTTGTCCTATTGAATTGGTAAGTTACATTTATCAAATTTCTATAATTCAAAAATAAATTGTAAATGGTGTGTCCTACATGTTTGATCTTGCATTTAGGACGTCTGATTGTGTAATTCTATTTAGTAAATTTTGTGATGTTTTCTTATAAATATTTTAGTAAATTGGTGCTACCGGAGTCCGGACCTTGCTTCAATTAAAAAAAAGGTTATACTAGGAAAAGAGTTTAATGCAGTAAAAAGAAAATCAAATTTGCTAATACATTCTTATTACACTTTCTTCTTATGATAACTAATTAATTATACATTTCTAGGCTATTTAATACAAAAGGGGAAAGATTAAACACAAGATACCAAAACCAGTTCTGCAGTACAAACACATATAGATGAAACTTAACATATCTCCGATATATTTTGCATCGTTTTAACTTCAGTAAAATTTCTACAATTTATAGAATTTTTAATTTTAGATGATGAATAATTGTATACAAGATAACAAAAATGGTAGAAATCAACCTAATACCACTAAAACAGCAAGACTTCTCGAAAACAATGTCCTTGTAAACAAACAAGCAAAGATATCAAAATTCTTCGACAAATCCGTATATAAATTATTGATTATAAAAATGTTATTTCGGTTTGTCGTGAAGAATGTATACCTAAAACTATAAAACCTCAACTGCTTCCTTCTCTTTGTTCTTCTTTGGCCGCCCGGTTTGCTTTGCATCTTTACCCGTCAAAAACTTCATCGCTTTCTCAAGCGTTATCTCATCAGGATTCGTGTTCTGCGTCCATGTTCAAGTTCAATAAACGAAAACTTTAAACAGTCAAACAGGCAAAATGGATCGCTAGAAAAAGTCAAACAAGCTCCGTATCATTTGAGATTTGACTTTTTGTGTCAATTTCAAATATTTCATGTCTTTTTATGTGTGTTTTTGATGAATTTGATGATGAAATTAATTAGATTTATTTTTTATAAGATATATAAGTTTTATATTTATTTTTTTAATCCGCCTCGAGCTTACACCCCGGTTCGCCTCGTGAGGCGAAGAGAAAACGCCTCGAGGCACAATTCCTAAACGCACTGTCATTTTATTTATAAAATGTGTATTATTAACAAATTAACCTAATTTTTTATTTATAAACTCCGTGAATGCACTCTCCTTTTATTAATAAAATCTATATGGTAGATATATAATGTGAATTATTACCAAATTAACCTAATTTTTTTACACATTTGAGTACACATTAAAAATGCACCTTTAGACAATGTTTGGCCCGTTTGACACATTCAACCCGTTCCCTTTTTGTAGTTATTTGTGAATTTCGATGAGCAGATATTAGCATACCTTTGGTACTGGTGCTTGTGTACGTCTATGTTTTACCGATAATCCATGTCTTGCAAGCTTCAATACCACTGGTTGACCATCATCTGGATGTTTTCCCTAACAATAGATCCACATGTAAATTTAAACGGTATGCTAAATATTATTATTTCAATATGCTAAATACTTTACCAGTTTACCGACTTTTGACCCATTCCCCCATTTGACCCGAAAGTTTTTGGTTTTGCATGTTTGACCCGTTAAATGTATAGTATATATAAAAAACAAATCAACTTGTTATAAAAAAAAAAAGCATACCAAAGTGATGGGGTAACGAAGCAACTGAAGAGCCATTTCCACTGTAATGGAGCTGATATCGGGAATCTGTTTTGCAACATCAAAAATAAAACTCATAAACGTTGCTATTAGAGATATCAACACGAGTCATAAAACTAGTCAATATATACCTGGGAAACAGAAGCTCGTTTAGGCAAGTGTCCTTTTTTGTCTTCACCAAGCTGAACATAGTGACCATACGGACCATCCTTTAATAGAATCTTGAACGATATAAAACCAAGAAACGGTACAGAGTGAGATGTAATAAATGAATTTATGTTACTGTCATTTATTAGTAAATAAATCTCTCAAAAGATTAGTTTAATAAGCAAAAATTATAAAAAGAGAGATGTGTACCTTTTCACCAGAGTCGGGATGCAACCCAAGAAGCTTCGGTTCTTCTACAGCTCTCCCATTTTCTGGGCTTGAATCGTCGTTGTCATCCTCACCGTATAACGTCTTAGCAATATACCTTTAAAAACATTATTATTAATATAATATAGTTACGGAAAATATATTGCACTCTATTATACAAAAGCAGTCCAAATTTAGGGAAAAAAATGTATGGGACTCAGGGCTGTAATCGAGCCGAGTCGAGCCAGGTTGACCTCGAGCTCGAACTTAAATGAGCCAGCTCGGCTCGTAAAATGTTCGAGCCAGCTCAAGCCAAATCGAGCCGGCTTGTTAATTATTTTTTAAATTTTTTTATACAAATATTGATAACATAAAAACAAAAACAAAACAAAAATTACACACATATATTTTATTTTTCTAATATTTTAAACCGCGAACGTCATATTTAAAGTATTATATGTATATTTTTGTTCATTTTTCCTTATTTTTATGTTATTAACTAAACAAACTTAAAATGTTAACACTTCAACCCCCTCCCACATATTTTTTTTATTTTAATACATTAAAATTTAATTAAATTTATATAAAAATAACATAATTCGAGCCAGCTCATGAGCCGAGCCGAGCTGGCTTGTTTACGATTGAGCTTTTTTCGAGCCGAGCTTTTTTCAAGCTTTTTCCAAGCGAGCTGCGAGCTTTTTGAACACTAATGCATACAAAAATTATCTGTTTTGACCCGTTACCCAACCCATGTGACCCACCCATTTTGTCACCTCTAGTTGAAAGTATAAGAACTTGTTACTTTTTAAGGTTGTCTACCAACATACCACATTTAATAGTTGAGTAGAGCTATAAAATTTGTGATTATTTTCATGTAATCTAAAAAACAAGAAATTAGCAAAGATGTACAAAAAAGTAGGACTTACTTGCAGTGAGGATGTTGATCACAACCAATGAAATAACCCGCACCAAATCGACTAACTTTGAAAATTAACGTACCCTCTTTACAACTAGGGCACGTTCTACTTTGATCCGGAAGAGACGCAAACAAAAATTCACCAAACGTTTTTTCCAACATTTTCTCCACTTGATGAATATGAACACTACTAGCACGTTCACAGTACTTGCTAAATCGTGTCCAATAATCTCTAAGCAAACCTCTCCATTCGGTCATACCCCCCGAAACATTATCAAGTTCGGTTTCCATATCAGCTGTAAAACTGTAATCTGTAACTTCAGAAAAATGATGAAACAAAAAAGCCGAAACCATACGCCCACGAAATTCAGGATTAAGTACTCGGTTTTTTAACGTTACGTAATTTCTATCTTTCAAAACTTTAATCGTGGTTGCGTATGTGGACGGTCTACCTATACCAAGCTCTTCCATCTTTTTTACCAAACTACCCTCCGAATACCGAGGTGGATGTTGTGTATGATGCTCTTTAAGTTCTAATTTCCCGAGACTCATTTGATCACCGGTTTTTAAACCATTAAGAGCGTCAAATGACGTGTTACGCTCGTCTTCTTGATCTTCATCGTTTTTAATTATCTTAGTTTCAACGTCCTTATATACCGCTTGGAAGCCTAGAAAATCTTTTCTTGAGCTCGTGGCCCGAAAAATAATCGACCGATTAGCATTCCCGATATCGATTTGTATTTGTTCGGTAACCGAAGGTTCCATTTGACATGAAACCGCACGAGCCCATATTAAAGTATACAGCTTTAAGCTATCTTCATCGATAATTCCAGAAAGCGTTGATGGAAGTCGTTTTATATCTGTCGGCCGAATCGCTTCATGAGCTTCTTGAGCGTTTTTAACCTTTTTAAAAAACTTCCGCGCGTTATTCGGGATGTAATTTTGCCCGTATCTTTCTTTAGCAAATGACCTAATTTGTTCAACAGCTTCATCGGACATATGCAGTCCGTCGGTTCTCATGTACGTAATCAACCCTGCGGATTTGCCGTCTGGCAATTTTACCCCCTCATATAGCTTTTGAGCGAGTTTCATGGTGTATGATGACGGAAAATGTAGTTTGCTTGCCGAATCTTGTTGCAGGGTGGATGTAATGTAAGGAGGTGAAGATGTTTTCTTGTAGTTCTTTTTGCTCGATCCAACGACTTCGAATTCGGAAGCGTTAATCATGTTTTCGATATCACTTGCTTCTGAACAAGAAGTGATCGACATTTGGTTTAACTTTTTGGAATCGTAATGTGTCAGGTGTGACGGGCAGGAGAAGTTTCTAGAACCCTTTCCGTAGTTAAAATCGCCTTCAATCGTCCAATATTCTTGTGGTTCAAATTTATCGATTTCGGTCTCTCTGTCACATATAAGAGCTAAAGCAACGGACTGGACCCGACCCGCGGACTGGCAACCCGGTAATTTTCTCCATAACAACGGTGAAATGTTGAACCCGATTAAATAATCGAGTGCACGACGGGCAAGATACGCATGAACTAAGTTGAAATCGATGTCTCGTGGAGCCTGTAAGGCTTGTTTAATCAAGGATTCGGTTATCTCATTGAAAACAACTCGAGCAACGTTAATACTTTCGGGTAAAGCGTTTTGTTGTTGTAACATCTCGATGATATGCCAAGCGATAGCCTCACCCTCACGATCGGGATCGGACGCAAGGATAAGATTTTCAGTTCCGGTTAATGCGACCTTAATGCTCTTAAGATGAGTCCATGCGGCAGACGGAACCTCCCAAACCATGCTGAAGTCATCATCGGGTCGAACGGAACCTGACCTGGCGGCCAAATCCCGTACATGACCGTAACTAGGAAGAACTTCGTACATATCCCCAAGATACCCCTGAATCACCTTTGCTTTTGTCATGGATTCCACCACAACGACTGATTTACCGGTGGGAGGATACAAGGGCTTTAACGTCTTGTTTTTAACACTTGTGCTGGTTTTTGAACTTGAAGGTGACTCGGTGACATGTGTAACACTTGTATTGATTTTTGAATTAGAAGGTGACTCAGTGACATGTGGTATTTGCACCGCATCGTTCGACGTTAAAGAAGATTTGAGCTGAGTTTTGGGCTTTCTCTTACTAGTCTTCTTCTTTGCCGCCCCTCTGGATTGTTCCTCTTCCAAATTCACTTCAACAGCGGGCTTTCCATTTGCGCTAACCTGAAAATGTTAACTTTACATTAACATATTACTAAAGAGATACAACTAATCGAGGCAGTTTTAACCCATTTACTTATGAATTTTGGTTATGTTTTATCTTTCTGGCCAAACTAGTAAAAGTAAAAGAACTGGTTTACAAGAAAAAGTGCCAAATGAGTCAAAATTCTCCCAATGTGTATTTATAGTGCATAAACCTCCTAAATCATTTTACTCAGTTAGATAACCACTGAAATTTATATTCAAACAAATTAAATGATACTCCCGTGGTCAGTCGGTTATCCAAATTTGCCGTTCAAAAAAAAAAAAAACAAAAGAAAATTAGATTATATAAAATTTGTACTCAAAGAATTAGATTTTCACTGACATAACACAGTGTTTGTAATCATATTTGGGACACTCGTTATTTTTGGAAAAAAAGCAGAGTAAATTGATGTTTTGGTCCCTGTGGTTTATAGCAAATTGCTCTATTTTACAAATACGAAAAGTCTTGCAAATTACACACCAACATTTCAATTTATTTCGAATTCAGTCCACGTGACTTAACTCCATCCACTTTCCTGTTAACTCCATGTCACATGTTAACCATGTGATGGGCATTTTCATGAAATTACATCTCAATTGAAAACGCCAGGTATTATTTATATAACCTGGCTGCTAAAATCGATGAAAAATATACTTCGCTTCTATTTCGTGCAGTTATCCTTTAAGTAAGCTGGTTGTTTTATATACTTGTGTATATTCATTTTTGTGTGCTCTTTTAATCCTAGGTTGCCAGAGCTATTCTAGAAGACAAATCAGACAAGACCAAGTTGGATCTCATGATCTCATCTATGCTAACATCACAGTTGATGAAATCCTTCTTAAGGTAAGTGGATGGAGTTAGTCATGTGGACTGAAATCACAATAATTTGAAACGCTGGTGTGCAATTTGCAAGACTTATCATATTTGTAAAATATAGCAAATTGCTATAAATCACAGGGACCAAAATAACAATTAACTCAAAAAAGAAACTTTGAGCAATTGGTGTTTCTGGTCAACCCAACCTGACATGACCGGTTTTGACCCATACAAAAAATTACCTGTTTTGACAGCTTAGCAACCCACTCAACCCACCCATTTTTCAACCTCTACGTAAAACTGCGCTTATGTATAAAATTAAATTTTTACTAACCTCTGAAGCAACAGTCTCCAAGTCACTTTTGGAGGACTTTGACTTCTTTGACCGAGAAGCACTTCTAGAACTTGCTTGGGGTGTTGGTTCCTCAGAAACGACAGTAGACTTTTCCGGACCTTTTTTAGTTTTGGGTTGCCGCTTTGTTTTCGGTTTACCGTTGGCCAATTGACCTTCACTGAGTTCTTTCTTGACATCTTCAACCGGTGGATCTTTTAACGTAACTATATCATCATTCTCAACAGCTTTTAAACTAGATTTAACATTTGGTTTTCCTTCATTTCCTACGCGCTTCTTCAATTTCTTAGATTGTGCCCAATGTTTGTTGAATGCGAGAAAAGACGTACTTTTCGCCCTTTTTTCTCCATCGCCGACAGCAATTTTCGGTAATATAGCTCTTGGAGTCGAGAAAAGCCGCATGGAAAGAACGCCTTTATAGGGTGCGAAAATTCCAAATCCGCCATTGGTTAGACCGTAACTAATTGAATTCACGGGTAACATGTTATCTCGGGTGCTACTTCGATATAGTGGTTGAATAGGGAACGATGAATAAGACCGGTTAATGTGGCTTCCTAAATGAAAATAGGGTTTTAGAGGCTTGAAGTTTGAAGCTTTAGCACGTCCACCGTTAAAAATGCAAGATACGGTGACCCTTTTAAAATCAACTTCAAAAAGTCTCTCACATGTATGCTTACCTCCAGATGAACAGCATAAACGTGTGCCTGATAAACTATGCAACGCCCTGCTCTGATAATTCAAAATAATTAAGAAAAGTTAAGTTAAGTGAAACGAATATAAAAGTAAACCATCTTGCAGTCTATCAGGTTCCAACATATTTCAGGTTGAGTGGTTCTTTTTTTCTTGAGCATATATGTGGATTTAGTAGACCTATAGCGTACTATTGGTTTCCTATTCAGATAAACAAGACATAGTGAATTTAGTAGACCTAGTATACTATTGGAACCAATTACATGTCTACAACATAAAAAAAACATTGCTATGCATCCTAACAAAAACCCAATGCAAACATACATATATGTTTCTTGATTACACAACTTAAAATGCAAATTGCAATCGAAAATCGAAATAAGCTGCAAGGCATCATCTTTACTCCATAAATTTCTCTACCTCCCAGCAATGTGTGTAATTAAAAACAATCATAAAGAACCAATTTTTAAATAGACAACATGATATTAAAGACAAGCCAAACAAGCAGGACTCACCATTGCTGCAGAACAGCGCCAGACCCACGATGCCGAAGCGAAGTATTCACTATCTCCAGTCTGTAACAAAATGAAACCATACAATTCAAAATAACTATAACTTCTTTAGAATCAAATACACAATACTAAAAACTAAACCCTAAAGCTAAACCCCCCACCCAAGCTAAATGCTAAAAACTAAACACTAAAGATAAACCCCATAACTAAATGCTAAAAAATAATTTTTTTTAAACTTTTACATTAAAATCGCGACTTTTTATTAATAAAAAAAATTCAAAAAAATTATTAATAAAAAGTTGCGACTTTAATGGAAAAAAATTTTAAAAAAAATGTGTGTTTTTTTAAGCTTTTTTAGGTAGCTTTGGTTGTATTCACACTAGTTCTCGTGGTTCTCGCCATAAATGTTAGTTCCAAACGGATCCTCACCATACTGAATCAATAGTTCAAACATCATATTTCAAGTTACAAAGATATTCTTTTTAAAGTACAAAAACTTGACAAGAGCCACTCTAAACTATAACTGGATACATACTTTGAACCATTAATTCAATATTGTGTATTATTGACAAAAACTTGACAAGAGCCACTCTAAACTATAACTGAATACATATTTTGAACCATTAATTCAATATTGTGTATTATTATTGAATTAATAATATTTCAAATATGTATTGAATTCCAGTTTAGACTATCTTAGTATAGTAACTTAAAATATGATGTTTCAGTTAAATGAAAATGTATTATATAAATTAAGTTATTCACATATTCATCCAAGAAAATCAAATTGACATATAATAAACATAGTCACGTATTAAACACCCAAACTGAAAACATATGAACAAAATCATAAACAGAGAGGAAAAAAAACCTTAATTTCAAATTACAAGAGCAGAGAGCGACAACAGAGAGGCAGAGGCGGAGGAAGGCGGTGCGAATGGCGGTGGTGCGGGTGTTGTGTGGTGAAGGAAGAAGCAAAACGGCGACGTTCGGCTGTGGTCTGGACAGGAGCCGGTGGCAGAGGTCAGAGGAGGCGAGTTGATAGAGGCTAAGGAGTTGTAGCTTATGGGCCTGATCCAGGGTTTTGGACTCTTGTTGTTATGAACTGGACTCCAGCCCAACCAGATTTCTGTTGGAACTGGTTCTTTTTGGTTGACTCTCACTAATTCTAACTATTTTTTTTCTAAATCATACAAGATTTTTACTAACTTTCTTAATTTTTTTTTCCAAACTAAGGGGTTCTTAGAAACCTAGGAACCCTCTGGATTCGCCACTGTTGGTTCTGATTTGGGTCAAGCTTGGTCAAAACCACTTTTAGTTTGAAACACTTCGGGTTGGAACTGGTTTTTGAGGATGAAAGGAACAATTTGGTTCCAGTTCGGGTTTTAAACCTAGTTTTGACTGGTTCGGTTTAGGTCTGGATGTTTCAAAGTATAGTTTCCCAACCCTATTACAACCCACTAGTTCGGGTCATGTCACACCCTGATTTTCGGTGGGCCCGGATGGGTTGTGATGATTGAATAGCAGTATCACAATTTAATAATAATGCAGCGGAAGTATTAAGAGTAAAAGTATTCATGACATTAAAAGTGTTTAATATTCAAATACAAAGATGTTCAAGAGTTCAAGTTTAAGCTCATAGGCGGGATCAAGATAAAACGAAACTTAGACATCATAAGCCTTAAGCTAGGAGTTGCAAATTCCATAGCCTTTATCAGTTTATCATAGCCGACCCGGATTCCCAGCCTAATATCAAGGTTCGGTACCTGCAGTTCAATCTTTTGAAAATACGTCAGCTTTCGCTGGTAAATACAATTAACTAACTCATTTTGAAAATAGTTTTTCAAAAATGGTTTTATACATAGAGAAAACCCGTAGGTAATCATTTAATATTTCTTGGAATTTTATCTTGTCACCAGATTTACATATTTGTCATACAATGGGAACCAGATATCAAAGCCGGTCATTTTCAGTGCTATAATGATTAAGGTACACACCAAAGTTGAATAACGTGCCTTACAAACAGTATGCCTACCCCGGCACGTTATTCTGTATGGCTATAATAGTTCATGAGTCGGGACGCCCGGACACGGTATCAATAGCCCCCAATTGTTTCAGTTATCGAATATAACAAATTAAACCGGGTTCTTACATTTATGAGCAATCATAGGCAGCTCATTTATGTAATACTCGCTCCAAGTGGCGTATTCGCCACACCCCAAGTTTTCAAAGAAAATAAATTAAAAGTATTTGCCTTTTAGCTAGCTTCCAACCGATAACGATTTTCAATATAGTAAAGCCGTAAAGACAAAGTAACAAACTCAAGTCCGAATATCTGGGGGGGTTCTATAGTCCGAAGTGAACAGATTCGGTTATCTGTTAGAATGTATATTGGCCATAGGTTAGTTCCTTAGACACGACCCGTTACAAAAGAATAAGACGGTTTGCTAGATTAAATGTAGACCGATTAGAATGTGGTTTGTACTTATCCGAGTGTAAGGACTCATTGGATAAAGTTTAATTAAACTAGGTTCGCATAACTAGTTATGTGCATAAAGACGGGTTCGGAAGGTCGGATGGGCTTATGACAAGTCTAAGTATCAAAAATACATTTTTAGTTGAAGTATATACTGATATAAAGTCAGATTATAAGTTGGTTTAGTTTTAAACAATTTATTTAGCTACTTTGACCACACAAGGGTATTGTGGTCATTTTCAATAATAATTTCAAGACTTGTCGTTTAACCCATCAAACAGATTGACCATGTGGTATAACTTCAGAGAGTTATACTCAACAATAACATGGTCTTAAAACAAGTTTAAAACAGATCCGAACGTTGACCAAACGGGTCAGAATCAAAAGTCAATGCAAAAGTCAAACTGCTTGACTTTTGACATAAAATGAGACTCTAAACTGAATTGGACAAGTTGAGCATGCTAACATCAGTTTATATTAGTTATAAAACTTGTATATATGTCAAAACATCTGAGTTATAAGTTATAGAAACCATTCATGCATTTTAGTCGAAAATTCAACTTTTACGTAATATGCTCAACTTAACAATTCAACTAGTAAACGTGATTATCCGAGGGTATGATCACAGAGGGATCATACAACCGTTATTACGATCACGTATAAAAAGTTCGGATTGAACTTTATGTAAGGCCCTGGTTCGTATTTGACAAAAAGTCGCAGCGGAAATTCGTACCATAAAATTTCTTTTGTTATAAATGTTTTGACTTACTAGAAAGTTCATTTCCAAAAAAACTCTTTCACATAAATTCATCAATCGACTCATTTACAAAATAAAAACATAACTTATGTTTACTATATTACATACATCAACGTTCCCGTACAATCTAACTTGTGACTCGGTCTTCGATCTCTACTTCTCGATGATCCTTCGAGTCTCGTACAACCTGCACTCACCATATACATTCATAACATTAGCTCACATTATAAATATAAACAAAGATTCATCTTCGTATACTTTTCATTCCGTTATCCTTTTTCATTTAAGCATTTCATCCGTGCATCAAAACCCTTGGTGAGACTACAATATTGTACCTGCATTACTCTTCATTCCCAAGGTACATTATTAATAATATCAATATTCAACCACATTGAAACCTTGCGTACATACATTCGTACATGCATACTTACATACCTACATACCTACCTACGTACATACATACCCGCGTACGTTCATACATACCTACTTACATACATACAAACATATATATACATACATTTCTTCATACGTGCTTAAGTTCATACATACCTACCTACATACACATGAACATATATACAAACATACATCCCTACTTGCAACATACCTAACTCATACATGCCTTCATATAACCGCGTAAACTTGTTTACATACATATAAACATGTATACTTTACCTTCACACATACCTACGTTCACTAAATCATAAATTAAGTTGGTCATACTTAGCTTACGAGTGATTAAAACGCATTTAAACGAGTTCCCAAGACAAGACAAAACGAGTCGAGAAAACAATTTTTGCTGAAACGTGCCCCCGTCGCGTCGCGCCACGGCCTGGGGCCTTCCCCGTCGCGCGACGCCATGGCCTGATTTGATCAACAAGCTGCAGCTGGTTGCTGCAGATTCCCAGCACAATCCGGTTTTACGGAAACGAGCATAACTCTCTCGTTTTTTATCCGTTTTGCACGATTCTTTTTCCTACGCGTTCGTAATTTAATTCTCTATCACATGGAGTTAACATCCAACATCCGGATTTACAAAATTTTAGACTTTTAAGCTTTCGACTCGTTACCCTTTTTACAAGTTTTCACCCGTTCATGCTTTTATCAAAGTAACTTGTTTATTTGACTTCAATTTCTTATAAACCTCATATTTTTTTAACCTTTTTCTATCATATAAGGTTCCAATCACGGGTTTCTTACAACATCCCAACCCATTTCCACTTAAATGTTATTTTGACCCGTTAAGGGTATTTACGCATTTTTAAGGACTTTGACTCGCAAAGATCATACTTTTCGCTTTCATACATGTCCAAAGTAATCATTTAATCTAATGGCTTGTTTCTAAACACCCTTTTAAAGTCGTTTGCCCGATATACCTATCAAGGGCATTTTTGTCAACTTTGCTCCATCCTTTACAACAAAGGACTTCATTGCACATTCAACCAACCCTATCACTTGACTACAACTCTAAACACACAAACCTTGCTCAGATCAAAGCTAAGATCCGTTTAATACTTCATCCACCCAAATTGTTAGATGATAACAACGAGATCCTTTCGCTATTCAATCTGTGAATTTATTATACTTGACAAAACCATTCATTAGTCGATAATGCCAAATGGTGACATCTCCACCATTTGACCCGTTAGTTCCAAATGTCCAATTTACCCTTTTTAAACATCAAATTTAATTTCTTATCATACCCACATATTCCGACCCGTATCAAATACTTGTCGGAACGTCATACTTCACATATTTACTTACCGTGTTCGCAATCAATACAAGGAATAGATATTCTACAAAAAAGGGTGTAAGCTTACTTACCTCTCATCCAAGTATGCTTCCCATGCACATAAGTCCCGTTTAACCCGCTTCTTTGCCAAGCTTCCATGTCGCTTATCAAGCATCAACTATCATATATCATTCTTAAGATAGTTAGCTTGTTCATCATTCATCACACGGATCTTGTTTCAGAAATTATCATTCAAACTCAAAACATACTAATCTATCAAATCCTAGCCGAAATCCTTTAAACATATACACATGTATGTGATTTCAAACATCATTAACAATAACATATCATCATATTATACAAAACCCACTTCATAACTACATTGGTAATCACTTACTAATGATCTAAGCTCAATTATCTCTAATTTCATCATACCCTTGGTGTGTGTACAAACTTCTAAACATAAGGTACAACTAATTCATGCACAATCTCCTAATTTCATACATAATTCATCAAATCCTCCTACTAATTAACATATATCATTCACACATAAACATTCAAACATTTTATCATCATATTTCTTTCAATTCTTCTAACAACAATTCATCATACCCACAAAATACATCAATCTTTCAACAAGAATTGGACATAGGTGGTGATTCAAGGCATCATCATCACCATAACTAATGGGTTACACCTCTAAACATCAAATTAACACAAACCATACATAACATATGTTCTATATGATGATTCTAGCACCTACTCATGCTCAATTTCACTTAAATTCAACTAATTCATGCACAATCTCCTAATTTCATACATAATTCATCAAATCCTCCTACTAATTAACATATATCATTCACACATAAACATTCAAACATTTTATCATCATATTTCTTTCAATTCTTCTAACAACAATTCATCATACCCACAAAATACATCAATCTTTCAACAAGAATTGGACATAGGTGGTGATTCAAGGCATCATCATCACCATAACTAATGGGTTTCACCTCTAAACATCAAATTAACACAAACCATACATAACCTATATTCTATATGATGATTCTAGCACCTACTCATGCTCAATTTCACTTAAATTCATGGATTAGAACATAACCCACTTTACACATGATCACCAATCCTAGATTTAAGACATACCTTACGACCCCCTCGGGAAGGTGATCACTAATTCACGTTCGGTTGTGAATTTGAGCTTCGATTCACCCTCCAATTTGAAGAATATTGTTGAGTTAGGGTTTGGCTCCCTTGGGGAGCTCTGGAATGATCCAGAACACACAGACACGAAGTGTGTGTTGTGTGTGTTGATATTTTCTTTTAAGTTGATAATTCAACTTTCATTTACCCCAGTTTAGTCCCTCGTGTATACCACTAAAACATAATTGGCACAACCTTCGTCATTTAATACTTTTGACCATACCCTTAACTAGTTTAAATAGCCTAGTTATTTATTTCATGACGTGTCATATAGGAACACACGGAAAATATTAACATTCGGATTTTGGGGCGTTACACTTTACCTTGACCAAAAAGGTCTGAAGCTAAAGTCAAGCAAAAAGTCAACTGTTTGACTTTTAGCTTTAAAAATAACTAAATAAATAAAATAGAACAAGTGGAAACACTTACTTGGAAGTGTTGAGCAGAAAAGAACTTGAAATTGGAGTCCTCTTGTCCAGAGGAGAGCTCCAAGAGAGTTGGAGTGAAAGAAAGGTGAATGAGCAAGGAATTATGAAGATCAAGTGGCTATTTATAGTTGAGGATTGTTCTTGAGGTCAAGACACGTGTTACCAGGAGTTGCCTGGTGTTGACATGTGTCTTAGGACGTGTAAGAAGCTGACAGAAGTGGCAAGAATGCAAGATATGTGGCACCATGGCAGAAAGCCTTGGGCTGCAAGCATAATTTGTCACTGGCAGTCCCTTACGGACCGTAAGGGTAATGACCTTAAGCGCGCAGAACCATTTAAAACCCCTTACGGACCGTAAGGGGTTAGCCTTGCGATCCGTATGGGACCTCCAAAAACAAAGTTTAAGATTTTTACACATTCAGTCCTTGGACTTTAATCCTTTGGCCAATTGGCACTATTAATCCCTCTCCTTTCATCGAAGTTGGGATTAATCTGTAACAACCCGGCTTTTGAAGTCAAAGTACAAGTCGAAGTCGAAGTCAAGAAATGTCAACGTTCAGATCTATCATTTCTTGCTTAATTATTGTTTGTGCTCTCGAACCTCGATAATCGATACTTTAGTAAACGCTATTTTATACTACGATTTGTAATATGTGAGGTAACAATGCAATAAACGCAAATAAACGCTAATTTACATAACGTTATCACAACGCTATCCCATCGCAAATCGAATCACAGTTATTTGGTATTGTCCTATGTGTATGTGTTATTATGTGCCTTACTTGTGTGTGACTTATATATGTTTTGAGGTGTTATCCGCAAACGCACTCGCAACTCTATCGCAAAGCAATCTCATCGCGAACTGGGAACGCAAGTTTACTTTTTATGTCTTTTAGTAGTTATGTTAATTGTGTAACTATTGTTTAAAAGCTATCGCATCGCATACTCGCAACTCGCTTAAATGCAATGCAATGCTCAACGCACGAAACGAAAGTCGGAAAACCAACTCGCAAAGGCCAACCAATCGAACGACCATTCGATCAAATGGACATCCGACCGGATGCCCATCCGATCGGACAGCCGTCCGACCAGTCCACTCCACACCGCCTTTTCTCCTCTCACACTATAAATACCCCTCCTGTCACATCACTGTTCATTGATGTGACATCTCCGTCCGACCCGTGCACTCTCAGCCTCTTTTCTCTCGATTCCTCGCGATTCTTGTAAGTTTTCTTCCTAAATCTTGTACTTCCATCTTCACTTCACACTTTCTCATCATCTTCTCCAACAAATCTTGCATTTCCACCGTGAAATCGTTGGATTTGAGCTGTTCTAAGGTGACGTCATCATGGAGTTCTTATGGACACTGAAGTGTGACCTCATCTCATCAAGAACGGTCTGGATCTAAGGGATCTCCACATGATTTTTTTCACAAACTAAGCTAAACCTAAACATTTTCCAACTGATTTCCCCTTTTCTTCAAACAACTTTCACTTTTCACTCAAAAACCGTTAGAATCTAAACTCGTTCAGGCTCTCTACTTATTCTCTAGTGAAGAACCGATCTGAGAATGGATTTCTACTGAAGAGACGACTGATTCGCGGGTTGAATATGAAAAACTGTCAAAAACAGCTGAGCTTGATCGAACGGGGTGATTCCCGTCCGACCGGACGAGTTGGACTTGATGAGATTTATGTTGTGTAACACGCCGTTATACCGTCTCTGTCAAACCGCAAACTTTCTAAACTTGACTGATTTTACAAGTTCTCAAACAAACTGGTTACTCGATCGAATAGTCGTCTGATCGGACGACCACCCGATCGAATGACTATTCGACCAGGTAACTTGTATGTTCAACACTTAAACAATTCCCCAAAACTTCAAAGAATATCAGTTTCCAGACGAATCACCATCCGACCGGATGACTGGACATATAGAGATATTTCTCACTTTTCAAAATGCTACAACGAAAACTTCAAAGTTCAAACATTTCACAAACACACTCTTTCCATTGAATGACCCTCCGACCGAATGGTCATCCGTCCAGATGGCCATCCGATCGAACCACCATCCGTTCGCTCATCATACCCGACATGTTGTTTTACGCACTATTCAACGCTTACACTATCGTTCTCTGATCAGGCTAACTCTCCAGCGCTCCCTTCAATCCAAGATTGTGTTTATTTATTAAACACGAACTGTGAGTATACTCGATCCCTTTTTGCTTAACGCACTTTTGGGTGTTACATACGTTACTTATATTAAACCACAACGACACACAACGCAACTACTTTTATACGCTAACCGCTCCGCATGTTATATGTGTTATTCGATGAATGCTTGTATGTTATGTTTACACAGTGATTGTTGCCTGACACCTTAGCAACGATAGTACTATAGTTTGGACTCAGCACCTGTCGTGGACAGGGGTTGTTAAGGGTATTTTCTGCACGTGTCACAATGGTGATATGTGTTGCGCATTCTACAACTCGCAGTCATGTCTGTGCATATTTCATTGTCGATAACTTACTTGCTTCACATTTCTACGTGTTACATGTTGGTTATGCGTAAATCGCTTTTCGCTACTATATGCTATTAAACTTGTGTACTCACCTTTACACTATGTGTATTGACCTATTTTAACGTATGTGACAGGTGTTTAGGATGTTTTTATTTGCTGGATGTCATGGAATCAAGTTAGGTGGTCTAGAAACCCACGAATAATATTTAAGTTATCGGAACAATGTCTGTAATAACTATTTGTGCTTTATGAGTTTATGGTATGAGACATGAATGTTAATTATATCATCACTAATAGTGTTATGGATTCTCTTGGACAATCTGTTTCGCTCAGTGCCTCACCCCGATGTTTCCGCCATCGGTTGGGGTGTGACATAGTCGGAGATCCGGGACGCGTTTTAGTTAACGCACAATAATAATTTCTCTCTCCTTCCCAGAGTTGGGATTAGTCGGAGATTCAAAATACGTTTCAGTTAGCGTACAATGTAGGTCGTTACTTCTTCCACATAATCGGGATTAGTTGGAGGTTTCTCCCCCACGTAGTCGGGATTAGTTGGAGAATTAGATATGTGTCGTCACATAATTGGACGAAATTTTCGGGGTGTTACAGGTCAATTGGGTTCAAGTCAAATTGGTTTCAATATCAGTTCCGATTTTCAAACCAGCTTTTTTGCCTACCTCTATATGTACATACAAAGCGGTAACGAGTTCTTTTGTGCTCATTAGTTTTTTTTACTAAAACTAATAAGGTTTATAATGTTGTTATTTACATAATATACATTCTTTATATAAATTTGTAATATACTAAATAGTTAGAAGAAAGTAGAATTTGTCATACGGTTAGCTATTCAGTTTTTTAATCGGCTGAGTTTAGATTAAACAATAATAATTGGTGACTGAATTTCAATTTAAATATAATATTTATAAATTGATCCTATGTATTTTTGTAATTTAATAACTAAATTAAGATAAAAATTTGATAACAAAAAAATTCAATATAAGTCTTTTTTTAACAGATGTTGAATCTTGTACAAGACAATAATTTTATACGAAGTGTACGTGAGAATTAGAGAAGGACAAGTGCCATTTGAAGGGTAATTTAGTCATTTCTCATTTAGTTTTCTTAAAAAAAAATACATGATTTTGAATACCAATAGTTCATTACGTGATTATGTGATTTTGAATATCCAACACATGACTAATTGATTTTGAATATTCATTACGTGATTACACATTCATTATAAATCCATTACGTGGTTAGACATTCAATATGATTTGTTATAACTAATGTTATTACAATTATGCTTATAACGTAATCACTCAGTGTGGTTTAACATAAAATATACTATAATGAAATCATGTAATCATGAATGAGTATTCAAAATCACGTAGCCATGTAATAAATACATAATCAACTATTGTTACGTAATTACGTAATCACTTACTGCGGTTTCACATATTATAATGAAATCACGTAATGGGTATTCGAAATCACGTAGTCATGTACTGGTATTCAAAATCATGTAAATATTTTTTAAGAAAACTATATCAATAGGCTGCTCGAATTAAAAAGAATTAAATGCTCGTTAATACGGTGTAATTTTTTTTAAATATTAACGTATGAAAAAGTTATAGTCGTTTGAAAATCAATGGGGATGAGTTCAAGTGACAAAGGACCAGAATACCGTTTATCTGTTTGTTTCTTCAATTGCTTGAAAATGAGATTTAAAAAAATGTCCCCTCATAGTTTTGAGCCATTAATGACTGAGCTTGAATCCTACACTTCGTACAATACATCCCTCTTATACATATACATGATGTAAGACCCTAATCATGATTTGAACCAAAACGACGTAGCGGAAAATGAACCGTAAAATTTCTTTCTTTTAACTACTCTATCATACTTGAATACCGTTTAGGTCAACCCTTTAACATAAATACATCATTCATCATTTATTTAATGTAACTATGTTAACAAATAATTACAAATAACGTGACCACTTTCCTGTACAATCCATGATCTTCAACTCGAACCTTGTTCACTTGTCCATCATGAATATCTATCTGACTAACCTGCGGTCACCATATATAACCAACATGTTAGTACATGGTAACATCATATATAATTTAATACATATACTTAAAAGGCTATATCACATTCTAACTACGTAAGGTATTCCATTGAAACATCCTCTCAATTTTATTTACTCGAGTCCGACATCAATTCCTCGAGAGTCTGGCATTCCCATACCTGCACTCCACTTATTTCATTCTCAATAGTAACATGGTTAGGAGTACGTAATCTCAAACATATTGAAAACCCACATTTTTACATATACGTATACCAGTGATCTACAATCATTAGATTACAACACGTGTATACACTTTCATATATCTAAGTACATTCATACATATCCCATTCATATGTACGTACATACAAGTTCACACTACTTACACACGCTACAGTTCCATATCTACATACATACATACAAGTCACATTCACTTATTTGTAAGTTGAGTCTTATCTACAATCATATCAACACAAATCAATGCAATTACAAACAAACATAAATGACTAACTTCCAACAAACATAATGAACATTCCATTAACACGATGATCATTCAGCAACATAATGAACATTCTATTAACACGATGATCATTCAGCAACATAATGAACATTCTATTAACACGATGAACATTCAGCAACATAATGAACATTCTATTAACACGATGAACATTCAGCAACATAATGAACATTCCATTAACACGATGAACATTCAGCAACATAATGAACATTCTATTAACACGATGAACATTCAGCAACATAATGAACATTCCATTAACACGATGAACATTCAGCAACATAATGAACATTCTATTAACACGATGAACATTCAGCAACATAATGAACATTCCATTAACACGATGATCATTTAGCAACATAATGAACATTCTATTAACACGATGAACATTCAGCAACATAATGAACATTCTATTAACACGATGAGACTATCATCTTAATTTACATTAAGGATAGACGAAGTTCATATGAACTTACCTTGGTACTTACCCTTACCTGTAAATTCTTACATGGTTTCCTATATACAACATACCAAACTTCATTTATAAATAAGAAGTGATTCCGGAATTCACTTACCTTAAGTGTCCGTATTCGCATCCGTTTGCTCGCCTCCTTTTGACCCGTTAGCCTTCCATGCTTCCATCCATCTTGACATGATCCCTATACTTTCATGTCATCGCATTCACATTCTTGTTAGCATGCATGATTGTACATATTAACGATCATATCAAATTCATGTTTCACATTTGACTTTCAATAGTCAATTCCAACAAGCATAAGGCATATTTCCACAAGTCAATCTTTTCAAACTCATATAATTCATCACGTCATCACATATAACACATATGGATATAACACGCATCATATGACTTTCTATAATATTACAATTGTGACAAAAAGTCTAACATTGCTACTTATGCACAGTTGACTTTCAGAAAGTCAACGATTTATCATATGAACTTTCGACTTAACCTCATACATCTATGTCATTTTAGTAGACTATACTAGTGACACTATATACATTTCATACTCACGATGCAATAAGCATACAACCACATGATCATCTAGTTATATGTACACACCAAACATATTCAATTCCGTTCATTCTAGTAACATAATTCTACAACTAACACCATGACCTATGCTTAACAACCCAACATCATTCTAACTTCATCATGTTCTAATGATCTCATATGCTTCACATTTAGAGTAGTTTTACTTATCAATTTTGATTAAGCAATTATTCAAACATGTAGTAAACATCATACCACTCCAACATAGAGTACAATATTCTAATGCATACTTTTACCAAATAACATGGCCAACCAAATCCTACATGAATTCCATCTAAAAATAGATTTCTCATGTTTATTTATCATCAAATACATCATATCCCCATATTATACGATTTCATCCATTACTTGCATACCATTTCATCTATTAATCTCACCTAGGCATTTTATCAAACACTTGGTGTGCATGCCACAATTTATGCTTAATGTACAAGTGTTTCATGCTTTACTTCCTACTTCATGCTTTCATTCATCAATTAACACAAAAACATCAACAAATTCATATCACATTCAATCTACCTAACAAGAACGCATTACATACAACATAGCACAACAAGATTTGAACAAGGATTGGACATGGGTGACACACCCATGTCGCCATCTTCACCACTAGAAGTGGGTTTCACCTCCAAACATCAAATTACCCCAAACCACGCATAATCCATGTCCTATATGATGATTCTAACACATACTCATACTCAATTTCATACAATTTCGCGATTTCTAACATAACCCACTTCGTGCATAATTACCAATCTAAATTTTAAGACATACCTTATGATCCCCTTGTAAAGGTGATCATTAATCCATGTTCGGTTATGAATTTAAGCCTTGATTCACCCTTCAATTCGATGGTTTTAGTTGAGTTAGGGTTTTGGCTCTTTGGAGCTCCTGAACGTTCAAGAACACACACGAAGTGTGTGTTTGTGTGTGGTGATATTTCATTCTAATAACCCAACTTCCATCTTGTTCCATTTAGCCCCTCGTGTTTGTCACTTAACATTATTTGCACTACTTTCATCATTTAATACTTTTAACCACACACTTAACTAGGTTAAATAGCCTAGTTATTTATTTCATGCTAAGTCATATAGGAACATACGACAAATATAAACATTCGGGTTTTGGGGTGTTACACATGATCTCTTTTATCTTTATTTACAATGTTTTTTCTTTTATGTTAACATTAGTTATGTGACTCAATACAAGGATTATTTACACAAAGTATACATTCTTGCTGTTTTTATTTTATTTGTTGTAAAATTGTATATGTAACAAACAAAACAATAATCTAATTTGAAGTCGGTATATATATATATATATATATATATATGGCTATTTGATATTATTAACATATTAACCGGATAAAGAATATGGTTCCTAAGGGATATAGTGTGGGTGGTGGTAAGGTATATCCTTTCTATCCTAGTATTTAAAAATTAAGTAGATTAGTTTGATGTAAAAAAATCTCATAAAAAAGATTAGGCGTCTAAGAGCATTCATGATGCGTGTGAAGTGTTATATATATTAGGTGTATATTTTAAGCCCTTTTTAACACTTATTTTAGCCAAGTTTTAAATTTATAAAACACGATATTTCACTAACACTAAACACACATATGGGCAAGTGCACCCATCGTTGAGCGTAGTATAGTGTTGGTAAGATACCGAGGTCGTCCAAGGACACAAGAGCTTTTAGTACCAGTTTATCCTCAACGTCTAATCAAAATAAAAGTTTAAAAAAATGTTTTAAACTAAGAAAAATAAAAACTAACTAAAATGCTGAAAAATAAAAATAAAATAAAAACAGATAGACAAGATGAATCACTTGGTTCCGACTCGTATCTAGTATAACCTTTGATTATTTCCACACTTTTGCACATAATTAAGAGATTATCTTAGTTATTGTAGTAGGCCCCTCTTTTGAAGGTGACGTTACCCTCACCCCAGTAGTTTGAGTCAGCAAGGATACAATCCTAAAAGGGTGGATTATTGGAAGATAATGAATTAAGTTATTAATGCAGTATTGTGGTAGGCCCCGCTTTTGGCGGTGACGTTACCCTCGGCTAAGTAGTCTGAGTCAGCAGGGATACAGTCCTAAATAGCCGGGTTATAGTATTAATAGTAGTTAACTTATGAGGGGATCAAAGAGTTTGGACCCCCGCCATCCAATACCGTGAAGCATTGAAGGAGGTCCTACTAAATTTGACCCAGGTCCATTGCAGGACCTCTAAACGCTGAACAATGGCAAGACCTTTACCAAACCGTTCCCTTAACCCCCGACCAGGTAGCCAACATACCTCCATATAGACCGTGGAGATATGAATGGTGAAAATCCTTTATTTTATATAGACAGTAAAATAATGCCAAGACACCACGGACAAACGATAAGGAAAGATCACCTTCAACATAAGTAACTAGTTATTAAAGTCATTAATACAAAACCAATTAAAAAGTGCAAAAGATTAGAAATAAAAAGTATTATACTAGACACTTTGTCTTCACCAAGTGATGTAAGAGACTTAGGCAAACATGGCCTTGATTGTCAAGAACTCTTACGATCAATTTTGGATCCCGAGACGACTCACACACTCTACGATGGACAATGGATGATGGTGGTGGATGATGGTGTTGTGTTGGTGGTGGGTGGTGGATGAAGTGTGAGAGAGGTGGTGTGCCAAGGGATGAGTTGAAATGAATCCAAGCACTCCTATTTATAGGCTGAACAGAGAGCTGGGCACGGCCCCGTGTCCGCTGGGCACGGCCCCGTGCCTGTCTGACACTCTCTCTCCTCATTAATTGTAATTCGCAATTACAATAAATGCGCCTGCTGTACTTTCGACACGCCCCCGTGTTGGCTGGGCACGGCCCCGTGGTGGGCAATAGAAGCTTCTATAGGTTTGTCTTTTCTGCTGCTTCTTGGGCACGGCCCCGTGCTGGCTGAGCACGGCCCGTGTTCAGTCTTCTGCCTTCTCTATTTTGCTTTGGGAGATGCCGTTGAGGGGTCGGGCAGTCCACTAATGTTCCTTTCCTTGTATTTATGTTGGATTTAGCTGTCTTTTTGCTTCTTTTGTGTTTTTGAGCTCATTTAATCCTGAAAATACAAAAGGAAGACAAAAACACTCTTTTTCCAATATTAGTACTTAAAAAGGGTTAGTTTTATGCCTCATTTGATGTAATTTATATGTTGCATTTTACACACATCAAATACCCCCACACTTGAACTTTTGCTTGTCCTCAAGCAAAACTCTTTAATATGTGGCTTACACTCCCAAATGGAATAGGTAGAAGAGAAGGTTTTAGGCTTGTCGTAGAGTGTCGGGATTTCCAAGATCCTTTTGGGTTTTATTTTTATCTATTTACAATTCTATTCGTAATGATTTATTTAGAATGTTTCATAGGAGAAATTACTTATTTGGGCATAACATGCCTTTTTTAAAATTCCATTTATATACAAGTTCACATACCTCACGGGAGAAATCACTCACACTCGGCCGAAGGTGTATTTTTAGTGAATCACTCGAGAGCGGCGTGGAACTTATTCCTACCATAAGCTTGCCAAGCAATCAATCCTCCTCCTTTTTAACTTTTATACCTTTGAAAATATCAAGAGGACTTTGTGGGTGAAGGGTTAGGCTTGGGTTAAAGGTAGGTGGTTGGGTTAGTGGTTAGTGGTTAGTAGAAAAAGGGCGAAAAGCGTAACAAGTGTCGGTTTTCGTAAGATTTTCTATTTTTGTAACTTTTTATTTTGATGAAGCTTTTATTCAAACAAAGTTATTTTTGATGAACTTGTTTGTTTATTTTCTTTTTGCTTCATCATCAACACATTTTTTTTTTCATACGAAAAACCGAACTTGTTACTAAAACAAAGGGTTAAAAATAAAAAGGTTTTGGTGGGTAAAAGGGTTTTTGGTTTGGGTGATGAAATGAAAAGGTTTAGGCTCAAAGGGGTTAACTAGGGGATTTTTGGGTAGGTGGTAAAAGAAAAAGAAAAATAATGGTGTAGAAATAAAAAGGGTTAGTCCTAATGCCTCCATCATTTACTTACTCGGGTTTAAGTTGATAAGGACCGGGAATGTATCGTCAAGGCAAGTTCTAGAGTTGTAAGAACCAAGCGGCTATTCACACAAGAAACGAAAAATGAGCATTTAGTTTAATGATATGTAATTGTATGCTCAATAAAGGCTCAAAACTCACTTTTGTGGGAATGGGTCTTTATGTGATCAAGTATATATAATCAAATTTTAACTAAGTTTGTCATGCCTTTTCATAATTTTCTTATGTTGGTTCTTTTTATCACTACGCTATCGGTTGTAAATTCGTAAAAATATAACCTTTTTGAGGACTTGAATTTCCCGAGTTAAACCTAGACAAGTAAAAAAATGAAATTTTTGAAAAAATTTGGGGTGATTAGCGGTTCCAATAGAGTTTTGTGTAAGGCTTGTATTTAGGACTTGCAAAATTCAAGGTTTTAGCATCCCCCCACACTTAAATTACACATTGTCCTCAATGTGTCCCAAAAATAAATTTTTAGGTTGATTAGATGTGTAAAATGGTGTTTAAAAAGCAAAAATTTGTGTTACTGGGCACTGAACACGGCCCCGTGTTGTCCGGGCACGGCCCCGTGGTCAAGTGCCAGTAACAAAATTAAAACAAGAGAAACAGAAGTCTGGACACGGGGGCGTGTTGGGTGAACACGGCCCGTGTCCAGTTACCTGAACTGGGCGTTTTCTGCAGGGGGTTCAGCACGGGGCCGTGTTGGTTGGGCACGGCCCGTGTTGAACCTTCTGAAATGGAGAGAATTGTCGGGTTGCCTTGTTCTTGTGCATGAGTTCATTTTTCTCGTTCCCCTTTTCATCCTTTACCACCATGAGTGTGTTTTATTCATTACAAACCATCCAAACCTTAAAACCATCATTTCATTTCATCATAGAGAGAACTTACATAATCCTAAATTAAACTAGAAAAAACAAGGAAATAATAAACCATGGAGTCCTAGCCTTTACTTTATTTTAATTAGCAAAATTTCCAAGAAGTAACTAATCTTGGTTAAACAAGGCCTTTTTGAACTCCTTCTTCCGCGTGCGGTTCTCCTCAAATGTCGGCAAGCCATTCTTCCACCTCCCTTAGAAGGAGAAAAGAAGGCTCATTGGCATTAGTTTGAGGAGTTTCAACTTCCACCGGGATCTCTTGTTGGTGTTCCACGGGAGGTTCCGCCGGAAAGTCTTCCCACCCGGTAGGGTTGTTGATTCCGAGTGCCAGGTTCCAATCCTGCTGAGGAAGGACTGGTTCCATTGGGGGTGCTACAAGAATATTTAACCTCTGGTGCAAGAGGTTAATTTCTTGGAAGCTGCTTTCAAGTCCCATCGTAAGATCGTTAATACGGTCGATTAGGACCTCCTCTACTGAAGTCATTTCGTCGAGAGCCTCCCTTAATGCTATCACATAGTGCACAAGTGTAGCTTCAATGGAGGGTCTCCTTCCTCTTCGGCTGTTTGACGAATGCACAGAAGATGTTTCGCTGTTTTCACTTGACATTCTACGAAAAATACACTGAAAAAGTTTATTTAAATGAAACAGTTACCGGACACGGCCCCGTGCTCAATGAGCACGACCCCGTGTTCATCTTTCTTCAGAATTTTGGAGCAAGGAAACTTGGATTTTTAAGTTATTTTCTGAACTTGTGGGGTCTTTTTAGTTGCTAATAACTTAAAACAATGTTACATAACATGTTTTTACCAAGATTCCTTGAACAAAACTCACTAATCCTTACCACAAAGTTTGAAGAATTCAAACTTTTAATGGTAGTTCTTTGAAGAAAGATGGAGAAGAAGGAAATGGCTAAAAGAGGAAAGGACAAGATGGGTTGTTGGAACCTTCTTTTAGACTTACCTAGGATAGTTTGAGAGAAGATTCCTGCAAATCTCTGCCCCAAGTTGGTCCAAATGTGCAGAATTCTTGGCTGCATTTATAGAAAACGACAGCATCCTGGACACGGCCCCGTGTCCATTGGACACGGCCTCGTGTGCAGGTGGAGTTCTGACACAGTTTGTCCGTATTCTGACGTACTGATCAGAATGGAATCTTTTGATGGACACGGGGGCGTGTTGACTGGACAGGGCCCCGTGTCGAGGGACTGTTTTATGAAGTTGTCTAGTTTTTAAGGAACTTGTTAGTATCGGGTGGCTCCTGACTGGTTGGAACAACCCCAAAGTGCCTAAGATACCTTAATTGTCCTAGACTAAGGTGAGAACGCAAGAGGTTGTCGGTGAGGGTAATTCCTATTTTCATTCTAGGTGGACAAGTCCAACCCTTTCCCGGGCTCTCGTTAAAGAAGGTGTATGCCGAATCGCTCAGGTCTATGTATGCACCGAACGAAGTCGATGGAGAGTCCTTCACGGCACAATCGACACAGGGACGACTATCGTCCAAGTCTTTGCTAGGTACGAAGGTATTTTCGGAAGCAACGAGGTTGTCGGAATGCGGTTCCAACATTTCTTCATGGTTATCGTCTTGGGGTGGATCAATAAAATTCTTCCTAAGTTCTTTTAACCAATTCAGAATTAGCTTTTCTAGTTTAAATAACTCATCAAGGAGCATTTCCCCTAGAATATCTGGCTGGGCGCATTCGAGGGAGAAATAGTGCTTGTTTTTACTTTCGCCCCTCTTAAGGTTATAAGAAGTCGGTGGGTCCATGTAGTGGGGCTTATAATTTAGAAAGTAGCATTTTACTTCTTCATGTTTGCCACCACATAATTGACACCACGTACCATAAGAGTGCCGAAAGTAAAAACAATTACTATCACTCATGTTTGTGTCAGAAATTACCAACCGCCGGGATCTAACGGTTCTGTTTTCAGTAAGTGAATCTTGGGCACGGGGGCGTGTTGAGTGAGCACGGCCCCGTGTTCAGCTTACTGTCTGACGTAAAACAGGATTGCCAGTTCCAATGATTGAGCACGGGGGCGTGTTCAGCGGGCACGGCCCGTGCTGAGCTCTGCAGAGGCTGAAAAACTAAGAAAATCCTAAAAAAAAAAGAAAAAAAATAAAAGACGATTAGGCCGTTGATTCCTAACTTTCTTAAAATCCTTGTGTCCCCGGCAACGGCGCCAAAAACTTGATGCGTGTGAAGTGTTATATATATTAGGTGTATATTTTAAGCCCTTTTTAACACTTATTTTAGCCAAGTTTTAAATTTATAAAACATGATATTTCACTAACACTAAACACACATATGGGCAAGTGCACCCATCGTTGAGCGTAGTATAGTGTTGGTAAGATACCGAGGTCGTCCAAGGACACAAGAGCTTTTAGTACCGGTTTATCCTCAACGTCTAATCAAAATAAAAGTTTAGAAAAATGTTTTAAACTAAGAAAAATAAAAACTAACTAAAATGCTGAAAAATAAAAATAAAATAAAAACAGATAGACAAGATGAATCACTTGGTTCCGACTCGTATCTAGTATAACCTTTGATTATTTCCGCACTTTTGCACATAATTAAGAGATTATCTTAGTTATTGTAGTAGGCCCCTCTTTTGAAGGTGACGTTACCCTCACCCCAGTAGTTTGAGTCAGCAAGGATACAATCCTAAAAGGGTGGATTATTGGAAGATAATGAATTAAGTTATTAATGCAGTATTGTGGTAGGCCCCGCTTTTGGCGGTGACGTTACCCTCGGCTAAGTAGTCTGAGTCAGCAGGGATACAGTCCTAAATAGCCGGGTTATAGTATTAATAGTAGTTAACTTATGAGGGGATCAAAGAGTTTGGACCCCCGCCATCCAATACCGTGAAGCATTGAAGGAGGTCCTACTAAATTTGACCCAGGTCCATTGCAGGACCTCTAAACGCTGAACAATGGCAAGACCTTTACCAAACCGTTCCCTTAACCCCCGACCAGGTAGCCAACATACCTCCATATAGACCGTGGAGATATGAATGGTGAAAATCCTTTATTTTATATAGACAGTAAAATAATGCCAAGACACCACGGACAAACGATAAGGAAAGATCACCTTCAACATAAGTAACTAGTTATTAAAGTCATTAATACAAAACCAATTAAAAAGTGCAAAAGATTAGAAATAAAAAGTATTATACTAGACACTTTGTCTTCACCAAGTGATGTAAGAGACTTAGGCAAACATGGCCTTGATTGTCAAGAACTCTTACGATCAATCTTGGATCCCGAGACGACTCACACACTCTACGATGGACAATGGATGATGGTGGTGGATGATGGTGTTGTGATGGTGGTGGGTGGTGGATGAAGTGTGAGAGAGGTGGTGTGCCAAGGGATGAGTTGAAATGAATCCAAGCACTCCTATTTATAGGCTGAACAGAGAGCTGGGCACGGCCCCGTGTCCGCTGGGCACGGCCCCGTGCCTGTCTGACACTCTCTCTCCTCATTAATTGTAATTCGCAATTACAATAAATGCGCCTGCTGTACTTTCGACACGCCCCCGTGTTGGCTGGGCACGGCCCCGTGGTGGGCAATAGAAGCTTCTATAGGTTTGTCTTTTCTGCTGCTTCTTGGGCACGGCCCCGTGCTGGCTGAGCACGGCCCGTGTTCAGTCTTCTGCCTTCTCTATTTTGCTTTGGGAGATGCCGTTGAGGGGTCGGGCAGTCCACTAATGTTCCTTTCCTTGTATTTATGTTGGATTTAGCTGTCTTTTTGCTTCTTTTGTGTTTTGAGCTCATTTAATCCTGAAAATACAAAAGGAAGACAAAAACACTCTTTTTCCAATATTAGTACTTAAAAAGGGTTAGTTTTATGCCTCATTTGATGTAATTTATATGTTGCATTTTACACACATCAATTCACATCTCATTCTCTTTCTTTAGCTACACAATTTGACTAATAAACACATTTTTCTCAAAATTTTAACTATTTTTTTAGAAACCTCACACATCTCATCCTTCATCTCTGTCTTTATCCTACTCACAAACATTTTTTTATTATTTTTTTCTCTTTCTTATGCACTTACAATAAGGGTCCATTTGGTATGAGGTAAAGAAATGGACGAGTGAATGAAATGGGCGACAGAATGCAATGGATCATTACCATTCCATGTCTTATTTGGTTATTATTGCGAATGGAATGAATTATTAGCGTGTATTGTTTGGTAGGTAAGAAAAGACGAAAGAAAAAAATCAGCGGTGAGTGGTTGTGGTCGGTGGCAGTGATTGTGTATGGTGATAGGTGGTGGCGGCGGCGACAATGGGTGGCGGTGACGAGTCAATGGCGACGATTGTGGGTGGTGATAAGTGATGGTGGTTGGTGGCGGTAATGAGTGGTGGTGGTGGCGGCGGCAGTGAACGACGAGTAGTGGTTGGTGGTGGAAGAGGCGACTGTGGGTGGCAACGGTGGCGGGTGGGTGGCGGCGACGGTGGCGGTGGCGGTGGTGGCCATCGAGGTGGCAGCGGAGGTGGGTGGCGGCTGGCAGCAACTGGTGGGTGGCGGTGGTGGTGGTGGGTGGTGGCAACGGTACTAGGTTTGGTGTTGTTAACGACAAGAGGGGATGGAATGGAAAAAAAACATGGGGGGAGGATGGAATGATTTTGAGAGAATGAAATGCCTTATGTAATGGGTGATTCCATTCCATTGACCAACCAAACACCCTTTTCTTCATTCACTCGTAATGGTCCATTCCATTTCGTCTCTCCTTTCTGCATATCAAACACTATTTAAATTCTAGATCCTTGAATTTGAGACTCTAAAAATAAAGGTCTCTTTTTGATTTCTTTAAATTGTTCTCTAGTACTGAGGATGTGATGGAGTGAAAGTTTCTTTAAATTATTATCTAAAATCTAAAAATAAATACTATATAGAGAGTGAGATGCAAATGCTTTAAAAGGGTTTGTTTTCATAATAACACTAGGTTATAACCCCGTGTATTACACGGGTTGCATAAATAAAATTTTATATATTAAATAATAAAACAATATATCTTTAAAAACCTCATTTATTGCACGGGTTGAATAAATATCATTTTTAAATATTAAGTAATAAAAAGTTATATCTATAAGAACCATATTGTACGGGTTGAATAAATGTAATTTTATATACCAAATAATAAAAAAGTTATATCTTTAAAACCACGTGTATTACACGGGTTGAATAAATGTAATATTGTTTACCAAATAATAAAAAAAGTTATATCTTTAAAATCCGTCGTGTATTACACGACTTGAATAAATATGATTTTATATACCAAATTAAGGAAATTATATTTAAAAAACTAATGGATATGCTCGATACGCGATATATATGGTGATTGAGGATATGATATTGAAAATAAGATACAGTGATCAAACATGTTATTCAAGAAACAAACAAGCAGCCATTTGAGTGATAAAATATAAATTGTATTTAAAAACCCGTAATAAATCAAATTTTATATATAAAGTAATATTGAAATTTACATACAATTTGTTAAAAATTATGTAATAAAATCGATATAATAAATTTTTAATAATGAAAATAAAAATAAATAATATACTAATACAAAGTTTGGTTTTGGTGATAAATAATTTGGTTATTTAAAAAGATCTTAAATTAATAATATGAGTTTTCTATAATTAATTAGAAGAAATTAAACTAAATAATAATTATCCATAACATATTAAACTAAATAATATTTAGTATGATGGTTATCTATAATTAATTAGAAGAGATTAAACTAAAACAATAATTATCCATAAGACATGGCCTAATATGAAGACAAGTGTCCATCAAATGGTTTCTTTTATTATATAGTAAGATATGACACTCCTGAAATTAGGTTCTCTCCGAACCTTCCAAAACCAAAGGAGCCAATCTCAAGTAGTTCGAGGATAGCACGCTCGTTTACACTTTACACCCCTACTTCTTGTGTTGCCGATGATTTTCCATTTCCCATAAAATCTTTCATGTGTTCTAATTGCTCGAGTAGCAACCATGTATATTCACCACAATAACTATCACAATGAACCATCTCCACCTTCTACAAAGCAACAGCACCGTCTCCACCGCCACGTTGTAATTGTTCTTCAATTGATGGTGTTATGGTTTAGCAATCGACAAACTACATGGTACGGTTTGGCTCCAACAAGTTTGTAGGTGGGTGCGTGCGCGCATATTCTAGTTTACTAGTGTATTTGCTCAAAATTAGTTTGTAGGTTTGTGGCCCAACTTTTAGGACTCGTCTTCCCGAATTGAGTTTGTAGGTGTGTAAATCGTTATAGTGTATACGCAATGTTTGAGCATTTTTTGTTAAATAATCAATCATTAGATTGCATTACTAAATGATCCAACCCATTGAAGGTCAAAAAACAATATGTACATGTAATGAACGTTAGATTAACAAAAATAACAAATGTCATTAGGTGTTAGGACCACTTTCTGATCTGAACTTTGGTTTTTGTTCGAACTTCCTTAAGCTTCCCATCGGTTCCATAATCCCGCTCCATAACAGGATTAATACCTTCATCTGATGACCAGCCGACACCAACACACAAGATCCCATCTTTGTTCACATCAACATAACTCGTAACACCACCCGACAACCAAAGCATCGTGATATCCACCATGTCTAGCACCTCTTCCTCACCATAGATTGGTGATTGGTGTGGCACTCGTCTCGCATACCTTATACGATCCGGTCAATTTTGACGGTTGAACTCATTTTCGTTGAGAAAACGACTTCATGTCAAAGTCCACATCACTATTTGTATTGCCAAACAAAAGAAAAAATAATATAATTAGTAGCAATACCATTTTGTTTCCTAGATGGATTGCTATAGTACCCAAGCAGAAAACAAGACAATTGAAGAACAAAAATAAGAATTATGGACAAATTATGTAATTATAGAGGTGGGAAGATGTTCGGATCGGGGAAAACAGGCCGGGTTAGGATGAAAAATACTATGTTCTAGTTGAAAAATACTATGTTCTAGTTGTAAACTACTCAAGACCGGCTCGCTAAAAGCTCAACTTGAGCCAAGCTTAACAAGCTCGAAACTAAAAATAAGTTCATATGATAAACAAGCTCGAGCTTCAGATACCAAGCTTGGCTACGTTTGTGATGGCACATGAGCTAATCATTTATACATTTATAGTAAATAAATTATATTTAATATAATAAACATGTATTTAAATAATATATATTATGTTATATGTATAATTAAATTCTAAATACACATTAATATATCTACGTAATAAAATAATTAAATAAATAATAGAGTGAATTGCAAATTTTGTCTTTTATCTTTATACCAAATTTCAAGTGGTGTCCTTATCTTTAAAATTGATAAGTTTTGTACTTAATGTTTTAAAATCCTACATGTTATATCCTTTAGCCTTAACCCAGTTAGATTTTTTTGTTAAATCAGATCACACAAGGGTAATTTAGTCTTTTTACCCATATGTAAAAATATTTTAATTAACAATGAAACAAAAATAAACTAAAGTTAATATAATAATAATATAATATATTATATATAAAAAAATATATGCATCTGTAAATATACAAGCCCTATCTCTCTGTCATTCTACCTCCCGTCCTCTCTCCTCTGTAAACGATAGCCAAAAACCTCCATGACCACCACTGTCAAAACCACCAACACCATCACTGTGTTCTCCACCTGCCACGACCTCATTTGTTCTCCACCACCACCATTCTCTTGCCCACGACCACCCCACGTGCCACCGCACCATTCCCAACCAACACCCACCGCCCTAGATCTGAAGAGGAGAAGAAGGCCGGCGAAAGCCACCACTAGATATGAGGACAAGAAAGCCGACGACATCATCAAATTGTGGAGGTTGCAGGTGGTTTTGATTTTGTGTGTTACCAACGGTGGTTTTCATTTTGCGAGGAGGAGAAGAAACAAATGGCTGACAATGGTTTTGATTTTGTGTTGCCGACTGTGGTTTTGATTTTATGTTGCAGGTTTTGATTTCGTCTCTCAACCACCACCTCTAAGAATCCAGTGTTGCAGGGTTTGATTTTGTGTTGCAAGTTTGTCTCTCAGCCATCACAAGATCTGCGGAGGATAAGAGTGTTGCAGGTTTTGATTTTGTGTGTGTTTGTTGGGAGAGAAAAAAGGAGTGTAAAGGCTGGTGGGTTACGGCTAGGAGAGAGGGAGAGAGAGATGGGTGGGTTGGGTTGGAGGTGGTGGCAGTAGGTGGAGGTGTGGCGGTGTGGTGGTGGTGGTTGATAGTGGTAGAGGGGGTTGGGGTGCAGATGGGTCAGAGAAACAAAAATGGTTTGGTATTTAAGTAATTTACATATTTAGTCCTTGGATAGGTGAAATGACAAAAATGCCCTCACATGCAAGTCACATGACCAAATTTAACAAAAAAATCTAACTGGGTTACGGCTAAAGGACATAACGTGTAGGATTTTATAACATTAAATACAAAACTCATCAATTTTAAAGGTAAAGAACATCGCTTGAAATTAGGTATAAAGATAAAGGACAAAATTTGCACTTCACTCTAAATAATAAAGAGTTCAAGCTTTGAATATAGAGTTTAAAACGAGGTAAACGAGCCAAGCTCATTTACACCATAGGATTGTTAAACAAGGAAACACATTCATGTTTTTTTTTTAACATTTTTAGATATAATTGTACTTGATAACAGTAGATCAACTTTTATAGTTTTTACTAGAGGTGGCAAGATCAACAAGGGTTAGGTCAAGTTGACTTGTAAACACTTTATTGTCTTTCTAAATCATTTTTATAAATGCTCTAGAGTTATATGATTACAAAGACTATACTGTTACATCTGACCCCTCTTACCACCAATACTATCCGATTTGCCCCCGATGAATTGGCCATTAAGGATCTTACGAATTTGTTTTTTGTTGCCCCGGTGGAGACTATCTAGGAAGTCACCCATCCTGATACTACTCTCACATAAGCAAGCTTAATTGTGGAATTTTGATGTGCTCCACAACCAACTAAGCATAAAACACGTTGGTGATTTAAGAGGCGAGCTATTCCTTATGCACCAAGAATTTCTCTTAGCCATTATAGTGTTACGCTGGTCCATGTTAGTATGTTCGGTATCGGATCTTTACAACCTATTTGGTATTTGTACTACTATATTGGTATTCGTACCGGTTTTCCTATTTGCAACTGTACTGTATTGATACTCGTATCGATTTTTACCTATTTGGTACTCATACGAATGCTCAAAAAATAGGAAGAAACAAAGTAGTACTAAAGCGGGTACCATACCAAAATTCTGGTACCAATACCGGTACATGTACTATCCCATACCAATATATTTGGTACGATATTCGACACACAGTTTTGTTCAGATTCGATACCGATATTTTTAGTATTGGTATGGGTATGGGTATGAGTACTATATCAATCACATCTCTAAACACAAATGTCACCATCCATACCTGAAACCCAACCCATAACCAAAACACAAACCGACTACATTCAAACATAAACATCGAAAAAAACAAGATGACGAAGGATGATATGCGTAAAAATATACATGTTTTTTTGCAGGAAAATTGGATTTAAATAATCCCAACTTTCTCAATTTGGCCGATAATAATCTCAACTTAGTTATTTGCCGATAATAATCCGAACTGGTCCACTTTTGGCCGATGATAGTTTGCGTTAAAAATAGCTTAACAGAGTTCATTTTTTTTCTTAATTACAAACCGATGTTTTAGGCTTTTGATTAGAACGAGAATACGAGTTGATTGATGTAAAATTTACCTCGAATTACTGCCCCAAACGACGAAAATGGTGCTTCAATTCGGGTGTTTAAACTTCCAATTAACAAAAATCAAGCCGTTTGGAGCACTGTTTCAAGATAAGTTTTACATAAATCGACTCGTATCCTCGTTCTGATCAAAATCCCTAAAACATCGGTTTGTACTTCGGAAAAAAACTTAACTCCGTTAAGCTATTTTTAACGGCAGACTATTATCGGCCAAAAGTGGACCAGTTCGGATTATTATCGGCAAATAACTGAGTTGAGATTATTATCGGCCAAACTGAGAAAGTTGGGATTATTCAAATCCAATTGGCCTTTTTTGCATAAAAATAAACCCACTTTTTAAAGTTTTCTTGAAAATATATCTGAAATAGGCTTAATTTAGTTTATTTTCTATTATCAGGACAAACAGACCCAAAATAGACAAACGAAGCAATTCCAAACGAAAAACTGAAGAATTGTTCCGAAGAAGGCCAACCATGGGTTGTACCCTAGGCACGCATTGTGCCTCATCCCAGAAACGACAAAAAAAAAAAATATTCCGAAGAAGGCCAACCATGGGTTGTACCCTAGGCATGCATTGTGCCTCATCCCATAAATGACAAAAAAATATATCCTTTGGACTTTTGAAGATCCATTGGGCCCCACAAAGAGCAGACTATGCCCCATGTCTCAGTACCAACATCTGCATATAAATACAAAGCTTGTCTTTCACTTCCAACTGCTTAATTCTCCTTTTTCCCCTCTACAATACACTCTAATTCTATCCACTTTATTTCTTTGGTTTTGTAATTATTAAGATTGTAAGAACATGGTTAAGTAATTTTAGTATAATCCTATCAACTTTGTTAAGGTCAATCTTTTAATAGATTAGTGGCTAAAATTCTTGTGGTTACTGGGGGGGGGGGGGGGGGGGGGTTGTGGGGGGATTGGTCTGGAGTTAATTAATTAAGTTGTGGATTATCGGTAATTATTTCTTCTAAGTATATTTTTTTTAAAGAAGACGTATAACATTTTTTCTCAACTAAAATTACTTATATATATATATATTTAAAACGTATATTATTTTTATCAACTACAATGACTTTTATTTTTTAGAATAGATACTAACCAAACCGCATCCATTATCTCGAAGTATATTTGTGAATTTTTTTTGCCGCTATGAGTCACGCCGAATACCTCGGTCCCAATTCATGTTCCGGTAAATGGACGGCAATGTGAACCAAATTCAATATTTTCAACCGGCTTTCAAACAATCATAATAGACCAAGTAGTTCAACTGATGTGGAAGTCATGAGGGAGGCCTATAAAGAATTTAAAGCCACTAATGGTGTCATGTTTACGACGGATAAATACCGGGATCTACTTAGGAAATCATCAAAGTGGCATCTAATACCACCAATGAAGACCCCTCAAGCATCTAAATGGTCCAAGACTACGTCTAATACGAATGAACCAAATTCGTTTTAAGGACATTGATGACGGATTTTATTTCAAAGAGCAGGAGGACTTGCCATGGCCGTCAGGCGAAGATAAGATCAAGGCAACAACGAGAGAGTCTGAGGGACCTTCTCCTCGTCTACATCTACAATGAATTCTAAGGTGAACATGCACATCGAAACCTTGACCGAGAATATTAAAAAATTACTCACGTTTAAAAAAACAATCACAAATGAAGAAAACAATACATTTAAAATGGAAAAAAAAATAAGTTACTAAAAAAAGTCCTCGTAAACCTAAAACCCTAGCCCTACATTTTCATCTTTACCCCAAAACCCTAAACCCACAAATTTCCGACAATGGCGGCGTCATCGAAGCAAAAACAAGTCTGTTGCATCCCTTACAGAGTTCTCGGAAAGCTCGGTTTGGTGGGTGCGTGTATATCGACGCATCCCCCTTCGCGGTTGCATTCATAACAATCCAGGCGGAATATAACATCGTTCGGGTTAGGGAACATCTAATTGACATGAAAATTGTCGATGAACGTAAAAGATACATTCTAAGCTTGGTTTCCGAATCAGGTACCGACAGATTAATCCAGTTGGTGGTGTCAAAAATGTAATGCAAGAAAATATGGCAAAAGAAAAGAAGAAAGCAAAAGATGTCCTAGTCGGCCTGACAGGTGAAAAACTTTTTTTTTTTTTGCGATGGAACTACCCTCAAGTTGTCGGCAATGATTTCAAATGTGAATAATTAATTTTGTTATGTTTTTCACTAATCTACATGTTTATCTTTTAATTTTCACTGTGCTTTGTATTTCTGGGTTTAATCTTGTTTTAGAAATGGTTTAAAAATCTTGTTCCTGTTTGATTACTCCCAACAACAACCGTACAACACTATAACATATATTATACTTTACATTTGGATTTCAGAGTGTAAGTGTGTATCAACATTAATCAATCAGAATTTCAAATTCAGAATTATATGTTCACTCAAATAATTTGAAAATTTATTAAAACAATATTTGTTATTCAAAGTATGAGGTGTAAACCGATAAAGACCTCAACCGATTCATTTTGTATTACTCCCATGTGGCCGAAAGGTAGGCAAAGAAGTGGACAAATAGGATTAAAAAATTGAAGAGTAAACATGAGAGTGAATACTAATGTGTTGGTTGACTGCGGTCTATAATTTATTCATCGTGTATGGCGTCGCTGCATTGCGCGACGAGCAATGGTATTATATTGAATTGAAACTTTCAGTGTTAATCTCTCACATGGCCCTTTTTTGCATTTTCAGAGACGACCCTGTGCTTACACGTTCACCATTTTCCTTCAAGAGTTATGTGTTAGCCTTATTTGATCTTGGTTTTGTTGGTTATAACGTTAGGAGATCAAGGAGATCAAGCTGGAACATCACAACACATTCCTATGTTCAAAGGTGCAGGTAAGTTATCCCTTTAAAACTACCAATACGCTTGTCTAAACAAAAAAGCTACATAATAAATCGATTAGTGCATTTGTGCTAATCTCTTATGTTTGTATGTGTTGTGGATACATGCAGATTGCTCAAAGCATGCAACAGCTAAACATGCACACTAGACAGGATTATAATGCATGTCAAGAGATATGTATCAGCCTAACTACCATTTGATAAGATAATAGCAAAAAAGAAGCATTTGCATCATCCATGTTTTTTATTTGATAATGAAAGTTTTGTTGTTTTAACTTTGCAATTGAAATAACTAATCTATCAGACATCAGACAACGAAGATGAGGTTAACCGGACCGTAGAAGCGGTACAAAAATAGAGGCCATAGATTGCAATGGTTTTGCGTGTGAAGACACGTTGTTAAGCCATATTAATAGGGTGTGCATGTTTTGTAGCCTATGGTTATTGTTTTAAATGTAAAGCATCGTTTTTTGTAATAAGTGACTTGAGTCCAAGTTGGGTTGAAGGGTAGTTTTGTTTATTGATTTTGTAGTTTATAATCGTTTATAGTTAGTAGTTAGTGGATACTAATGTTAATATAAATAGAAGTACACTTTATTAAGATTGTCGCGTGTTATCTTTTTCACAGAACCATGGTGCGTGTTCATTTGGAAGCAATATAAGATCATCCCTCCTAGGAATGGGATTTACGTTGGATGTTGAAAAAGCAATCAAATAAAATCGTATGTTATGCACAAACTGGATTTATGTAGGGAAATATAGTGAAGCCTTGAGTTAATTTGATGTTATCTACTTCATTGTAAAGTTCTTTTTGGTTTTTAATGTTTTTAGGGTCGTGTGGTTAGGGCTCCTATGTATTCGATTTTATATGACATTAAACATTTTACTTCTATAATGTAGGCGAAGACAATATGGATTTATTACTGGAGATTCTATTTTTTAGTAGAGCCTCTCACAAGTTACTTTATGTTGGTATCCTTCTATTTTCCATAAGTGAACCAATGAGTAATAAGACACTTGTGTTAAAAAAAAAACTTTTTTAAGTCTTATAATCAATTACATGGGTGGTAGGGAGCATCCTTCCCGGTTTTCTAAAGGGTGTACCTATTGGCACACCCAATTGGCTATTTGCACACCAAAAAGACATTTTTTGTCCTATATGCACACCCTGCAGTATCGAGATGTGGCCAAAGAGCGGCGCTTTGGTCCGGTCAACCAGACAAAAGACTGACGGGTGTCTGACGGGTCTGTTGACCGGACCAAAACGCCGAGCTTTGGCCGCGATTTGGTCCTGTCAACCAGACAAAAGACTGACCGGGTGTCAGTCTTTTGTCTGGTTAACGCGGCCAAAGCTCGGCGTTTTGGTCCGGTCAACAGACCCGTCAGTCTTTGTCTGGTTGACCGGACCAAAACGTCACGCTTTGGCCACAGTTCGACACTGCAGGGTGTGCATATAAGACAAAAAACCCCTTTTTGGGTAAGCTATCTACACACTTGGTGTGTAGATAGTTTGTGCCTTTCTAAAGTACTTTTTGTATACTTACTAAATATATTATAGAATACTAAAATATAAAAATTATGAATTTGGTAACTTATTTCCAACTTTTTTCATGAAATTTCAATTTATATAAATTTTAAATTTTGGTATGCTTAACAATGTTTCCACTAAAAATTATGGTTAAGAAAGTTTGGAGTGTCTATAAACTCTGTGACGCAGATTTTTTTTAGGTCGGGATGAAAGGAAAAAGGTGGTATAGGCCTTGGCTCATTGCGGGATATGTACATTAATCTTTTAATAAAATGGTGATGGCGTTCTAAAATGAAGATGGTAAACTCTGGATGAAAGTCATTGCCAAGTGGGGGCTTGGTCATACATTCTGGTTAAAGTGGGAGTCGATCTGGGGTTTGGAACGCTATTTTCAAAACAGAAAAGGACCTCCTTAATGTCAACATTAAGTATCAAGTTTGATAAAAGAGGAGCTGGGTAATGGCGAGATGATACGATTCTGGGTTGATAGGTGGTGTGGTGAATGTCCTGAAAGAAAAATTCTCAGGTTTCTTTGCCTTAGAAACAGAAAAAAATGTCACAGTGCTGCGATGGGTTGCAAGGCGAAATAACAACTCTGATTGGGGGTGGTCATGGAGACGTGAACCTCGGAAACTGAGATAAACGAGCTGACCATGTGCCAAAATATGATCAACGAGGTAGTGCTGAACGATTTAAGGGATAAGTGGTTTTGGAGCTGAAGCTAGACACATCTGGAACGTTTTCGGTAAGGTCGTGCAGGAAAATTTTGACCAGGTTTGTGACCCCCTTTTACCCTTTATTAACGTCACTAGGTTATAACCCCGTGTATTACACTGGTTGAATAAATAAATTTTATATACTAAATAATAAAATAATATATCTTTAAAAACCTCATTTGTTGCACGGGTTGAATAAATATAATTTTATATATTAAATAATAAAAAGTTATATCTATAAGAACCATATTGTACGTGTTGAATAAATGTAATTTTATATAGTAAATAAAAAAGTTATATCTTTAAAACCACGTATATTACACATGTTGAATAAATGTAATATTGTTTACCAAATAATAAAATAATACATATTTAAAAAACCTCATTTATTACACGTGTTGAATAAATGTAATTTTATATACCAAATAATAAAAAAGTTACATCTTTAAAAATATGTGTATTACACGTTTTGAATAAATTAAATTTTTTATACTAAAAAATAAAAAATATATATATCCTCAAAAAACCTCGTGTACTGTACGAATTGAATAAATCTAATTTTATATATCAAATAATAAAAAATTATATCTTAAAAAACCTCACGTATTACACGGGTCGAGTAAATGTAATTTTGTATAGTGAAAATAAAAATATTTAATATGTTAATACAAAGTTTGGTTTTCGTGATAAATAATTTGTTTTGTTTAAAAATATTTTAAATTAACAAATTAAAATTTAAGGTAACATTTTATTAGAAAAATAGAAGAATGGTATTCGAAATCTAAAGCAAAATAAAATTTAATATTATCTCATTGTTCATTTATTTATTTATTTATTTATTTAATATAAGATAAGTTTGGAAGTTAAGCGAGAAAATCATAAAATAAATGCGTACAATGAACGATAGGTGTCACACATTACTGTTTTATTATATAGTATAGTATAGTATAGATAAAGATTTAGATTGGTATAAACAGATTATTCTGTTGTAGCAAAATTTGTTAACGAAGTCTCAATAAATTTAACCATTTATTTAAAACTCATTAAATGTATAAATGATAAATAATATTAGTTAATTTTATTTTAAGTTTCGTAAAATCTATTTGATACCAAACTAAACAAAACATTCAAATATATAGTTAAGATCAAATTAGATAACTAAGTTTGAATTTGAAGTAAATAGATTAATATAAAAGGAATAATTAATTCAAATAAATAATATTATATATGAGAAGGAGATTAAACTAAATAATAATTATCCATAAGAAATTAAACTTAATAATATTTAGTAGGAGGGTTATCTATAATTAACTAGAAGAGGTTAAACTAAAATAATAATTATCTATAAGACATGACCTAATATGATGACAAGTGTCTCTCAAATAGTTTCTTTTATTATATAGTACTAGCGGTAAGACCCGTGTGCAAACACGGGTGGTTTCTTAGAAAACCATGCATAACACATATTAATAGAAAGTATAGATAGGTATATAGATATTGTACCAAAACGTGTTATCTATTATAGCTAAAAGACAACTATAAACATAGATTATCGGTTAATATATTCGTTACAACGATTATTTCAATTCTCTTATCCAAAAAAGCGCGTATCCACCCATTGACAATGTAAACTATTTACCCAAAAAGACAATATAAACTGTTTATAGACAGAAGTACATATAAAAAATGTCTAACAAAACTTAATAGAATTTGAATACAACTTAAGTTTCAACAAACATTAACTACAAACACACAATCACCTGCCTCAACAACTTTCAGCAAAGCTAAATCAAGGTATTAGCAGACTTTAGAAATCAGCAGATCTTTATTCTCTCATCAACCTTTCCCGGATTTGCCCTTTGAATTAGAGCTCAAAATCCAAGGAATCAGTATCATCTTCATCCCTATCAAGCTGAAGGTTAAAAAGATCTTGGAGGTCAACTGGATTCAGACCAAGTGCATTCTCCCTTGATATCTTTTCAACACTACCATCGGACTTGATCAAAGTCAATTCATGGGTCTGTTTGTCAGACTTCCACTTTAGTATTTTTGGGTCTGATGGGTTTCTTGGGAGAAGTTTTATTTGAGAGGAGTTTGGCGAGTAAGGCATGCTTGCCAACTTCTGAAGTGTTTGAGCAACTTGAGCTTGTAATTGCAACGAAGCATCATCCAATCCATATCGTAACTGATTTCTAATAGACTCTTTTCTGATTTCAGCTTCTCTCTTTTCAGCTTCCTCATCAATCAGTTGTTGTCTTTTTCTTTGGTTCAAGGCAGCGATGGATACATCTGCTGATGAGAATAGCTTTTTAGATGTAATGGCCTGCCGACGTCTAACAGTGGTTTCATCTTTGTATACTGGCTTTTTAGGAAGGGATGGATCTGTCTTTCTTCGCTCTTCTAGCTTATTGTAAGCTCAATCAATATACTGCCTAGACCATTTTTCAATTTGTCTAGCAGTCCCATACTTAGCTGCTACAAGTTCTGCCCTCATTCTCTTGTACTTCAACACTTCAACCTTTTGTATTGTTTCCAGTTGGGAGCAGATTTTTGCATTTGAGGATCTTTATTCATCTTTTCAATTCTATTAACTTCCTCTTTAAGAGCTTCAAGGGGCCAGTCTTTGAAATCAGACCTGTAGGCTTCGTAGGGCTTGGTATCCATGATAATGTTCAAGAAATCATTCCTTAATGTCTTTTGTAGCTCAGCATTTGGTGACACATTTGACATTTTCTTACTCAGGTCTCTAGCAAAATCTTCTAACTTCTTTACTTGACTAAGCCAATGTTGCATGCGACCTAATAAGTTGGTGTCTCCTAGCCCTTTACTCTCTTCTTTTGCCTGATATTATGCTTGCTTGCCCTTCAGCTTCAGATATTCATCAATATTCTTTGGAGTTTCGAATCCGTGAAGAGATGGGAAGGTTCTTTTGGATAGATCATCCTCTGTGTAAAATTGAGTCATTTCATCTTGATCTGCAAGCAGTTCCAGAGGGAAATTTACTGCCAATGGGTTGATTTTTGTTGATGGAGGTGGAATGAATGGTTTGGGTGAAGTTTGAATGAATGGAGTAGCTGATAACGGAATTGGTGCGGGTATATCTTTTTCTTCCTTCTCTTCTTCATGCACCATGAATTTTCTCTTTCTTGAGTAAACAAATTTTGGAGAAGGAAGAGTTTGGGAAGAAAAACATGCTATGAGTGTAAAGGTTGATTGTGATGGGAATTGAAATTGGGTAGAATCAGTGGATTAACTAACAACTGTTGAAACAACTGGTGTCTCAACCGCTGTTGTCTTAACATCTGTTGAAGCATTTGTTGCATCAACAATTGTTTCAGTGGAGGTTGGTAGTGGTGATGAGGATTTTGTATTCTGCTTTTTGACAGGTGGTTTTTCTGGTGAGAGTTTTGGTTTAGGTGTATCAGAATCTGGCTTCTTAGGTTCAGCGGTGGTTTTAAGTTTCGCAGCAGTGGTTGGTTTTTCTGGTGGTGATATTGGTTTAGGAAATATGACAATAGGAGATTTGTTGTGTTTGTGTGATTTTCTTCTATTTGAGGTTCCAATGTTGAGCACTTCGTCTTCCTCTTTTGTATCCTTCCTCTTCTGCTTTTGTTCAATCTCCTTATCTGTCTGTTTGTTAACGGTATCATCAATTCCCTTTTTCTTACCAATATCAGATTCTCCAGAAGATTTTGCAGAAGTTTGCTTGGCAGGCTTTGGATTTTGTTTTGGATGATTCCTTGGTGTTGGTTTGCCAAAGTTTTTCATGGAATCCTTTTCCCTCTTTTCAGCATCATCTTCATCGTCTTTTTCAAACACAGGTGCAGGGGTAGTACCAGTTAGCTTTGCAATGCATTCTTTTATGCCCTTGATGTCAGCCTGTGTGTCTTTGTATCTTGCTTCAACCATAACTCCAATTAGCTTCATGTGTGTAACACCTCGTAAAAAACGTGTCCAATTATGTAAAGACACGTTTCATAAACTCTAAATATGTAAAAAAAAATTGAGTTTGAAGGAACTAAAAGTGTCAACATGCCAAACTTGTGCCTCTGAATGACCACACACGATGAATATATTCTTAAACGAGTAATTATTCAGATAAAAAAATCCGTTTGTGAAAGTAATCAAAAGATTATAAACTACAGGGGTTAAACATGTCAACATGTTAATTCTTAACTCTGAGTGACCTTTTAACGAACCCGGGGCTTTGTAATGTTCAAATATACTCTCAAGAACAAGTGATATCAAATTAACGAGGTTTCGAGATCGTTATGTATTATTTACGTAAGTTTCCAAGAATAAGGGTTAAAAGCGTCAACGAGCTGAAACTTGTGATTTCGGTGATCGTTTAACGAACCCAGACCTAACGGTGTTTGGTTATACTCCCATGACCCTCTACAAACTAACTACAAGGGCCATTTGTGCCTAAAATGAAAGTTATATAAGTAATAAAGGACCAGGGACTGAAAATGCCAAACTTGAAACATTTTTCACCTGAAATGGGGAGTGTCGCGGGGCACGTAAACCCACCCCATATCCTACGCGGGCCGCGACAGAAGGCCCAGTGCAGAAAAACACTGCCAGCTGCAGGTTTCTGCACATAACCGACTCAAATACTTGAATTTCGATACCAGGAGCTTGTTGATGGTTTATTTTTACCACTAGGACACCAGTGATGATCCTAAACACTCCTATTACACCTGTGATGATCTTGAGTCATGATCTTCAAGTATAAATAGGCACCCTTAGTGCCTTGTTTCATTGCTCATATCAATTTTCACTTCTCCTCTCAAATTCTGGGATTCCTGATCATAAGGAAGCTCATTTTAGTAGAAAAGATTTTCTAGGACCCTTTGTAAGTGTCTTAGCCCCCTCATTAGTTCAGTTTCGTTAATTAAAAACCAAAAAGTCAAAGTTACGTAAAATGACTTTGACTCTCGGTTTAGACCTAAACGGTCCAGCCATTGTTCGAGGCGAATATGGCTACGTGATAGTAATTAGGTGTGTGTTAATCCCTCAAAAGGACACATCCTAATTACCACGTTTACTTAGTTAATTGTCGGGTCAAAGTAGTTAAGTAAAAAGTCAAACTAGTCAATTTTTTAAATAAAAACATAATCTGATAATGTAGAAGGTATAAACCATATTTTATCACTTTAATAACTTGGTAATTATTATTAGAACATGTCTAAGCATGTTCAACCCGACAATTCTGAGTTTAGGGTCGGTTCGCAACCGAAAGTCGCAAAAGCTTGACTTTTGCTTTGACTTTCAGTTCTGACCTGATTGAGCTTAATTCTTCTATGTTTTGAGCTTCCATTAGGACCATGTTATGTTGTAGTATAACCCTCTGAGGTTATATTACCTGGTCATTAGTATTCTGGATTATATGCTAGTTTTCGTTATTATGCTTATAATTACCCATTTTGCCCTTTTGAACTAAAAATGAGATTTTTGTATATGTGACCATACATATAGGTTAAGTACTGATATATAACCATGTCAAAATCATTTTGACATAATTTTCTGGTCTCAAATTAAAGATATGTAGCACATCGTAAATTTGAACTTTTTATTAATTAAATTACGCTATTATGCATAAAGCACGTTTAAACATGGATTTTGACCCAAAACTCATTACCAACTGTTATGATATTATTTTTAGGGATTTTTTGAATATTGGGTCAGATTATAAACTGACCATATCATTGAGTTCTCGTATAAATTCATTAATTGACGATATTGCCCTTTTTGCTAATAAAATGTGATTTACATATGTTTAACATGCCAAACCTTTTTTTACTGATTTGATATGAAAAATAAAATATTTTAAACATTCAAGGCTGATAAAAATCTCAGAATCACATAAACAACTCAAATATCGTCAATTGTCGACTTTTACGCTAATTAGGTGCACAGATAGTTTAAAACCATATTTAACACCTAAGACTTCTTATCTACTAAATTTATAAATAAATTTTAATATTTTTACAGTAGAGATTTCCAATTATGTCCTTAAAAGCATATGTGAAATGACCAAAATACCCTTTCGGGGCATAGTTTTGTCAAAAATGGTAAATCTCACATATGAATGATATCCTACTGTTTTAACACCATAAAATAAATATTTTTACTGAATACTTTAGACCAGAATATCAGTTTACTACAAAACCTCTTTTATAAATATTAAAATGACCAAAATACCCTTACGGGACTTAAATTGGTTTTAAATATTTTTTTGGGCATATATGTTAACATCCTACTGATGTATTAACATATTTTAAGCATAATAACATATGAGACTTGTATATAGTTCATTTGGTTGCCCGTTATGCATTTGCGCGTTCGGTTCGGGTTATGTAACTAATTTACATAAATTTGCCGAAATGGGTTTAACCTTATCATTAAATCTTCAAAATCCAGAATGTGTTTAGTTTACCCATATTATACAAGTATCCAAACTTGTCGGGTCTGAATCACATTCCATTCCGGTCTCTGCTTAATCTAGCGTTTCGAACTGTAAAGTATCATTCAAACTAACCGGTCTAAGTCTTTGACTTAAATAAAGACCCGTTAGTATCCAAATAGGTTATTAAACCTTATATATAGATTACGTAGCTTCGGTAGAAGGTATTTACATAAGGCTTTAGGAAATATACGGCTGAGTTACATCCTTACACATCTAGCTCAGGTAAATACTTTTAACTTATTTTCCCTTATACGGGCTTGGGATACGGTATTATAATAATACCGCTTGGTCGGGTATGAAATCATTTAATCGGATTGTGATTAATAAATTTGCATAACCCGTTTTAATCTGTTTTGTTTGATAACATAAACATTGGGGGTTAATACAACTGTGTTCTGGATATCCTCGGCTCATTTCATTCGTAAATGACCACAGCCTATGCACGGGATGTAGGCATACACCTGACAGATGCAAATGCTAAATAACCCACATGATGGGGATAACTCCTTTGTGGGTTTTATAGTGGTGAGTCGGTTAATCATGACCGGCTTCCAAACCGGCCCCATATGTATGACAAACATGTAAAACTGTATACAAGATTTTATTAAAGATTGTCCCAAGTTATAAATGGTTTTGTGCCTTGTGTGCTTAAATCAATTTTCATAAACTCTTTTTCAAATGGGTTAGTTAATTGTATTTACCAGTGAAAACTGACGTATTTTCCAAAGACTAAGTGACAGGTACCTCTCGAAATTAGGTTGGAGCTACTTGGTGTCAAATAAGAGGATCTTGCAAATCCTTAGATGCCTGAAGTCTGTTATTTCAGTTTTCTTGTATTTTGTTTTAGGATCCTCCTGTGGATCTTTATTACAACCAGTGTGTATATTCTTTTATTTTGGATGCTCGGACATTATGGTTTGTAATAGTAATTATCTACCAAGCCTTCCGATGTGCTATATTGTGTTAATTGACTATGATGATATCAACTACGTCACGATACTCCCCACCGGGCCCACCAGTAATATGTGGAAATATCAGGGTGTGACAGGTTGGTAACAGAGCCAACATTGAGTGAATTAAACACTAGCCTTTTTTGTTTAATCTAAATGACACAATAGCACATTCCTTAGACTCCCGAGTCTATGCCAATGACCTAGGATTTATTCTTAACTTTCCTTTTGTCATTTATATGTTGTTTTATTGTTTTGACAGGTATTATATAATGCCGCCACGCGTTCGAGGAAAAGGAAATGGTCCTATGAGGGGAGGACCATCTAGCAATGTTGGACCCTCACACAGACGCACACCATCAGCGTCTTTTACCAGCTCCGATTCATGAGACAATTGGAGACACTCTTTTGAGCCTGCGAGACACTCAGTTTCGTTAGGCTCTTTACCATCTTTTCACCCTTCTTTTGAGCCGCCTATTCAAGACGAGCCCCAACATTCTCACCATTCTCAACATTCTCACCATTCACATTATTCATATCACTCTCTACACTCTCATTCATTTCACCATTCTGATTCTCACCAATCTTATCCCCCGGGCCAATTTAACCCAAACGATTATATTAATGAACCACTAGGTTATAACCCTCTAGGACCCGAGGACCACTTCTCTCAAGATATGGAGATGGACGATGATCCAGATCCAGAGATGCCACCAACTGGGACGCCAACACATCCCATCAGTATCTCCAGCGGTTCTTCCTACGCAGGATCGCCATATCAAGGCCCCGACTCATGGGCCGAAAGGTGGAACACATACAAGTGGGAATTTACCCCTTCTTTTCACAACTCTCCTCCAAAACCTCCATTGGAGGAACCGTATCTTCAGGCGGTTACTCCACCGCCATTGCCCGTTGAGGAACCACCTCAACAACCACCACAACCACCTCCTTAGCCCACAAGGCGGAGGAGGAATGCACAGATGTCCGTGCGAGGGGGACCGAGGTTCAGTTCCCCACAAGCTTCAAGTACTTACCCTCCAATCCCTGAAGATCCACAAATGGGTGGACCTTCTCACGCGGTGCCAGAAAATGATCCCCCGCCAGTTACTTTTGCACCACAGCCACCGCCAATGGGTTATGAAAACCGAATACCTACTTACCCAGGTTCATCTGGGTATAACCCATTTGAATATCAAGCTCCTGCGGGTTATGAATATCAAGCCCCTGCCCAAGATCCATATCTTGAGGCAGCTCAATTTAATGCACTTTATCCCTCACCATTTCCTCCAGTATACCCAACTGGGTATCCTGTGCAAGGGTATCAATACCCTCCTTACTAGCAGCAACCTCCACCTCCACAATTGCAAACACAACAAATCCTACAGAGGTTGGATCAGGTTGAACAAAAAGCGGAGGAACGCGATAAAAAGCACAACAAATTTCTTAAGGGTCTCGCGAACTTCATAAAGGGCAAGAAGAAGTAGAAGTTTATTTTATTTTGTATTGTAATTTCAATTAAGTTCCTGCGTGGACATTTCATTTCTGTATTAGTCCCTGCGTGGACTTGTTTCTTTCCTTTAGTCCCTGCGTGGACAGTATGTTTATTCCAAGACCCGTATAGGGCATCTTTTGTAATCTTTTAGTATTTTAATGGAATTTCTTTTAAAATTTATATATGTGTATTTTATTACATCATCGTGCAAATATCATTTCAATATTTAATTGATCTGCTAAAGAAATTTCAAAAGATGTTCTTAAGGGTATAACCTAGCCAATGTTAATGGCTATGATGGTACAACCCTCTTATGATAATGATTCCTTGTTAACATCTGAAAATATGTTAACACTCTTAGCAGTGTGACTTGAGAGACCACACTAGCTTCCAAAAGTACTTGGATCTTCCAAGCCACCCTCATGGCCTATATGATCAATATGAATCATGGCTATTAACATCAAATATGATGTCTTTAAAGAACATCCATTTGAGGTGTTCTGCCTTCGGGCCAACTTGTAATTGTGACAAAGATAGTTATATTTATAACTTCTTGTCCAAAAAGGCAATGAACTCTGTTCGACCCTTGAAATCACCGATCCAAGAGATCATTGATAATACTTGAATTGTCCTAGTGACAAGGCATTTTGTGCCATCTAAATGTCCTTCGAGACGAGTCTTTGTGCTATACGAAAATGTCTTTAAGACATTGACGGTTGTGACTTGTGTTCCCTGTCTGATAAATATAAAGGATTATATCCTACTTGATTGCCAATATGTGACAACCGGTGATTTACAGCTCTTAATTACGTGATTAACAGGTGATTAACGCGATAATAAATAGTGTTTACAGCGCAAATTAACTTAATTAGGCCTTTGGAGTGCCTAGGAACGTCTATCTGACTTTACAGTGCGCGAACGGTGATTTGCGGAGAAACATGCTAAACGTTAAGCGATAACGAAACGAAACCGTATGAAATACTGACAACGCCGACAAATACGGATTTTCTACGAGTATTTTATATTTATGAGTTTAATTTTGTGAATTTATTTGGGCTTCCGTGCGACACAAACGCAAACGTGAACTAAAAACGCGATAGCTGGAAACGCATCGGCAACGAAACGGAAGCGACGGAGACGCCTGTCACCTTCAAAACTTACATTTTACGCTATATTTAGCTCCGTAATAAAATTTTTGTAACTACAGTCGAAACCGGATCGAAAAACGGATTAAAGACGACAACGATATAATTTTTCGCGATTATTACCGTAATCGACAAACGAACGCGCCACACGACAAACGCCACTATTATACGCCTTTTAATTTTAAAATTTTATTCTTGCGACACTTATGGAGTTTGGGTTACGATATCGGGTCTCGTAGAAATTACGAGTCACTTAAACTCGGGGATTGGGTTTGTGGGCCTTGGGCCCAAGCCCAAAGCCCACTAACTAAAACTCTAAGTATATATATATCTTAGTGTACCCTATCCCTCATTTGGGAAAACCTCAGACAAACATACATACACACAACCAAACTGCATATTTTGGTTTTCTTGAAGATCTATACAAGATCTATACAAGATCTACAAAATCTCTACAAGATCTACAAGATCACTACAAGATCTACAAAATATCTACAAGAGATCTTGTCTCAAAGGATGAAACATCTAACCTGAATGTAATTTGAATACATAAAAGACAATAAAAACCTTCCATATTTCCCTCACTCTATTAATACACAGAACTTGACCCTCTCCTTCTCATCTACAAATAAACCCACAATACACACACATATTACTCTCACCTCTCTTTGTCTGCAAATATATACACACAGACAAGACAAACACACACAAATTAGACATCAGACCAAACCCTCCTTCACCCTCTCGTTAACCCCTCCTTCTCTCTACAAAGACCAGCCAGCCACCAACATTTGGTGGCAGCATGTGATGATAGCGGCAGATGGCTGCTTCGAACGGAACGGAGAAGAGAGGAGCCGGAGGATCCGGCTGTGTTTTCCAGCGAGAGACCCCCCCCTTTCGATCAGCAAGGTGGACCACCACCACCACTGTCGGGTGGTGGTGAGCGACGGATAGATCAGAAAAGAATGAATCAGAGAGAGGAGGGAGAATCGGAGGATGAGAGAGCGGCGACTGTTTCTCCGGTTACCGACAGGTCCGAGCATCGGAGACGAAGGAGTAGAGCCGCCGCTCACGGCGGCGGCGGAGGTGGTCGTCGACGGCGGTACAGCCGCCAGAGTTCACAGCAGCGGCGGTGGTGCTTTAATTTCTTTCCGACGAACCTTACGGTAAAGCCTTCAAGTTCCTGTTCTTTTATTTCTTTGATGAAGATCTTTTATGTTACGATGATGATAATGATGAATCGTTGCGGAAGATGACGATGATTTACTGCTGTAGATGATGAGGTTTTGGTTCAGACTTGTTTTGGTGTGGTTCAACTCGGTTGACTCGGTCAAACCGAGTCAACTCAGTCAACCACAACCGGTCAACACCGGGTCAGATGGTTCGATTACGGGTGCGATTTAATGTTTCGGGTCAGTGTGGTTCGGGTTTTGTTGGGATCAACTCTAATCTGTTTTGGTTCGGGTCTCGCGGCTCGGTCAGACTCAGTTTCGGTCAACAGAAGTCAGCAACGGTCAATGGTTAGGGTCAACCGGTCAGATGTGGGTTCGGGTCAAACCGGTCAACACTAACCTTGGTAAAGTATTGATGATGATGTTTCATTATATAGTTATTCTGATTTGTCATAACGTGACGTCGAGCTCCAACCCGAACCAACTAACATAATCATCATGAAAATAAAAAGATTTTAGACTCATAACAGATTTTGTTGTTATCGTGCTTATATACTTATGTACATAATAATCAAAAACCGAATTTATACGCGATATAATAGTATATATATGTTAAATTTTACAAGACAAGAAAGCGGCGTTTGAATTAAATGAAAGATACTTGTATATTGTTGAAAAGTTGATTGTTGAATTTTGAAAAATAACGACACTTTAGTTGTCGGGGCCGTCCAAAAACAGAGGAAACTCTGCCCGTTTTTCATGAAAAACCGTAAAACAAAACGCATTTTATTATCCAATAAACTATCGGATTCAACTAAAACTTTTAGAAAAAAAAAAAACAATATACAAGTACGTTACTACTTTCAACGACACTTTACAACTTGCGAAAACGACGAATTCGGATATTATGTACGACAATAAATATGGTTATTATATTTATTCTAAACTCCGAAATTTCGACAATTCTTTTATAAAAATAAATATAGTTTATATATTTATTTCGGATATCAAACAACACGACGATTCTTTTATTAAAATAAATATAGTTTATATATTTTATTCAAATATCGTACAACACGAATTCTTTTATAAAAATAGATATAGTTTATCTATTTATTTCAAACATCCAAAAACTCGATGATAATTTTATAAAATAAATATAACTTTTTATATTTATTTAAATGTCGAAACGACCTTTAATTATATGTTGACAAATATATACAAGACACAATACGAGCTTGTTATATATTACTTTTATACGAATATTCTTACATACACATACGACTTCTCGTGACGACAAAGCGATCTTATCGCTATATTTATATATTCTTATATAAATATTTATATATTTTAATAATCTCTCGAGAACTAAGTCTTCCAAGACTTATTAATTACCGACAATAAGCGTACTAAATACAACTCACTCGTTTTTATTAAGTTCATAACTTACGTCGAATCGCCCGGTTAACGATTCGGTAGAGCTTAGTGACACGTAGTTTAGTTATCGCTTTTATTTAGAAACTTATAAGATATTCCGTGTTAGGAATATTTTAGAATGCACGCTAGCGAGTCACGTCTTGGAAACGACATCACGAAGTCGTATTTAGCTAGCTTTGCACATGGAAATCCAGGTGAGTTCATAACCCCACCTTTTTACGGTTTTACATTTTTATAAATGTTTTCGGGGTGGAAAGACATGCACGTTTTTCAGAAACATACAAAGTTTTCGATAAACAAAGATTGCATATTTTAGACAAAGCACGTTTTGCAAGGACATACAAAGTTTTTTGAACGAACAAAAACTCATATTTCTAAATCATGTTACGAAGGGATTTCAAGGAACTCAAATGGTTTACGAATGAATCATACTAAATATACCGGTTTTACAAAACAAATGCGTATTATCGAAAAGTGAATGATTTTCATGACTAGGGATGGGATCGTCTAGTTATAATAATGGGACTGGGTTGGTCTGCGTTTGAGAAACGGGACACCCAGAGAGTACATGTTACAAAATGATTACATACAATTACAATTGGTATGGTTAGCTTTGGAAAGTACAGTAGATCATGTGAATGGGTAGGCGCATACTTAAGGCCATCAATCCTCGTTGTACGACCGAGGGACATAAGTGATAGATCTATTTGGGTGTAGCGAGCCCCATCCATGAGTCCGCCGAATGGGCCATGTGGTGACTATGTCTTACAGCCGGAAGCCCGGTACAAAGTCTACTAGGTTTGAGTCTTCCTGCACCATGTCACGTTTATTAATGTATTAGCTACACATTAATTGATCTGTTTCCTTGTTGCTTTCATACCGGGGTTTTACAAATTACATACCATGTTTTATACAAATTCAAAGCATAGGATTATGCAGGCATGAAGTCAAAGTCAGGGTGGGCATTGACGGTTATACAAACTTTACATATACAAGAGTTTACAAATACATGGTTTTACGAACATAATGCGTTACAAATACAAAGTTTCCATATAACTTGACAAGAAAATGATTTTTAAATTCGTTTTCTCAATAATATTTCACAAACTGGTTATCGAAAAGATTTGTTTTAAATCTTTCCCAAACAAACTATGAACTCGCTCAACTTTATGTTGATTTTTCGCATGTTTCTTTCTCAGGTTACTTTTCAGAAATTATGGCACGGTTGGAATAGGAGAACCATGTGGAGTCGAGTACTTAGTGGGCGTTCAATTTTCTAGAAGTCTTAGCTTATTTGCTTCCGTTGTGCAATGAAGATACCAGTCCAGTCACGCCAGCTCTGATATTTCGGGGTGTGACACAGTAATGGTTCGTTTGTAGCCTAGGCAAATCATGATCCAATAAATTTTGACTTATTATTCAAAATGGTCTATATGGTTTATTAATACCATGACCATCAAATCATCAAATGCGATGATTCTTTATATAATCTAAATAAATCATTATTGTTTAATTTTAGAATTCAAATCATGGCTGGCTCCGATGAAGTTAATAGTCATCCAGTAGAAGGAAACAATAATGATACCAGGATAAATGTTGTAACACCCCGTGTTTTCATAAGTCAAAGTCAAAGTCAAGGTCATAGTCAACGACCGATTTCGCGCAACTTGACTCGTAGAAATTTCTTTATTTAATTCGTATTATGTGGAGTAAGTGTTGTTAATGACAATGATCGATGTGTGTTAATCGTTAATCAACCGACTTACGACTGTGAATTATAGGAAGTAACAATACGATAGAAATAACTAATCAATAATCAAGCTATGCTAATCGAATCGACTTCTAATCGCAACTCGAGCTACGAATTTTACTTTTTATATACGTGTGTGTGTGCCTTACGTGTTACCTGTGCATGTTTACTTATGTTGTGTTGTGTTAATCAAGTAAACTCAATCGAAACTCGAAATGCAATCGAACTCGAATCGTGAACGAACTATGATAAATGGTGGAAAATAGATTATGCGAGATATGAGTGTTTGGGACTGAAGGTAATTTGATTAGGAAACCCTATCGTATCGTACCGCTCGCAATCGAAATCGAAATATCAAAAATCGTCGCGCAAAACACTCAAGGGGTGCGACTGATCGATCAGGCTCCCAGCTGATCGAACAGCCAGCCGAACGGACTGCTGTCCGATCGGACAGGCTGTCCGATCGAGCTGCCTGGCCGATCGGCCAGCACTTACCCCTTTGGCATCCTATAAATACCCCTGTCATTGTCATTCTTTCCACTTTTGGAAACCTCTGACCGACCAGCACGCTCAGCTCACCTTTTCGCAGATTTCTCTCGATTCCGGTAAGTTTTCGTCCTAATTCTTGTACTTTCTTGATCTATACACACTCCTGCACCTTTCTATCTTTCAAATCTTAACTTTTAACCGTGAAATCATCAAGAATCAAGTGTTCTAGGATGATGTCATCATGGGTTCCTGAAGAACTTCATGATTTGGCCTCAATCCACCAAGAATAGCTTGGATCTGACCGATTTCCACATAAACAAACAAAGATCTGTAGTAGATCTAAACATACACACGGTGAAAAAGGATTGAAAGAGGGATATTCCAACCTTCTTTCAACTCTTTTACGCTCAATGCCGTCAACCGATAGAAACGGGGACTGTGACGTTTTGCAAATCACTTCGATGGATTGCATGGCTCAGGATCCGTATGCTACCCACGAGGTTAACCGGTCACGGGTTAAACGTTAAACTCCGTTTCGAACAGTTCACCGGCCGGGTTTGGGTGATTCTTGCCCGCGCGAGGGAAACAAGTAAGAACGAGGATTCTGTGGTTCGACTCGTCGTCAAAATACCTCGATATAACGAAAAACAAACCAAAACAGCCAAGTGTTAGACGAATAGGCTGATCAGGTCAGGAAGCTGACCGATCGGACTGCTGTCCGAATGGACAGCCAGCCGATCAACCGACCAGCCGATCGGCTAACACATGGTCCCACACAATCACTTAACCTATTTTGAAGACTAGTATTGAACGAACTGTTGTTCGATCGAACTACTGTCCGATCGGATTACTCTTTGGATCATGAGATACTATGCGTCAATACTTAATCGATTTTTCAACGTGTTCAATGCACTAGAAGTGCCACCCGATCGAACAGCCGTCCGATCAGGTGACACCCTGTTGTCCGATCGAACAGCAATTGTGTTATTCGATCGATCAACTATCCGATCCATTGCACAATACTTTACATTTCATTTAAAGTCTTTGACTAGTTGACATGTCCGATCGAACACCTGTCCGATCGAACACATGTCCGATCCAAAGACTAAACATTGCAATTCATTTGAATGCCTAACTGATCGGGTTGCCGGCCGATCGGACAGCCGTCCGACCGACCTGAAAGGTAAAGGTACTTCAATATTTTCAAATGCTACAATGAAAACTTCAAAAGTCAAACCATCATACACAAACACATTCATCTCATAGGAAGAAACAATCCACTCGAACAGCCATCCGATTGGCCTACCGACCGACCGGACAGCGGACCGAACGGACTGTCAGCCGAACGGTCAGCCGTCCGATCGAACTACCGTCCGATCGACCAGCTGTCCGACCCTCCAACACTTGTTCTCCGTTTTACATTTCACTTATCGTTATGCTATCGAATCTATTCAGGCTAACCGTACTCGCTAAGCGCTCCCTTCAATCCATTAATCGCTGTGAGTATACTCGATCCCTTTTTGCTTTAAGCACTTTTGGGTGTTACATACGTTACGAATATTCAAACTACAATTATCACACTACTCAAACTATTTGAATGCTAACCGTTAATGCATGTTATACGTGGCTTATGAATGCTTGTTTTTATGTTTACACATGGAATGCTGTCTACCTGCCTTAGCAACGATAGTACTATAGTTTGGACTCAGCACCCGTTCACACGGGGGTTGTTAAGGATCGTTTACTTGCATGGATTACGGTAGTAATCATGTATTGCGAACTGCCTCGGGCAGTCAACCCGCAGTCATTGGTATCGATGGATCTATGTCGATAACTAACGTGCTTCATTTCACTATGTGTACGTGCTGGTTATGCATAAACGAATTCGAACTCTATATGCTATTATCAAACTTGTATGCTCACCTTTACATTTTATGTATTGACTTTATTTTAACGTATGTGACAGGTGCTTAGGACGCATATGTGGTAGGAATTTGAAGCTAGAATAACGCTTTAGAGCCCAACAAATAGTTGTCAGTAGATAACGAATCAAGGGTCTCTAGAAGCAGATAAACAATTGTTGTCTATTTAAATCTGAGTTGTTGGAACAGAATATTTGACTGGATTTACGTCTGTAATAATTATTTTGCTGTTTGAGATACGGTATGGGACGTATTATTTAAATTGAATAGTATTGATAATTGTTATGGAAACTTCTGGACAATCTGTTTCGCTCAGTGCCGCGCCCCGATGATTCCGCCATCGGTTGGGGTGTGACAAATGTTACTGGTGCTGAATTACAAGCAATGATAAACACAACAGTTGCTCAAGTTGTGGACAAAATGTTCAAAGAATCGAGTAATGTGCGGTCTAAAACTCATACAAAGTCCCTATCGCATTCGCATACATTGAAAAAGGATGATTCTCGACACCCATCCAATCAAAAGAGTGAACCTCAGAGGCAAATTGTCGTTAATCAGGCTCCCAAGTACAACAAGGGTTGTACTTACAAATATTTCGTCTCTTGTAAACCAAGAGATTTCACGGGAGAAAAGGGAGCTATTGACTGTATGAACTGGTTAGACGAGATGGAAACCGTGATTGATATCAGTGGGTGTGCTAAGGAGGACATCGTTAAGTTTGTGTCTCAGTCCTTCAAAGGCGATGCCTTAACTTGGTGGAAAGCTTTGTTGCAGTCCACAGGAAAGGTTCCTCTGTATAACCTTTCCTGGAATCAATTTTTGATCTTTTGAAGGACACTTACTGTCCCCAGCATGAGGTAGAAGGGGTGGAGACTGACTTCCTCACTCTAGTCATGAAAGATTTGGATTGCAGGTCTTATGTGACCAGTTTTAACTCGATGTCTCGACTCGTCCCGTATCTGGTCACCCCAGAACCCAAACGCATTGCGCGTTTTATAGGTGGTTTAGCCCCTGAGATTAAGGGAAATGTCAAGGCTTCTAAGCCTGCTACATATAGATCGGCTGTAGATCTATCATTATCACTTACTCTTGATGTTGTAAGGATTAAGTCAAAGAAAACCACCGAGGAAGGGAAGAGGAAGAGGGAGGATGACCAGTCCCACCAGTTAAACAGGAAAAAGAAAGGAAACTCTGGTTTCAAGAAAGGGCAGTCTGGTGACAAGCCCAGGTGTAAAACTTGTGATAAGTGGCACTTTGGGAAGTGCAATCAGGATCCACAAGCTAAGCCTTGTGGAATCTGCAAAAAGAAAGGGCACAAGACTCTGAAGTGCCGAAACCTTAAGGATGCAACCTGCTATGGTTGCAATGAAAATGGGCACATCAAGACAAATTTCCCTAAAAATGCCAAGAAGCCTGATGAGGCAAAGAAAACCAATGCTAGGGTTTTCAGATGAACGCCAGGGAGGAGGTGAATGACGATAACGTTATAACAGGTACCTTCCTCATTAATGATATTTATGCTAGAGTTTTATTTTATTCAGGTGCTGATAAGTCTTTTGTAGACCATAAGTTTAGTAAATTACTGAATCTGCCTATTATAACTCTAGACATAAAATATGAGGTAGAGCTCGCAGATGGTACCTTAGAAACCGCTTCAACTCTTCTTGATGGATGCGTTATATCCATTAAGAATCATTCTATCCCGCTATCCCTTTTGCCAATGAAATTGGCCGGGTTTGATGTAGTTTTAGGCATGGATTGGTTATCGCATAACCAAGCCCAAATAGACTTCGATAAGAAACTAGTTAACATCAAAACCCCAACTGGTGAATTGGTCACCATTCATGGTGATACTCACTATGGTTTGCCCGATAATGTGTCTATACTTAAAGCATCGAAGTGTCTGAAGAATGGATGTGTCATCTACATGGTACAAGTGACAGTGAATAACCCGAAACCCAAGATTGAAGACATCCCAATTATCTCTGAATACCCTGATGTCTTTCCTGATGAGCTACCTAGATTACATCCTGAGAGGCAAGTCGAATTCAGGATAGACATTCTACCAGGAGCGGCACCGATTGCACGAGCTCCTTACCGTCTAGAACCTATGGAAATGAAAGAGCTAAGAACCCAATTGGATGATTTACTGGAAAAGGTTTTTATACAACCCAGCTCATCGCCTTGGGGAGCACCCATACTATTTGTGAAGAAGAAGGATTGATCAATGCGTCTATGCATTGATTATCGTGAGCTAGACAAGGTAACGATCAAGAATCGTTATCCATTGCCCAGGATCGACGACTTGTTCGACCAACTTCAAGGGGCAAGCTTCTTCTCGAAGATTGATTTGAGATCTGGGTATCATCAACTCAAAGTTAGAACAAAAGATGTACCTAAGACAGCGTTTAGAACAAGGTATGGCCACTACGAGTTCTTAGTGATGCCTTTTGGGCTCACTAACGCATCTGTCGTATTCATGGACCTCATGAATCGAGTCTGCAAGCCATACTTAGATAAGTTTGTCATTGTCTTTATAGACGACATACTTATTTATTCTCGTAGTCAAGTTAACCACGAGAAACACCTTCGGTGTATCTTAGGATTCCTACGACAGGAGAAGCTATATGCTAAATTCTCCAAATGCAAGTTCTGGCTTCGCGAAGTCCAATTTCCTGGGCATGTTGTGAGCGAGCGTGGTATCCAAGTAGATCCCATTAAAATAGAGGCAATCATGAACTGGGAAGCACCTAAGACACCTACAGAGATTCGCAGCTTTTTGGGATTAGCTGGATATTACAGAAGATTCATTGAGAGCTTCTCAAGAATAACTGCACCATTGACTACTCTGACTCGTAAGAATGTAAAGTTTGATTGGGGTCCTAAACAACAAGAGTCTTTTGATATTCTTAAGCAGAAATTGAGCAATGCTCCTGTATTGACATTGCCTGAAGGGATAGAAGAATTTGTCGTGTACTGTGATGCTTCACACACCGGTATGGGTTGTGTGCTTATGCAGAGAGGCAAGGTGATTGCCTATGCATCACGATAACTAAAGGTGCATGAAAAGAATTACACCACCCACGATTTGGAGTTGGGTGCCGTTGTATTTGCACTTAAATTATGGAGACATTACTTATATGGAACTAAATGTGTAATATATTCGGATCACAAAAGTCTCCAACACTTATTCAATCAAAAGGATCTTAATATGAGGCAACGCCGTTGGATGGAGCTCTAAAATGATTATGATTGCGATTCGCTACCACCCTAGCAAAGCGAATGTAGTAGCTGATGCTCTAAGTCGAAAGGAAAGAGTCAAACCTATAAGGATTAATGCCAAGAGCATTGAACTTAAGAACAACTTGAATGAAAGGCTGTTAGCTGCTCAAAAGGAAGCTACATTGGAAACTAACTTTCCAAGTGAAAAGTTAGGTGTAACAGCTGATCAGTTGTTACCTGGCAAGGATGGAATCCTTAGATTGAATGGTAGAATCTGGGTTCCTATCCATGGAGGACTTAGAGATATAATCCTCCAGGAAGCTCACAATTCCAGATACTCAGTTCACCCTGGAGGTGACAAAATGTATCAAGATTTGAAAGCCAATTATTGGTGGATAGGTTTGAAGAAATCTATAGCCACACATGTAGCTAAATGTCTGACATGCGCTCAGATTAAAGCTGAACATCAAAAGCCATCAGGTTTGCTACAGCAACCAGAACTTCCCACATGGAAGTGGGAGATGCTAACCATGGATTTTATAACCAAGTTACCAAAAAAGACATGGAAATGATACTATATGGGTCATAGTTGACAGACTGACTAAGTCAGCACACTTCTTACCCATCAAGGAGACTCAAGCTCCGACAAGCTAGCTCAGTTGTATGTGGATAAGATTGTATCTCTCCACGGAGTGCCATTATCTATTATATCCAATAGAGATACTAGATACACCTCTCATTTTTGGAAAAGCTTCCAACAATCATTAGGCACTCGTTTGAAGTACTGCTTACCATCCCCAAACAGATGGACAAAGTGAGCGTATAATTCAAACTTTGGAAGACATGCTTCGTGCATGTGTTATTGACTTGGGTGGTAGTTGGGATGACCACCTACCGTTGATCGAGTTCTCCTATAATAATAGTTACTATACTAGCATTCAGGCTGCGCCTTTTAAGGCAGTGTATGGGAGGAAATGCAGAACGCCTGTTTGCTGGGTAGAAGTGGGAGAAACTCAAATATCAGGACCTGATATAGTCCTTGAAACAACGGACAAGATTGTCCAAATTCATGATCGCCTAAAGGCTGCCAGGGATAGGCAGAAAAGTTATGCTGATAAGAGGCGAAAACCTCTAAAGTTTGAGACAGGCGACAAAGTCATACTAAAAGTATCACCCTGGAAAGGTGTGATGCGTTTTGGTAAGAAGGGCAAGCTAAGCCCAAGGTATATCGGACCATTCGAGATCATCGAATGTGTCGGCAGTGTAGCTTATAAGCTAAACTTGCCTGAAAAGCTTAGTGGAATTCACAATGTGTTCCACATCTGTAATTTAAAGAAATGTCTAGCTGATGAATCGCTAGCAACGTCTCACAAAGACGTACAGATTAATGAAAGCCTGAGGTTTGTTAAAAGACCTATATCGATCGAGGATCGATAGGTTAAAAAGCTCCGAAGGAAGCACGTGCCTAGAGTGAAAGTTAAATGGGATGCCCGTAGAGGCCCTGAATATACATGGGAGGTTAAGTCCACTATGCGGCAGAAGTATCCTCACTTGTTTCAGTAAATCTTGGGGTCGAGATTTCTTTTAAGGGGGTGAGGATGTAACACCTCGTAAAAAAACGTGTCCAATTATGTAAAGACATGTGTCATAAACTCTAAATATGTAAAAAAAACTGAGTTTGAAGGGACTAAAAGTGTCAACATGCCAAACTTGTGCCTCTGAATGACCACACACGATGAATATATTCTTAAACGAGTAATTATTCGGATATAAGAAGCCGTTTGTGAAAGTAATCGAAAGATTATAAACTACAGGGGTTAAACGTGTCAACATGTTAATTCTTACCTCTGAGTGACCTTTTAACGAACCCGGGGCTTCGTAATGTTCAAATATACTCTCAAGAACAAGTGATATCAAATTCACAAGGTTTTGAGATCGTTATGTATTATTTACGTAAGTTTCCAAGAATAAGGGTTAAAAGCGTCAACGAGCTGAAACTTGTGATTTCGGTGATCGTTTAACGAATCCAGACCTAACGGTGTTTGGTTATACTCCCATGACCCTCTACAAACTAACTACAAAGGCCATTTGTGCCTAAAATGAAAGTTATATAAGTTATAAAGGACCAGGGACTGAAAATGCCAAACTTGAAACATTTTTCACCTGAAATGGGGAGTGTCGCGGGGCGCGTAAACCCACCCCATATCCTACGCGGGCCGCGACAGAAGACCCAGTGCAGAAAAACACTGCCAGCTGCAGGTTTCTGCACATAACCGACTCAAACACTTGAATTTCGATACCAGGAGCTTGTTGATGTTTTATTTTTACCACTAGGACACCTGTGATGATCCTAAACACTCCCATTACACCTGTGATGATCTTGAGTCATGATCTTCAAGTATAAATAGGCCCCCTTAGTGCCTTGTTTCATTGCTCATATCACTTTTCACTTCTCCTCTCAAATTCTGGGATTCCTGATCATAAGGAAGCTCATTTTAGTAGAAAAGATTTGCTATGACCCTTTGTAAGTGTCTTAGCCCCCTCTTTAGTTCAGTTTTGTTAAATAAAAACCGAAAATTCAAAGTTACGTAAAATGGCTTTGACTCTCGGTTTAGACCTAAACGGTCCAGCCATTGTTCGAGGAGAATATGGCTACGTGATAGTAATTAGGTGTGTGTTAATCCCTCAAAATGGCACATCCTAATTACCACGTTTACTTAGTTAATTGTCGGGTCAAAGTAGTTAAGTAAAAAGTCAAACTAGTCAATTTTTAAATAAAAACATAATCTGATAATGTAGAAGGTACAAACCATATTTTATCACTTTAATAACTTGGTAATCATTATTAGAACATGTCTAAGCATGTTCAACCCGACAATTCTGAGTTTAGGGTCGGTTCGCAACCGAAAGTCGCAAAAGCTTGACTTTTGCTTTGACTTTCAGTTCTGACCCGATTGAGCTTAATTCTTTTATGTTTTAAGCTTCCATTAGGACCATGTTATGCTGTAGTATAACCCTCTGAGGTTATATTACCTGGTCATTAGTATTCTGGATTATATGCTAGTTTCCGTTATTATGCTTATAATTACCCATTTTGCCCTTTTGAACTAAAAATGAGATTTTTGTATATGTGACCATACATATAGGTTAAGTACTGATATATAACCATGTCAAAATCATTTTGACATAATTTTCTGGTCTCAAATTAAAGATATGTAGGACATCGTAAATTTGAACTTTTTATTAATTAAATTACGCTATTATGCATAAAGCACGTTTAAACATGGATTTTGACCCAAAACTCATTACCAACTGTTATGATATTATTTTTAGGGATTTTTGGAATATTGGGTCAGATTATAAACTGACCATATCATTGAGTTCTCGTATAAATTCCTTAATTGACGATATTGCCCTTTTTGCTAATAAAATGTGATTTACATATGTTTAACATGCCAAACCTTTTTTTACTGATTTGATATGAAAAATAAAATATTTTAAACATTCAAGGCTGATAAAAATCTCAGAATCACATAAACAACTCAAATATCGTCAATTATCGACTTTTACGCTAATTAGGTGCATAGTATGGTTTAAAACCATATTTAACACCTAAGACTTGTTATCTTCTGAATTTATAAATAAATTTTAGAGTAAATTGCCATTTTAGTCCCTGAGTTTTGTCCAAATTTGCCATTTTGATCCAAATAGTTTTATTTTCCCCCCTGGGTCCCTGACTTTTACATTTGTTGCCATTTTGATCACTTTGCCTAACTCCATCCAAAAACCCAGTTACTCTTTTCAATTTAAACCTTTTCAGTTGCCATTTTGACCCAGTTACTCAGGGACTAAAATGGCAATTTACTCTAAATTTTAATATTTTTACAGTAGGTATAAGTCATGAACTCAGATTTCCAATAATGTCCTTAAAAGCATATGTGAAATGACCAAAATACCCTTTCGGGGCATAGTTTTGTCAAAAATGGTAAATCTCACATATGAATGTTATCCTACTATTTTAACACCATAAAATAAATATTTTTACTGAATACTTTAGACCTGAATATCAGTTTACTATAAAACCTCTTTTATAAATATTAAAATGACCAAAATGCCCTTACGGGACTTAAATTGGTTTTAAATATTTTTTTGGGCATATATATTAACATCCTACTGATGTATTAACATATTTTAAGCATAATAACATATGAGACTTGTATATAGTTCATTTGGTTGCCCGTTATGCATTTACGCGTTCGGTTCGGGTTATGTAACTAATTTACATAAATTTGCCGAAATGGGTTTAACCTTATCATTAAATCTTCAAAATCCAGAATGTGTTTAGTTTACCCATATTATACAAGTATCCAAACTTGTCGGGTCTGAATCACATTCCATTCCGGTCTCTGCTTAATCTAGCGTTTTGAACCGTAAAGTATCTTTCAAACTAACCGGTCTAAGTCTTTGACTTAAATAAAGACCCGTTAGTATCCTAATAGGTTATTAAACCTTCTATATAGATTAAGTAGCTTCGGTAGAAGGTATTTACATAAGGCTGTAGGAAACATACGGCTGAGTTACATCCTTACACATCTAGCTCAGGTAAATACTTTTAACTTATTTTCCCTTATACGGTATTATAATAATACAGCTTGGTCGGGTATGAAATCATTTAATCGGATTGTGATTAATAAATTTGCATAACCCGTTTTAATCTGTTTTGTTTGATAACATAAACATTGGGGGTTAATACGACCGTGTCCTAGATATCCTCGGCTCATTTCATTCGTAAATGACCACGGCCTATGCACGGGGTGTAGGTATACACCTGACAGATGCAAATGCTAAATAACCCACATGATGGGGATAACTCCTTTGTGGGTTTTATAGTGGTGAGTCGGTTAATCATGACCGGCTTCCAAACCGGCCCCATATGTATGACAAACATGTAAAACTGTATACAAGATTTTATTAAAGATTGTCTGTTGGGATTGAACCCTACCAGAGGAACAGATAATGTAAAGCCAAAACCAGGTCACAACAGAGGATTCACAATAAACAGTAGTTTACACTTTGCTCTCCCCTTGACAGTGGTTATCTATCAGCTGATGAACCTTAAAGTACTGCTCTAAATAACAACTGATGATCCAAACGCTGATGTAATCCTAAAGACTGCTGATGACAAACTCTGTCGCTCTATCTACTGCTGTCTCTTAAGTGCTGCTGAAGACACAAACACTGCTCATTCAAGGACTGATCACCTTTGAAGAAAGCACTGATGTTGTTGTTGAGCATCAGTGCTTAGGCTACAACAGTGGAACGTGAAGCAGTTGTTTCCTCATGTTTTGTATTTTATTTACAATCAGTTGTTAGACATCAGTAGTTTGTATAAGGACAGTGTCTACAGGTTGTTAGGTTGTTAGATGTCACTTTCATGGTGACGTCAGCTAAGGTACACCAGTGGTTTGGTTTGCCTATAAATGTAACAGTACCCTGTACTGTTACATTTGATTGACTGAGCGGGTTCTTCTCCTCATGTCTAATCCTTTCATCTTGTGTGCAACCAACCTTGGGGCATCAGGCTGAGGGGGAGTATAGTTTGTAAGCATGACTGTAATCTTTTGCTTTGATTTGTAATCTTTTGACTCTATGTGAAGCAATTGTTTATCAAACTATTTTCTCCTTTGATTGTGTTTACCAAGTTTGTTTTCATTTCCGCTGCACTTTACATGTTTTCATATTTACAAATCGTTCCAAACATACAAACAAACACAATCATGAGAGCCTCCGATCCTAACAATTGGTATCAGAGCCTGGACAGTCAAATTCGATCTAACAATCAATTTGGCATAACAGTTCGGCTCAAAATTCATTGATACTAAGGTTGGTTGTATTTTGTTGAAAAACAGAGTATCGAGTAAATCATGTTCAAAGTGGTTATTCAAAAACTCTGTTTATCAACCAAGATGTCATATGACACACAAATTTCATACAACAAGTGATATCATGCACAAGTCACTCATAGTTTTCAGATCTGTAAACATATGTGATAAATTATGGGATTGTTCTATATTCTCAAAATTGATTTCAACTGTTGTTTTGATATTTGTGATGTTTTCATTAAATACTAAAGTATGATCCTCAGAATAACAAAACCTATGATTCATAAGACATTAGTGTTTTGATTTTCTATAAAGAGGAAATTAAGACTTTAGTTATTTAGATCTTATGTGTAGAAAAACAGGTTGAGATCCTCAAAAGGAACAAATCAACTTTGTCTAAATACACTAAGAAAAACAGGGGTCAACATAGTCCGTATCGTATGTGGTGTGAGATTGGTTGAAAAACTTGTGCAAACATGACCAAGTCTCTCAAAACATTACTGCAAAATGATTTTGGACTAAAAATCACAAAAACTCGAAAGTGTGTTTATCTCAAAACTTTTGAAGTCAAAAGAAAAGAGTATAAACGTAAAACACTTAAGAGTCAAAGCTTGGGGTAATAATGGTCATTAAGCAACTATGTGCATTCATCTGTTCAGAAAAAGGTGTTTATGCCAGTTAATGAACTCCAAAGAGGACTAGACAAATGTTTAAAAATATATCCATGTGTCCTCAGGTTTGCAATCAACTGACAAAGAAAATGGTACCAAACAGTGGTCAAAATGTATTCCAAAAGTTTTCTACCACTGTTGTCAAACTACTGACCATTTTTCAAAAACCTGTGAGTGATGTGATTATATTCTCTATTGAAATTATACCAGATCTTTTTGATACTATTCTTAGAAAATCCTTTAACCATTTTTTTTGTTGTGTTCAAAGGATTTTCTCGAATAACCAGGATATATTATTCATTTTTTTGGGAATAATGTATTTGGAACTTATGCTTGTTTTTGTTGGCAATAGTTTCAGCTCCTGTCAGGATGTAATACCTTATTTTTGTATGGTATTAGTGTCCTCATAAATGGGTCAAAAGGAAATGGTACATATGTCATGATCATGTCATACTCAGGTTTGCTCCTAAATTTTTATCAAAGGTTGATTGCAAACTGTGCTTAAATTACTAAGGTACTCATGTGTTAATTGAATATTAAACAAAAATGAGTTGCCTTAGTAAAAAGTTTTCATCATCTGGGGTACTAAACCACTGTCTTTCAAAATTGACATGTGGCAAAACCTTGAATGAAAATCTTCAAAACTGTTGCTGAAACACCTGTCCTTCAGAGTTGTACTATTTACCCTAACCACTGTTTTGTTCCAACGTCTGATCTCTAAACACTGTCCACTGCTGAAAGTTAACCACTGATCCCTCATTTTCTTGAAAAGCACTGATGCTCAAAATCAGTATCTTATCCACTGATAGTAAAAATCATCCACTGCCCATAATTTTTACCGTTGTAACCACTGATGCTTGATACGTCAGTGGCCCTTAAAACAACTGTTCTCCATACTTCATCCACTTCATCAGTGTTTGACACGTGGTCAGTTTTTAGCCCTCAGATCTTAATAACCGCTGCCACATCAGCGATCATTTTTTTTTTTAAAATAAAACCCTGCCCTAAACCCCAAACAGGGTTTTACACTGTCGAATTGAATTCCAAAATTCTCTTCTCATAGCAGTTTCCAACCCTTCTTCTCAAAATCTCCAAAATCCTCCTTCGTTCTTCTCCGGAAAAATGACAAAATCAAAGTCAAAATCAAAATCAAAACCTAAATCACCATCACCTTCCAAAGAGGTCGCTCAAACGGCCGAAGAACCCAACGAAATACCATTCAAACAATCTCACAACTATCTGGGTCTACTCACAAAACCTACTGATAATCACACCTTTGACACCATCATTGATACATTATCTGCATCAAAGTACAAAACTTTGTTGACAGCAAATGCTCCCATCTATCTGCAAACCCAGAGAGAGTTTTGGAAAAAGGCGTCGCTTGAAAAACAAGACGGAAAAGTCATAGCCATTAACTCCTCAATACAGGGTAAAGCAGTTCAAATAACCCCACAGTCGATCTCCGAAGTCTTTAATCTCAACGATCAGGAAGGTAAACTCTCTTTTGAGAAAGCCGAGATGAAAACTGATTTCGTAAAAAGGGGGTATGCAGAACAATCGAAGGTTGATACCTTACAAAAAGGTTATTTTCCTTCTGCTCCAAGATTTTTATTTCACACACTTTTGATGTGTGTTTCAAATAAAACAACATCATTTAATGAAATACCATTGAAGATTCAATGCCTGGGGTATGCCATTTTGAATAACAAAGATTACAACTATTCCCAGGAAATCTTCAATGACTTAGTGAAAAATGTTGACAACAAAGCATTTTTACTTTTTCCAAGATTTTTGAGTTATTACTTTAAACAAAAATTTGTAAAGGAAAATGAAAATTTGCCAAAACAAGGTATTCATTGTCAAATAAAAAGCTTAACAAAAGAAACATTTTCAAGGATGATGGCACCAATAAAAACAAAAGCAGGGGTACCTGAGCAGATTTTAGCGGTTACAACTGCTCCTCAGGTATCAGCTGCTGAGCCCACTGCTCCAGGTGATCATAGCAGCACTCCCACTGCTTTGAAACCCACACCTGCCACCACTAAAAAGACCAAAAAGAAAACATCCAGAAAACCCACCAAACCCAAAACAAAGGCAACTCTGGAAGATGAGATCCCAGAGGAAATGCCTGTGACAACACAAAAGTCACCACAAACCACTGCTGCTACTTCCTCACAGCAGTTGGAAGAAAGATCTCAACCCATGCCTAAAACTCCTCCTGCATCCTCACAAAAGGATCAGGTTGTAAGCACAGGGACACCACAATATGAAGCTCTGAATCCACTCGGATCCATCTTCCTCAGTCCTGATCCCAAGGACATGTCTCTTTCAACCCCCATCCCCTCACCAATAATAATGCCACAATCCATGCTACCTTTGTTGCATGCAGCTGCTATAGCTCAGACACAAACCAGTTCCTCTCTATCACCTATCACTGAGAGTATACCCCTACAAGTGACTGGGTCTGATGCTACTACTCCTGCTATCCCAGCAACAATTGAGGAGGTTACACCCCCTGAGTTACAAGTAACTCTGGGTGGTAGTTCAAGTGGAGCAGCAACTACAACTGGTGGATCAACAGATCCTCAGTTGGACAGTTGTTTCATAAGTAAGACTCCCTTGAAGGCAATTTCTTCCATGGCAACTTCGGTAACCACCAGTGAGTTGGATCTAACCACTGGTACCATCAAAGGTTTATCGAATGCTGAAGAAAGAAGTCCCCAGTACCGAGAACAAGGGGCATCAGTGGGTGATTTTTGGGATTCTGTTCCTAAGTCACACATTGATATAACCACTGCTGGTGGGGATTCAGATGATCCCAGTAAAATGGGTGATGATTCAAGATATCAGGAATTGACGGGCAGAGTTGACAAACTTGAAGAATCAGTTTCTGAAATAAAGGAGATGGTGCAAGAGATTTTAAAAGCTCAGAAAGCACAAGCCACTGCTGTTCCTGCTCAAGCACCTGCACAACATGCATTTGCTGCAAATGAGCTTTGGAATACTTTTCAACCCATGCTTGAAGCACAGCAACTTATGGCTGACAAAAAGCATGCTATTCAAGTACAAATGCTGACCAACATGGTTGAATCAAGATTTAAAGACACTCAAGCAGATATCAAGGCTATAAAGGCTAGCATTCAAAGTGCCTCTGGCAAAGTTCCTTCTTCCATACCATTTCTTGTAAACCCCCCTTCAGATAATGCCAAAAAGGGGGAGAATAACAAGCTCTTGGGAAAAATGAATAGGATGGGAATAGAACATGGCCTTCATATTGAGCCTGAAAAAGAAAAAGAAAAAGAAAAGCAGGTCTCAAAACCTGTTAGTCAAACAGCTGATACACCAGTAGTTTCAAAAACTGCTGTCAGTAGCCAAACAGCTGCCATGTCATCAACACACACACTTTCAACACACACCACCACAACTACTGCTCCACCACCATCATCTACAATCACACCATCATCATTGCCTCCTGCCATAAAGCAGAAGACAGCAGATGTTACAACATCTGCTGTAATGACAACAGTGATTGAAACACCAGTTGTTTCAACCATTGTCAGTCAATCACTGTCACAAACCACTGCTGTCCAATCTACCACCACTGATCCACCCAAAACATCATCTGCCCCTTCTTCATTAAAAAGGAGAAGGAATCTCATATCAGATGTTGATTCACCACCACCATCACCACCATCAAAAATTATCTCACCACTTCCATCCCCTGCTCAAAAGCAGAAGACAACTGCTGACATATCAGCAGTTGTAATGACAACAGATGTTGAGACACCAGTTGTCTCAACAGCTGTTAGTCAGTCATCCACCACTGCTCTCACCTTTCCTACTTCATAGCCAAAGCTCTTCAACAGAAAAAGAAAGCCAATACCTGCCGATGAGGGTATACATGATCCTAATGCTGCACAACATCCACTGGAGCTTGAAGCTGTCAAAAATGAGATGAGGCAATTCTATACAGAAGAAGATCCTTCAAAAAGAAGGTTTTCCTCACTCATAGGCTACATGCCACCCGATGATATGGATGATTATCTCAAACTCAAGGCAAGGCAAGCAAGACTAAGAGCTAAAGTTGAGAGTGAAAAAGAAAGGTTAAGAGAAGATGGCATTACTAAAAGACTGGAGTTCTACTTCACAAAAGTAAAGCAGATAGAAGGGTTTGCACAAGACCTAAACAAAGAAAAGGCTGATCAAAAGAAAGAGTTAAGAAAACAATATCTAGCCTACATCATGAAAGAGAAATTCTATCCTGCTGAAGAACAACAGTTCAGAGAATGGCCAGTAGTAGCTCTTAAGCGTGAGGCAGAAAGGATTGAAAAGATTAAGAATGATCCTACAAAGAAGGAGAATGCTCCTAACTGGAGAAAATATGAAAAGCTCATTGCTGACTTAACTGCTGAATATAAGAGAAAGAAAAGGGAGCTGGTGGATGCGAAAATGGATACTGCTGAAGCCATATCAAAATTGTCAAAACAGCAGACCGATGAAGCCTATGAAAGGCTAAAGAATAGAAAGATAAATATTTCAAGCACCTCAAAGAAGCGAGAACATATGATGAAGCTTGAACAGAAAATTGAAAACCTCATAACAATGTTAAAATCAGCAGACAGTTCTACTCTTGTGTCAAACCAAGTTGAAGGCAAACAACTGACTGAAGAAGAGGTAATAGAAAAAGAAGCAGAGTATCTCAAGGGAGCCATCTTAAAAATGGGTCTGAATGAAGACAGCTCATCAAAGCTTCAAAACCTTTTTAAGAAGGTATTAAACAAACCTGCGTCTCCAAACACTGCAAAAGACAAGACAGAAGTTGAAAGACAAGAGCTTATTGAGCAAGAAACTGCAGAAGACATAGCTGCAGCAGACAAAGTCATTGAAGAAGCCTTCAAAAGAATGTCTGAAAGTCTGCAGATGTTTTCAAGGCCATTATCCCTCAACTCATCCGCAAATAAGTCTCTCCCAAGAAACCCACTTGGCTTAAAAATACTAAAGTGGATGTCTGATCAAAAGACTCACGTATTGACCCTGGTCAGAGCCAATGGCGATGTGAAGTACATATCAAGGAAAAAAGCACTAGGCCTTAGTGTTCAAGATTTGCAGGATCTCCTTGAACTTTCACTGTGTAGGGATGAGGATGACCAGAGTGCAAAGGAATTTGAAGCTGAATTCAAAGAACAAGCTAAGGCACTCTTGATGAGTAATAAAGGTCCTGAATAATGAAAGGTTTTGGCATTATCTGTTCCAGGGGGAGATTGTTGGGATTGAACCCTACCAGAGGAACAGATAATGTAAAGCCAAAACCAGGTCACAACAGAGGATTCACAATAAACAGTAGTTTACACTTTGCTCTCCCCTTGACAGTGGTTATCTATCAGCTGATGAACCTTAAAGTACTGCTCTAAATAACAACTGATGATCCAAACGCTGATGTAATCCTAAAGACTGCTGATGACAAACTCTGTCGCTCTATCTACTGCTGTCTCTTAAGTGCTGCTGAAGACACAAACACTGCTCATTCAAGGACTGATCACCTTTGAAGAAAGCACTGATGTTGTTGTTGAGCATCAGTGCTTAGGCTACAACAGTGGAACGTGAAGCAGTTGTTTCCTCATGTTTTGTATTTTATTTACAATCAGTTGTTAGACATCAGTAGTTTGTATAAGGACAGTGTCTACAGGTTGTTAGGTTGTTAGATGTCACTTTCATGGTGACGTCAGCTAAGGTACACCAGTGGTTTGGTTTGCCTATAAATGTAACAGTACCCTGTACTGTTACATTTGATTGACTGAGCGGGTTCTTCTCCTCATGTCTAATCCTTTCATCTTGTGTGCAACCAACCTTGGGGCATCAGGCTGAGGGGGAGTATAGTTTGTAAGCATGACTGTAATCTTTTGCTTTGATTTGTAATCTTTTGACTCTATGTGAAGCAATTGTTTATCAAACTATTTTCTCCTTTGATTGTGTTTACCAAGTTTGTTTTCATTTCCGCTGCACTTTACATGTTTTCATATTTACAAATCGTTCCAAACATACAAACAAACACAATCATGAGAACCTCCGATCCTAACATTGTCCCAAGTTATAAATGGTTTTGTGCCTTGTGCGCTTAAATCAATTTTCATAAACTCTTTTTCAAATGGGTTAGTTAATTGTATTTACCAGTGAAAACTGACGTATTTTCCAAAGACTAAGTGACAGGTACATCTCGAAATTAGGCTGGAGCTACTTGGTGTCAAATAAGAGGATCTTGCAAATCCTTAGATGCCTGAAGTCTGTTATTTCAGTTTTCTTGTATTTTGTTTTATGATCCGCCTGTGGATCTCTATTACAACCAGTCTGTATATTCTTTTATTTTGGAAGCTCGGACATTATGGTTTGTAATAGTAATTATCTACTAAGCCTTCCGCTGTGCTATATTGTGTTAATTGACTATGATGATATCAACTACGTCACGATACTCCCCACCGGGCCCACCGGTAATATGTGGAAATATCGGGGTGTGACAATGTGGGAATTAAGTTGAATCTCAGCCTGTTCCCTTTGAGCTGCAAGAATGGGTTGTACTGAATTCCAAAGCTCTTGGCATAACTGCTGATGAGAAGGTCGACTTTTGAAAGCATCCACCAACTGCTTCAATTGATCTTTCATATCAGCAACAGTTGTTTCCAAGTTGGATATCTTCTCTGTCAAATCCTGGTATTTTAATCCATCACCTAACTTAATAGGATCATCTGAATTCCCACCAGAGGTGGTTGTATCTGCTTTTGAAAGAGGAGGTATCTCCAAATTTTCATTAGCAGATGCCCCTTGTTCTTGGTTCTGGGGACTTCCCTCTGCATCAGTGGTTACCTTAGTGATCTCACCTGTGGTTAACTTGTACTCACCAGTGGATACCTTGGTAGACACAACAGTGGTTACCTTCAAGGGACTCTGACTGATGAAACTGCTGTCCAAATGTAAATCAGTGAATTTGACATTTATAGTAGCTGCTCCACTTGAAATACCATCAAGAATTTGCTGAAATTCAAGAGGTGTAGCCTCCTCAACTGTTTCTGGGTTAGCTAATTGAACAGGTTCAGACACAGCTATTATTGAAGTTAAACTCTCAGTAAAGTGTTCGTGGGAGGGACTTCTATCAGTCTGAATGTCAATAGCTTGAAGTAGTGTTACAAACTTTGGTGGAATAGAAGATGAAGGGATTGTTGTCGAAAGAGACATTTCCCCGGGAGAAGGGATTTTAAGGATACTCTCATATGAGGGTATGATATCATATTGTGGTGTCCCTGTGAATACAACATGTTCCTTTTGTGAGGAATCATGAGGAGTTTGGTTTATGGGTTGAGATGTTTCCACATGTTGTGAGGAAGTAGCAACAGTGGTTTGTAGTGAAATCTGTGTTGTCACAGGGTTAACCTCTGGGATCTCATCTTCCAGATGACCCGCTTTGGTGGTTTCGGTGGACTTTTTGGATTTTGTTTTGGTCTTTTTGGGTTTTTTTAGTGGGGGTTTCACAGCAGTGGTTGTAGTGTTGTGATCACCAAGAGTAGTGGGCTCAGCAACAGAGGTTAGAGGTGCAGTTGTGGACTCATCTAAAATTTCCTCATTCCCCTCCGCTTCAGTTTTGGAAACATCTGACTCTTTAGCCATAAGGCGAATAAAAGTTTCAGATGTTAGACTATTCATTTTAAAAGCTTTACCTTTTTCAAAAGCTCTTTGAGAAACATGTTTTTGCAAGTAGTAGCTTAATAGTTTAGGAAACATAAGAAAAGCAGCAGTTTTCCCCTTTTTAATGTTTTTTAAATTTACAACCAAATCAGCAAACAGTGCCTGGGAGTAGTTAAAATCAGTATTTGTCAAAATTGCATACCCCAATGACTGAATTTTCAAAGGTATTTCATTAAAAGGAGTAGTTTTATTTGAGAGACAGATTAAGAGGGTATGGAACAGGAATTTCATTGGTGGTGGAAAATTACCTTTAAACATAGTTGCCTTATTCAACTGTCCATCATATCCCCTCTCAATCAAGTCTGTTTGAATCTCATTTTTCGGGAAAGATGTCTTACCTGCCAAGTCGTTTACCCCAAATGTTGTTGATATGGTAGTGATGCGTGTGTAGCGTTATATAATTTTGTATATATTTTTAGCCCTTTTTAACACTTTAGTCAAGTTTTAAATTTATAAAACACGATATTCTACTAACACTAAACACACATATGGGCAAGTGCACCCATTGTGAGCGTAGTATAGCGTTGGTAAGATACCGAGGTCGTCCAAGGACACAAGAGCTTTTAATACCGGTTTATCCTCAACGTCTAATCAATTCAAAATTTTGGAAAAAGGTTTTCACATGAAAATAAAAACTAAAAATGCTGAAACTAAAAATAAAATAAAAAACAGATAGACAATATGAATCACTTGGATCCGACTTTCCTTTAGTGTAACCTTTGATATTTTCCACACTTTTGCACTTTTTAAGAGATTATCTTAGTTATAGTAGTAGACCCCTCTTTTGAAGGTGACGTTACCCTCAACCCAGTAGTTTGAGTCAGCAAGGATACAATCCTAAAGGGTTGGATTATTGAAAGATAATAATTAAGTTATTAATGCGTAATATGGTAGGCCCCTCTTTTGAAGGTGACGTTACCCTCGGCTAAGTGGTTTGAGTCAGCAGGGATACAATCCCAAGTAGTCGGGTTAATGTATTAATAGTAGTTTACATATGAGGGGATCAAGCCATTCGCACCCCCGCCATCCAATACCAGTGGGTATTGAAGGAGGTCCTAGTAAGCTTGACCCAGGTCCTTGCATGATCTATACACTGAACAAGGCAAGAACCTTACCAAACCATTCCCTAAACCCCCGACCAGGTAGCCAACATATCTCTATATAGACTGTAGAGATATGAATGGTGTAAATCTTTTATTTTATATAGACAGTAAAATAACGCCAAGACACCACGGACAAATGATAAGGAAGTTTCACCTTCAACATAAGAAACTAGTTATTAAAGTCATTAATACAAAACCAAATAAAAAGTGCGAAAAGATTAAAAAACAAAAGTATTACACTAAATGCTTGTCTTCACCAAGTGATGTAAGAGACTTAGGCAAACATGGCCTTTGATTGTCAAGAACTCTTACTATCAATCTTGGATCCCGAGACTACTACACACACTCTATAATGGATGATGGATGAAGGTCGTGGATGTGGGTGTTGTGATGGTGGTGGAGTGTGGGTGAAGTGAGAGAGAGGTGGTTTGTCAAGGGATGCCTTTGAAGTGAACCAAGCACCTCTATTTATAGCCTGCACAGAAGCCCGGACATGGCCCCGTGTCCATCCACTTTCTCTTTCTTCATTAATTGCAGTTTGTCTGTATTAGCTCCACATGCCCCCGAGTCCGCTGGGCACGGCCCCGTGTGCAGAAGCGTATCTGTACTATCAAGATTTGCTTGGATTCTGCGAATCTTAGCGTTGACCACGGCCGTGTTGAGCTGGGCACGCCCCCGTGTTGGGAAATAGAAGCTTCTACAACTTTGTCTTTTCTGCAGACACTTGAGCATGCCCCCGTGTCCGCTGGGCACGGGGCGTGTTCAGCCTTCTGATATCTTGTTTTTGCTTGGGAAGATGCTGTCGAGGGGTCGGGCATGCCACGTTTATTCCTTCTCTTGTATTTATGTTAGATTTAGCTGTATTTTTGCTTCTTTTGTTCATTTACGCTCATTTAATCCTGAAAATACAAAAGGAAGACAAAAGCATACTTTTTCCAACATTAGTACTAAAAAATGATTAGTTTTATGTCTCATTTGATGTAATTTATATGTTACATTTTACACACATCAGTAGTGGGGGTAATAGCAACCGATTCACCTCCGACTTTTGAAGTTATACTGAATGCCACATTGTTTGGTTCTTCAATATTCGCATTTGCCCAGAAATCGCGGAGCGTCTCTTGGTAAATGGGTGCGTCGGTGGTAAGAATGGCCTTATATTTTGATGATGTAAGAACATCAATCATTGAATGATAGAGAGTATTGTTATCGGTTTTCTCAAAAATAGCCAGGTAGTTATGCTGTTTTTTCATCATCAGAGCCATGATCGGAATTGAAACTTGCGAGAGGTTGACGAAGAAGTGTTGAAGAAGAAGGTGGAAACCGCTTTGATGAATTTTAAATTTGAGACGAAAGTAAAACCTCTGTTTGGGGATGAAACAGGGTTTTATAAAGTGAAAAAGTGAATGCTGACGTGTAAGAAGTTACAAAGATCTGATGGCTAACATCTGTCCACGTCAGAACCTCTGCTCTGATAATAGATGACAGTTGTTTGGAAACCACTGTTGGGCAACAACAGATCTTAGGCAACAATGGTAAGTCAGCAGTCCTTAGATTAAACAGAACCTATGAGAATAGACAATACCCTTCAGCAGTGTTTGGAAACCACTGTTGGGAAACAACAGATGTTAGGCAACAATGGTAAATCAGAAGTCCTTAGATTAAACAGAACCTATGAGAACAGACAATACCCTTCAGCAGTCTGTTGAATTTTTAGTCAAACACATGTTTGGAAAACAGTTGTTTTCAATAGGCTTTTAATATAAACAAATAAATTGATATTAAATATCAGCAGCCATTTAATGCAAAACATTTAAAAAATAATTTTTCATGGGAAAACTATAAAATTAAATACCAAGAAACCGAAAGGACAAATTTTAAACCTCTGGCATAAAAAAATTAAAAAAAAAACCCTCTTCATTTAAACACCAACAATACTCTACATGGCAAACACATGCTTCTACCACTTCATCGAACACAAATGTTGTAAACAGCTGTAAATCAACAGTCGCTAGGACAAACAGAACTTATTAAAACAGACAATACCTTTCAGCAGTGGATGAATTTTTATCCAAACAGAAGTTGATTCAAAACATCAACAAATACCATGAAAACACTGATAATTAGTTTTAAATTGATTTTATATATTAAGACTTATGATTATGATGCAATAATAACCTCAGAAAAGCATTGTCGGACAACCTCTTTGCCTGCCACATTAGCTTTTCTTATGTCACCGCAATTTTTAGAGCAAAACAGACGTTTGCCCAATAGTTGTTTTCCACAAACTTTTAAGAGTTTTTTCTGATATTTAAAAAAATAGCTATTTTTTAAGAATGGAGTTTTGATGTTCTGAAGACATTTTACAAAGATCTATTGGGCAATAAGAGATGTTCAGAACTTCTATTGTGTTAATGGTTGACAATTCTTTGGAAACCGCTGTTGGCAATAACAGAAGTTGGCAACAGTAGCAACTCAACAGTCGTTACATAAAACAGAAATTATGAGAACAGACAATACCTTTCAGCAGTGGATGAATCTTTAGCCAAACAGATGTTTTGAAAACAGTTGTTTTCAACAGACTTTTAAAGATTTTTGACAAATTTTTAAAAATAGCTATTTTTTAAGAATGGACTTTTGATGTTCTGAAGACATTATAATGTTTTAATCATCAACAGACGATGATTCCAAGCAGTTCTTCTATTTTGGCAAAATTTAATTTTAACAGACCTATACAATAGCAGTTATCAACTCTAACAACTGTTGATGCTCAAATTAGTAAAAATAAAATGCTCTACAAAGATTAATAGAATTAAAATTTATCTATGACATATGACGATAGATCAACAATTACATCGAGTACTGAACAACGGAATTTAATAATCTAAAGACAATGATTTCAAGAAGTTGTCAATGAAATTTAATAATCTAACAGCAAAAACTAAGAAATTTTAGCTTCAACTCCATTGAGTACTGAACTTCTCTATGTATATCTTTGAGCATCGCCATGAACTCCAAGTCTCTATCTCCGCAATCTATATTACTGACAACACAAAGGTCACGTACGGTAGTTGAAGGCATCGCCATCAGGTTTCTGGACACTTGGTCTCTCGTAAACAGACCAAGATGCAGTCCATCAAAACACCTCTTTAGCTCTTTAAGAGTAGCCTTATCCCCATATACTTGATCCTCAACTTGCTTGATAAAGCAATACTTTAAATCATCAGAGTCTGCAGAAGGGTATGATGACATTTTAACTTGTATATTTCTTCAAGTCTGATGTAAAAGAAGGATATTATGGTAATAAAACGTGATGAAAAACAGCTGAACTGACAATCATATTATATAGTGAAATAGCTAACAGCCCAAAGGTCAGACTTAATTTCACCGCACCATTAAACTAATCTAGGAGGTAAAAACGTGTACATTTAATATAAACATATAAATTCATATATTTCAAAACAATAGCCATTTAATGCAAAGTCTTTCAAAAATAAGTTTTCATGGGTAAACTAAAAATCTAAAAATAAGTTTTCATGGGAAAACTAAAACATCAAGAGTTGTGTTTTAAAAACCTGCCTTCTCAAAAAACAAAGTTGGAACACAACTGGCCTAATGAAGAACTAATATATAAAATCAACATCATCAGTGATAATAAATACAAGAAAACCTGGAACAGCATCGAATTGCTTCATGAAGCCCTCCACTCTCCTACATCAGACTTCAAGAACAGTGCAGAAGAATTTCCCACTGCTCGCTCGAAAAAAACAAAGCTGAAATATATCAACACCTTAAAATAAATATATTATCAACATATATCAACAGTTTAAAAGAATCCACAAACCTAAAATAACCCACAACTGATTGTTTGAATTTTAAACAACTCTAATTAAGCTGAAATATAAAGCGAGAATTAGAATATATCAGTTCAAAATTTAAGATTCAAAATTACAGTAAAAATACATACCCTCAACGATGTTGCAACAATGATGTTGGAAAAATTATGTGAAGTAAAAAAGCTGTAATCGGAGATGAACATAATGAATATGGAAACTCTGCATTCTGTAACAATCTATCTATACTTTCTATAAAAAGAGAAAACCAAGTGACATAAGAAAAGCTGAGGTGAAACGTTGATGTGTGAAACAGAGCTTCAATGAAACAACGATGTTGGAACAATGATATTGGAACAATGATATTGACAGGATAATGTGTAAACAGAGTCAACAAATGTTCGAACAAAGAACTGTAATCGAAGATTAACCGGCTCAATCATGAGAGCTATGCATTTGAGTGAGAGAGATATGATCGCAAATATGAGTGAGATAGATAAATTGAAATTTGAATGTGGAGCCAAATTCATATATGTTATTTATAGGGAGTCAGATTCATATGTAGTTTGAATTTTGAATTTGAAGCCAGGATTTTAAATTTTGAATAAGGGTAGAAGGTATGGGCAGAGGTTTGAAGTGTGTATAAACAGCTGCCCTTTTGTATGTGGGCAGATGTTTAAACACTGCATAAAAAAACTACGGACAGACCTTTGAAAGTATAGATGTGGGCCAGACCTTTGAAAATTAAAGTGATTTTATATATTAAGGTTTATGATGCGATAATGACATAAGAAAAGCCTTGTTGGACAGCCTCTATGGCTGCCACCTCAGCTTTTTTTATGTCACTTGGTTTTCTCCTTTTATAGAAAGTATAAATAGATATAGATTTTTGTTTATATGCCTATTATTAACGTCATTTTTAAATCTTATTACAGCTTCAAATACGGCCATTGCGAATATCGATAGTAAAGAGAGGATTTTCACATAGTCAGCTGAATTTAGCTTTATCCGAGTCAAAAGTAGAGTTGGATTCAAACACGTTATTATATATATTTTTAATTGTATTTCTACTTTGTCATTTATGTAACATTTCAATTTGTTCATAGTTATTATATATGAACATGCCTAAATAATTATTAAGATTATCGATGGTAGTAATTGTTTTATTAAATAGATATATGTATTTATAATACTTTGTTTCTTTTAAGATTATCCCAAACTGATTATGGGCCTAATCATTAATTAACTAAAAAAAAGGCAAACCACACCAACCAAGTTTCTTTGGTCGGCCGGACCGACCAAAGTGGTTCGGTTTGAACGATTTGAAATGTTATTTTTTTAATTCAAAATAGGCAGTTTTTAACAAATTATTAAAAATGATAAAGACGGTTGTTCAAAAGTAAGGGGCTGTTTGGCAACATCTGAACCAATAAGTGCTGAATGAATAAGAGGTCTGAATGGGTAAGAGGGTCTGAACCAGTAAGTGCTGAACCAATAAAACGCTGTTTGGTTGCATATCTGAATAATATGTAAAATGACATTTTTACCCCTAAACTAAACAAAACAAAATAACCAAATGGCTTTAAAAGTCGAACCCAGCTGTGTATGCACTATGCAGTTGAATGATAATCCCACTTCCCCAATTTCTCTGCTTCTCTCTCTAGATGATCATCTACCTTTTTTTTTTGTTTTTTTTGGCAAAGCATCATCATATACCTACATCCATCTATGTTTCTTCCTGATCATCCTCTTCATGTTCGTAAGCTTCTCATGGTACACACCCCCATCTCGAAGAACAGGAGAGAAAGTGAGACAGAGTGACGGAGTGAGAAGGAAAGGGAAGCACGGCAGCGGCACCGCCGCTCATGGCGGCGACAGTGGAGGCGACGGTGGTGGTTTGAGGCTCCTCCGACGAATTTCACCGGTAAAACTCCTCCCCGTCTTCTTTCGTCTCCTCCTTTTTCTTGCGATTGATGACGATTTCTGTGTTATCGGTGATGATAAGGATCGATTAGGGTTTGATTTGGGGGTTTCGGAGGTGGTGTCGTCGGTGACGATGATGATGATGATGATGGAGATGGTGTCGGAGGTGGTGTCGGAGTTGATGATGATGATGATGGAGATGGTGTCGGAGGTGGTGTTGGAGGTGGAGGTGGTGGCTGTGGAGAACTCGTGAAGAAGAAGGAGCAAAGGGCATACAAGTCCAATTTTCATTCAGAGATTAGAACTAGCTGAACCATTCAGTCTGAATGGTTCCATTAAGAGGGTGGCTATTTGATGAACCAAACACCCTTACCTCTGACCGATTCAGAGGTTAACCTCTGAATGGATCCATTCAGCACCAAACAAACAGCCCCTAAGCGTTATGAATTCATTTTGTCTAACAAACTTTTGAATTTATTATGTTACTTTATTTTGTGTTTATTTTATTTATACATGTATGATCAATTTTTCATTAGTATTGTATTAATTTTTAATTGTTTAATTTTTTGTGTGTAATACGCTAACTTATTATTTTATTGTTTAAAGAAACATTCATATTTTAATACAAAGTAATTTATAAATATGAATCATAAGCAATCAATAAGCGAATGAAAGCTTCTGCTAGCAATAGATGTCGCAACCCCCGATCCCAAATCCCAGGGAATGGGCGGCCGCGATCCAGTTTCGGTGGTATCGCGTATTGTCTGATTTGGCAGCGGAATTTTTTCATCAGGACCGTAGTTAGGAAATATTTGATCAGAGTAAAATACCACATTTTCATAATATTAAACATATGGGATAAACCCAAGTTCGCAGTACACACGTTTTCATAGGAATAAATCCTATTTTATTCAATAAAAACATCTATTTTATTTTAGGTAACTTTATTGCCACTTTTCCAAGCCTTCAGTGCTGTCCAGCTGGCTTCTATTTAGCTTTCACAATTTGTTACCTGAAACGCGTTTTAAAAACATTTGTCAGTGGGAAATACTGGTGAGTGAATCTCAGTTTAATCAAGTTTAAATAAAAACCCAGTGTACAGTATTGAGGGCGATCTCGCAATTACATTTGTTTCCAAGTTATAACAATTAACATCCATGGTACTGTCAGACCCGACTTGTGGGAATGTTACTCCTTGACCAAGCGGTAATAAATTTTGTATACAAAACCCCAACATACTCATGATAATTGTATTCTTACAAATACTCAATAACTGCTCAATATATAATTAATTAAATGAGGTTTTGTAAAAATAGTTAACAGAAAGTTTACAAAAAGTGGATCAACTCACATTGCTGTCTTAGATTTTCCGTAAGGGTTTCCTGGTGACAATCTATAATTTACACAAATGCACACGCGTTAGTATAATAACCCATTTTAACATTAGTAATACCCTCTCCGAGACGGCATTCCAACGACTACGCCGGGCAGAACCACGACAGCCGTTACGGAACCCTAGATCAATCGGGCAGCATATCTAATACGTATCCAGGGGTTATGATACTTACAACGGAGCAGAACTTCGCTATTTAGGGGGGGGGGTATAATACCCGTATAATAAGCCTACTATTCAGATTTTGAGAGAAAGAAACGATTTTTGAACGATTTCGACTGAGATCCGATGGCTCCTTTATATAGGGCCTCACTTTGGCTTTCTCGCGGCCCGCGTAACACAAGACATGGGCCTACGCGACCCGCGTCAAACCCGGTCAACGGGATAGCTTGATTGGGTCATCGAGTAGGCTTGCCGTGTGTTGGGCCACGTGGCGACCCAGGGCCGTGCCAGGTTTTAAGTTGACGCCGCCCGCGTCAAGGTTGGGGTGGGGCTTACGCGGCCCGCCTCAGCCCAAAATTTCAATTTTTAATTATTTTTAATACTATTTAGGGTATTCGGGGTCCGTTTTCTCGTATGGGGTGTATTTTAGGACATATTGGGATATTTTAAAATATATTAGGGTGTCAGAAATAATTCGAGGGTGTCGGTTTTCTTGAGAATTGTTATATCCTCCCCACCTTGTTTTAGAGCTCGTCCTCGAGATCTACTGGAACAAGTGTGGATATTTCCTTTGCATTTCAGATTCAAGCTCCCATGTGTACTCAGGTCCTCTTTTGGAGTCCCACTTCACTTTGACCAGAACTAGTCTCTTGTGTTTGAGATTCTTGACTTTCCTGTCTTCAATTTGTAGAGGTCTTTCTACAAACTTGAGTTGTTCATTTACCTCTATATCCTTAAGAGGTATCACTAGTGTGTCACACCCCGATATTTCCACATATGTCCGGTGGGCCCGGCGGGGAGTATCGTGACGTAGTTGATATCATCATAGTCAATATACACAATATAATAGCACAGCGGAAGTCTGGGTGAATAAACTATTACAAACCATATTGTCTGAGTGTTCGAGTATATGAAAGTACAGACTGGAATGTAATAAGATCCACAGGCGGATCATAAACAAATACAAAAGAAAACAAAAGACAGACTGCAGGCATCTTATGGACTTGCAAGATCCTCTAAAGACACCCTATAGCTCCAGCCTATTTCGAGAGGTACCTGTCAAATCAGTCTTTAAGAAAATACGTCAGTTTACACTGGTAAATACAATTAACTGACTCTTTTGAAAAGGTTTGAAAATTGGGTTGAATGCACGTGGCACAAAATCTTTTATAACTTGGGACAATTATTTAAATATAATCTTGTATACAGATTTATATGTTTGTCATACAATTGGGGCCGGTTGGAAGCCGGTCGTGATTAACCGACTCACCACTTGTAGAACCCACAAAGGAGTTATCCCCAACATGTGGGTTTATATTTTAGCATTTGCATCTGTCAGGTGTATGCCTACACCCCGTGCATAGGTCGTGGCCATTTTTAAATAAATGAGCCGAGGATATCCAGGACACAGTCGTTAACCCCCAATGCTTATGTTATCAAACAAGACAGATTAAAAAGGGTTATGTAATTTATTAATCACAATCCGATTAAATGATTTCATACCCGACCAAGTGGTATTATTATAATACCATATCCCAAGCCCGTATAGGGAAAATAAGTTAAAAGTATTTACCTGATGCTAGCAGTAAAAATCTTAAAGCTTTTCGAAAGCACCTTCTACCGGAAGCTATTTAATCTGTATAGAAGGTTTATTAACCTATTAGGATGCTAACGGGTCTTTATTTTAGTCAAGGACTTAGACCGGCTAGCTAGAAAGAAACCTTACGGTTCTAAACGCTAGATTAAGCGGAGAACGGAATAGAATGAGATTTAGACCCGACAAGCTTGGATACTTGTATAATATGGGTAAACTAAACACATTCTGGAAATTGAGGATTAAATGAAAAGGTTTGACCCGTTTCGACTATTCTATGTAAACTAGTCACATAAGCCGATCCGAACGCGTAAAATGCGTAACGGGTAACCAAATAAATTATATACAGGTCTTAATCATTATTATGCTTAAAATATGTTAATACATCAGTAAGATATTAACATATATGCCCAAAATTTTATTTAAACCAAAATAAGTCCCATAAGGGCATTTTGGTAATTTTAATGCTCATAAAAGAGTTTAATTATGCAACTGAGTTTCAGACCTGATTAGATCAGTAAAAATATGTATTTTTTATATGTTATAACAATAGGATAGTTTATATATGTGAAAATTATCTCATATATCCAAACTATGTCCCGTAGGGGCATTTTGGTAATTTTACGTATGCTTTAAAGGTCAAAAATAGACTTCTGAGTTTAGAAACTTTAACTTACTGTATAATTATATAAATTAACTTAAAACATCAGTAGGTAATGAGTTTTATATGTTCAATATAGTTTTGACCCATACTATGTACTAAAAACGCTTAAAAGGCGGTTTAAAGGGGTATTCGGGTTAATATTGTAAATCTGAGTTTTTAATCAGTTTATAAAGCTCAAAATACTTTATTTATTATAAGAAATCAGTAGCAAAAGGTTTGGTACTAAAAAGATATGTAGAACTCATTTTATGCATGAAAAGGGTAAAACCGGCACTTACCGAAATTAAGCTATAATCCTATGTTATGCTCAATCTAAAAATAATTAAAAATCTTTAATATTCCCAAAATATTATTTCACATCAGTAGGTATGAAGTTTGGTGTCAAAAATAAGGTTTAGATAGGCTTCATACTAATTACGCCATTTAATTACTAAAAAGTGCCTTAATTACGTTATTGAGCATAACTCCCATTTTAGACCTCCAATTGGTGTCTGTTAAGATCTGAGGCTCTCATGATAGTGTTTGTTTGTTTAAAATGAATAATCAATGAATATGAAAACATGTTAGGTGCAGCGGAAGTGAAAACAAACTCTGTAAACACAATCAAAGGAGATAATAGTTTGATAAACAATTGCTTCTCATAGAGTCAAATGATTTACAAATCAAAGCAAAAGATTACAGATATGCTTACAAACTATACTCCCCCTCAGCCCGATGCCCCAAGGTTGGTTGCACACAAGATGAAAGGATTAGACATGAGGAGAAGAACCTGCTCAGTCAATCAAATGTAACAGTACAGGGCACTGTTACATTTATAGGCAAACCAAACCACTGAGGTATCTAAGCTGACGTCACCATGAAAGCGACGTCTAACAGCCTAACAACCTGTATCTACTGACCTTACACAAACACTACTAACCTAACCACTGACTATACATAAGACAAACATTTTACTAAACAGCTGCTCCCCCTTTTTGTCAGTGCTTTCCTCAAGGTTGATCAGTCCTTGACTGGGCAGTGCTTTAACATCAGTAGATAGGACCAGCAGTGTTGAATACTTCAGGGTTTTCATCAGCAGTTGAAAGGACAGCAGCAGTTGAATATGAGCAGCAGATAGAGACCATCAGTTGTTATAAATCACTTTCAAGGGGAGAGCAAAGTGTAAACCGCTGCTTATTGTGAATCCACTGTTGTGACCTGGTTTTGGCTTTACATTATCTGTTCCTTTGGTAGGGTTCAATCCCAACAATCTCCCCCTGGAACAGATAATGCCAAAACCTTTCATTATTCAGGACCTTTATTACTCATCAAGAGTGCCTTAGCTTGTTCTTTGAATTCAGCTTCAAATTCCTTTGCACTCTGATCATCCTCATCCCTACACAGTGAAAGCCCAAGGAGATCCTGCAAATCTTGAACACTAAGGCCTAGTGCTTCTTTCCTTGATATGTGCTTCACATCGCCATTGGCTCTGACCAAGGTCAATACGTGAGTCTTTTGATCAGACATCCACTTTAGTATTTTTAAGCCAAGTGGGTTTCTTGGGAGAGACTTATTTGATGATGAGTTGAGGGATAATGGCCTTGAAAACAACTGCAGACTTTCAGACATTCTTTTGAAAGCTTCTTCAAAGACTTTGTCAGCTGCAGCTATATCTTCTGCAGTTTCTTGTTCAATAGATTCTTGTCGTTCAGCTTCTGTCTTGTCTTTAGCAGTGTTTGGAGACGCAGGTTTGTTTAATGCCTTAAAAAGGCTTTGAAGCTTTGTTGAAGTTTCTTCTTTTAGACCCATTTTCGTGATGGTATCTTTGAAGTACTCTGCTTCCTTTTCCATTACCTCTTCTTCAGTCAGCTGTTCTCCCTCTTCTTGATTTGTTACAAAGGTAGACCGGAACAGTGTGTCGAGGTTTCCCATCTTCTGTTCAAGCTTCATCATTTGTTCTTGCTTCTTAGAAGTGCCTGAAACAGTTATCTTTCTTTTCTTTAGCCTTTCATAGGCTTCATCAGTCTGCTGTTTAGACCATTTTGATATGGCTTCAGCAGTATCCATTTTCGCATCCACCAGTTCCCTTTTCTTTCTTTTATACTCAGCAGTGAAGTCAGCAATGAGCTTTTTGAATTTGTTCCAGTTTGGAGCATTTTTCTTCTTTGTAGGATCATTCTTGATTCTGTCAATCCTCTCAGCCTCATGCTTTAGAGCGATTATTGGCCATTTTTCAAACTGTTTTTCTTCAGCAGGATAGAACTTCTCTTTCATAATGTAAGCAAGATATTGTTTTCTTAGCTCTTTGCGTTGTTCAGCCTTTTCTTTGATTAGTTCCTGTGCAAATTCTTCCATCTGTTTTACCTTCTCAAGGAAGAAATCCAGTCTTTTAGCAATGCCTTCTTCGCTTAGATTTTCACGTTCACTTTCAAATTTAGCTCTTGCTTTAGCCTGCCTTGTCTTGAGTTTGAGGTAATCATCCATATCCTCTGGTGGCATGTAGCCTATGAGTGAGGAGAATCTTCTTTTTGAAGGATCCTCTTCTTTATAGAATTGCCTCATCTCATTTTTGATAGCTTCAAGTTCCAGTGGATATTTTGCAGCATTAGGATCATGCATACCCTCATCGGCAGTGATTGGCTTTCTTATTCTGTTGAAGAGCTTTGGCTGTGAAGTAGAAAAGGTGAGAGCAGTGGTGGATGGCTGACTAACAGCTGTTGAGACAACTGGTGTCTCAACGTCTGTTGTCATTACAACTGCTGATATGTCAGCAGTTGTCTTCTGCTTTTGAGCAGGGGATGGACGTGGTGATGTTGGTGGTGATGGTGGTGAATCATCATCTGATATGAGATTTCTTCTCCTTTTTAATGAAGAAGAAGCAGATGATGTTTTGGGTGGATCAGTGGTGGTAGATTGGATAGCAGTGGTTTGTGGCAGTGATTGACTGACAGTGGTTGAAACAATTTGTGTTTCAATCACTGTTGTCATTACAACAGATGTTGTAACATCTGTTGTCTTCTGTTTTATGACAGGAGCAGTAGTTGTAGTGGTGTGTGGTAGAGTGGTGTGTGTTGAAGGTGTGTGTGTTGATGAGATGGCAGCTGTTTGGCTACTGACAGCAGTTTTTGTAACTACTGCTGTATCAGCTGTTTGACTAACAGGTTTTGAGACCTGCTTTTCTTTTTCTTTTTCAGGCTCAATATGGAGGCCATGCTCTATTCCCTTCATATTCAATTTTCTCAACTGCTTGATATTCTCCCCCTTTTTGGCATTATCTGAAGGGGGGTTATCAAGGAATGATATGGGAGAAGGAGCTTTGCCAGAGACACTTTGAATGCTTGCCTTTATGGCCTTGATATCTGCTTGAGTGTCCTTGAACCTTGATTCCATCATGTTGGACAGCATTTGTACTTGAAAAACATGCTTTTGATCAGCCATTTGTTGCTGTTTTTCAAGCATGGGTTGGAAAATATTCCAAAGCTCATTTGCAGCAGGTGCTTGTTGTGGAGCAGGTGCTTGAGCAGGAACAGCAGAGGATTGTGCTTTCTGAGCTTTTAAAATCTCTTGCACCATCTCCTTTATTTCAGAAACTGATTCTTCAAGTTTTTCTACTCTGCCCGTCAATTCCTGATATCTTGAATCATCACCCATTTTACTGGGATCATCTGAATCCCCACCTGTGGTGGTTATATCAATGTGTGACTTAGGAACAGAGTCCCAAAAATCACCCATTGATGCCCCATGTTCTTGGTACTGGGGACTTCTTTCTTCAGCACTCGATAAACCTTTGATGGTACCAGTGGTTAGATCTAACTCACTGGTGGTCACCGAAGTTGCTATGGAAGAAATTGCCTTCAAGGGAGTCTTACTTATGAAACAACTGTCCAACTGAGGATCTGTTGATCCACCAGTTGTAGTTGCTGCTCCACTTGAACTACTGACAGGAGTTACTTGTAACTCCTGCAGTGTAACCTCCTCAACTGTTGCTGGGATAGCAGAGGTATAAGCATCACACCCAGTCACTTGTGGGGGTATACTCTCAGTGATAGGTGATAGAGAGGAACTGGTTTGTGTCTGTGCAATAGCAGCTGCATGCAACAGAGGTAGCATGGATTGTGGCATTATTATTGGTGAGGGGATGGGGGTTGAAAGAGACATGTCCTTGGGATCAGGACTGAGGAAGATGGATCCGAGTGGATTCAGAGCTTCATATTGTGGTGTCCCTGTGCTTACAACCTGATCCTTTTGTGAGGATGCAGGAGGAGTTTCGGTTATGGGTTGAGATCTTTCTTCCAACTGCTGTGAGGAAGTAGCAGCAGTGGTTTGTGGTGACTTTTGTGTTGTCACAGGCATTTCCTCTGGGATCTCATCTTCCAGAGTTGCCTTTGTTTTGGGATTGGTGGGTTTTCTGGATGTTTTCTTTTTGGTCTTTTTAGTGGTGGCAGGTGTGGGTTTCAAAGCAGTGGGAGTGCTGCTATGATCACCTGGAGCAGTGGGCTCAGCAGCTGATACCTGAGGAGCAGTTGTAACCGCTAAAGTCTGCTCAGGTACCCCTGCTTTTGTTTTTATTGGTGCCATCATCCTTGAAAATGTTTCTTTTGTTATGCTTTTTATTTGACAATGAACACCTTGTTTGAGCAAATTTACATTTTTCTTTTCAAATTTTTGTTCAAAATAATAACTCAAAAATCTTGGAAAAAGTAAAAATGCTTTACTTTCAACGTTTTTCACCATGTCATTGAAAATCTCCTGGGAGTAGTTATAGTCTTTATTATTCAAAATAGCGTAACCCAGGCTTTGAATTTTCAATGGTATTTCGTTGAAAGATGTTGTTTTATTTGAAGCACACATCAAGAGTGTGTGAAATAAAAACCTAGGTGCAGATGGAAAATAACCCTTTTGTAGGGTATCTACCTTTGGTTCTTCTGCATAACCCCTTTTCAGAAAATCAGCTTTTAACTCGTTTTTGTCAAAAGAGGTTTTACCGTTCTGATCGTCGAGTATGAAGACTTCTGATATCGATTTTGGTGTGATTTTGATCGCTTTTCCCTGTATCGAGGAGTTAATGGCTATGACTTTTCCGTCTTGTTTTTCAAGCGACGCCTTTTTCCAAAACTCTCTCTGGGTTTGCAGATAGATAGGAGCATTTGCTGTCAACAAAGTTTTGTACTTTGATGCAGATAATGCATCAATGATGGTGTCAAAGGTGTGATTATCAGTGGGTTTTGTGAATAAACCCAGATAGTTGTGAGATTGTTTGAATGGTATTTCGATGGGTTCTTCGGTCGTTTGAGCAACCTCTTTGGAAGGTGATGGTGATTTAGGTTTTGGATTTGATTTTGACTTTGATTGTCATTTTTGCGGAGAAGAATGAAGGAGGATTTTGGAGATTTTGAGAAGAAGGGTTGAAAACTGCTATGAAAAGAGAATTTTGGAATTCAATTCGATAGTGTAAAACCCTGTTTGGGGTTTAGGGCAGGTTTTATATTTTAAAAAAAAATGATCGCTGATGTGGCAGCGGTTATTAAGATCTGAGGGCTAAAAACTGACCACGTGTCAAACACTGATGAAGCGGATGAAGTATGGAGAACAGTTGTTTTAAGAGCCACTGACGTATCAAGCATCAGTGATTACAACGGTAAAAATCTTGGGCAGTGGATGATTTTTACTATCAGTAGATAGCATATCAGTGGATAAGACACTGATTTTGAGCATCAGTGCTTACAAGAAAATGAGGAATCAGTGGTTCACTTTCAGCAGTGGACAGTGTTTAGAGATCAGACATTGGAACAAAATAGTGGTTAGGGTAAATGGTGCAAATCTGAAGAACAGGTGTTTCAGCAACAGTTTTGAGAATTTTCATTCAAGGTTTTGCCACATGTCAATTTTGAAAGACAGTGGTTTAGTACCCCAGATGATGAAAACTTTTTGCTAAGGCAACTCATTTTCGTTTAATATTCAATTAAAACATGAGTACCCTAGTAATTTAAGCACAGTTTGCAATCAATTTTTTTGATGAAAATTTTGGAGCAAGCCTGAGTATGACATGATCATGACATATGTACCATTTCCTTTTGACCCATTTATGAGGACACAGATACCACAAAAAATAAGGTATTACATCCTGACATGAGCTGAAACTATTGCCAACAAAAACAAGCAAGAGTTCCAAATATATTATTCCAAAAAAAAATGAATAATATATCCTGGTTATTTAAGAAAATCCTTTGAAAAAAAATGGTTAAAGGATTTTCTGAGACCAGTATCAAAAAGGATCTGGTGTATGTTCAATAGAAAACAAAATCATATCATTCTCAAGTTTTATGAAAATGGTCAGTGGTTTGACAGCAGTGGTAGGAAACTTTTGGAATACATTTTGACCACTGTTTTGGAACCATTTTCTTTGTCAGTTGATTGCAAACATGAGGACACATAGATAACCTTTTAACATTTGTCTAGTCCTCTTCGGAGTTCATTCACTGGAATCAAAACCTTTCCCTGAACAGATGAATGCACATCATTGCTTAATGACCATTATTACCCCAAACTTTGACTCTTAAGTGTTTTACGTTTATACTCTTTTCTTTTGACTTCAAAATTTTTGAGATAAACACACTTTCGAGTTTTTGTGATTTTTTAGTCCAAAATCATTTTGCAGTAATGTTTTGAGAGACTTGGTCATGTTTTCACAGGTTTTTCACCCAATCTCACACTACATATGATACGGACTCTGTTGACCCCTGTTTTTCTTAGTGTATTTAGACAGAGTTGATTTGTTCCTTTTGAGGATCTCAACCTGTTTTTCTACACATAAGATCTAAATAACTAAAGTCTTAATTACCTCTTTATAGACAATCAAAACACTAATGTCTTATGAATCATAGGTTTTGTTAATCTGAGGATCATACTTTAGTATTTAATGAAAACATCACAAATATCAAAAAAACAGTTGAAGTCAATTTTGAGAATATAAAACAATCCCATAATTTATCAGATATGTTTACAGATCTGAAAACTATGAGTGACTTGTGCATGATATCACTTGTTGTATGAAATTTTTGTGTCATATGACATCTTGGTTGATATACAGAGTTTTTGAATAACCATTTTGAACATGATTTACTCGATACTCTGTTTTTCAACTAAATACAACCAACCTTAGTATCAATGAATTTTGAGCTGAACTGTTATGTCAATTTGACTGTTAAATCGAAATTGACTGTTCTAGCTCTGATACCAATTGTTAAGATCTGAGGCTCTCATGATAGTGTTTGTTTGTTTAAAATGAATAATCAATGAATATGAAAACATGTTAGGTGCAGCGGAAGTGAAAACAAACTCTGTAAACACAATCAAAGGAGATAATAGTTTGATAAACAATTGCTTCTCATAGAGTCAAATGATTTACAAATCAAAGCAAAAGATTACAGATATGCTTACAAACTATACTCCCCCTCAGCCTGATGCCCCAAGGTTGGTTGCACACAAGATGAAAGGATTAGACATGAGGAGAAGAACCTGCTCAGTCAATCAAATGTAACAGTACAGGGCACTGTTACATTTATAGGCAAACCAAACCACTGAGGTATCTAAGCTGACGTCACCATGAAAGCGACGTCTAACAGCCTAACAACCTGTATCTACTGACCTTACACAAACACTGCTAACCTAACCACTGACTATACATAAGACAAACATTTTACTAAACAGCTGCTCCCCCTTTCTGTCAGTGCTTTCCTCAAGGTTGATCAGTCCTTGACTGGGCAGTGCTTTAACACCAGTAGATAGGACCAGCAGTGTTGAATACTTCAGGGTTTTCATCAGCAGTTGAAAGGACAGCAGCAGTTGAATATGAGCAGCAGATAGAGACCATCAGTTGTTATAAATCACTTTCAAGGGGAGAGCAAAGTGTAAACCGCTGCTTATTGTGAATCCACTGTTGTGACCTGGTTTTGGCTTTACATTATCTGTTCCTTTGGTAGGGTTCAATCCCAACAGTGTCAAATTTTTAGGACATGTCTAAATATCAGTAGCAAAGGTTTTAATCCAATCACATTGTTAAAAATCTCAGTTGTAAGTAAAAAGGGCGTTTATGGCATTATTAAGCATAATTACGATCAAATGCATATAATTCAAACCATTAGGTACTATGTAATATAATTCCAGGGGATTATACTACTAAGTAATGTGGTCCTAATGGAAGCTTAAAACATGGGTGCATTAAGCTTAAACGGGTCAGAACTGAAAGTCAAAGCAAAAGTCAAGCTTTTGTGACTTTCGGTTAATAAGTGACCTTTGACTATTAATTGTCGGGTTAGGACTGATAAAACATGCTTTAATATTAATTACCAAGTTATTAGAATGTTAAAATATAATTTAGAACCTTTGGTTTATTAATTTTAATCATATTTACACATTCTGCCCAGTTTGACTTTTTGTCAAACTACTTTGACCCGACAATTGACCAGTCAAACGAGATAATTAGGAGGTGCCCTTTTAAGGGTTAATCACCTACACTAATGTGGTCTTAAAACTACTTTCAATTTGATCAGTGGTTAAGCCACATGTAATTAAAACGAAAGTCAAACTAATTTTACGCTAAGTTTGACTTAAGAGTAATTAAGCTAAATTAGACAACTAAACAAGTAATTAGAAGCTTACTTAAGGTCCTAGCAAACTTTTCTACACTTGATTATCCTCTTCAATCTGCTGGAAGCTCCAGAGCAAGTCCCAAAATGAAATGTTGCAAATGTGTGTTATGAACACATGAACTAGCTCCTTTATATAGTCAAATTCTTGAAGCTAGATTACTTCCAGGTGTAATATGATGCTCCAAGATCGACCCAAGTGTCCTAGCTACTCATTTAAACCGACTTACAGCTCCCTAGGTCGATACAATCTAGATTAAGGCGGTGGAACTGGCAAACCCGTAGCTGCAGGTCATTTTCTGACACTGGGGACCTCACGCGGCCCGCTTCAGGTTTAGCTTATCTTAATGCGGGCCGCCTGGGACTGTTTTACTGGCAAAACAAGTTTCTAAGTTGGCAGATTCAGTCCCTTGACGTCTTAAACCCTTTTTAGCATGATTTTTGACAAAGGAGACCCTTGTAATTATTTTCTTGGGGCCCAAGGATATATAAACAAACTCCGTTAGGCTCGGGTTCGTTAAATATCACTATGGAAGCAAGTTTCGTCAAGTTTACACTTTTGGCCCAAAGTCTTGAAATCACGCTTAACGATATCGAAACCACATGAAATTTATACCACTTATTCTTAAGAGCATATTTGAATATTTCGAAGCCTCGGTTTCGTTAAAAGGTCACTCAGAGGTCAGGATTGACATGTTGACACGTTTAACCCTTGTAATATAATAATCTTCCGATTATTTTTGTATACGGCTTCTCACATCCAATTAATCACTCATTCAAGAATATATTCATCGTGTTAGGTCATTCAGAGGCACAAGTTTGGCGTGTTGACACTTTTAGTCCCTGTGGTTTCATAGTTTCGTTATTTGACAACTTTGGCTTTTCAAATGAAATCTTTCACACCTTTGGAGTTTATGACACGTGTCTATATATAATTGGACACGTTTTTCCGTGGTGTTACATAGTGATTCATTAGCTAAGCATTTCTTGAGATTAGATACATGAAATACATCATGTATTCCTGCCATTTCCTCTGGCAGTTGTAGCTAATAGGCTACAGGTCCTATTCTTTTGATAATCTCAAAAGGTCCAATATACCTGGGACTTAGCTTTCCCCGTTTGATGAATCTTACCACTCCTTTCCAAGGAGAGACCTTTAACAATACTTTATCTCCTACTTGAAATTCCAATGGTTTACGTTGGTTATCAGCACAGTGTAGGATCGTTTACTGACCCAAACGAGTCGATCAGAAGAGTTTTTCTCAATACGAAAGGCGGAAACAGACGTATCGAGTTCAACTCAGCTAGAATATCACTTTAAACTGTCTTTTGATTGATATTAGATCGATTACAATGTTGTAGACACTTCGGCAGAGCTTCGCTACCGGAATCAGAATCGTTACAAATGACAAGGCACAATAGGTATTTATAGGCTTGTAATTTCGTTTGAACCTGCCCAAATGGAATCTAATTCCGCGCGGAATTAGCTCAAACGGAATTAACATGTTAATTTCGTTTGAAATGGCCTTGTGTCATTTCAAGCGAAATTACCTATAAACACATATTTTCTCGTTTTTCGTGCCTTGATCTAACTAATACAATACAAGACTCGATACAAGACGAAGTCGACAGACGTATGCACCAACAGACTCCCCCTCGGATGTTGACGAGTCTTCAGTGTCGAGTCTTCGGTTGTCAAACCTTCAGTCTTTATCAGTCCTCTCGAACTCTTTTGAAGTATCTAACAATGTAAAGCATCCTCAATCTTCTCTCTTCTCTTTAGAATCTCGATCTGGCTCTAACTCTTCACTAATTCTCTTGATCAGATCTCTGATTCTCAATCTTCAGCTTGTTTGAAAATCAGGATTAGAACTTGGCTCTACAATCTTTTATCCCAAGGTCTGTGGCTGGCTCTTACAACTTTAGACTCCCCCTTAAGTTGTGCTTAGGATCGTAGTCTGGCTTTCACAGATTCAAGATCGTGACCTGGCTTTCATCCAATTCTCAGGTATCGGAACCTGGCTTACCTGCACATTCTCTACCCAAAAATAAAATTCACGAATTTAAAATATAACAAATTCATACAACACTTGCAGGTAATGATTTAACAATCAAAAAATTTCTGATGACCACTTGTAGAAATGCCATTTTTCTTTTTCAAACAACATTCTCCCAAACCTGTTCATCATGTTTAGCACTCGGAATTTTGAAAATCAGCTCTTCAACATCAGTTGTCGAAAATCTTTTTGTATTTTCTCAAAAGATTATGCTAAAACACACTTAAAATCTTTTTGAAATTTTGATTTTAACGAAATGCACTAAAGAAATATTTACAGACAATATTTTTGTGAGTTTGTGTAAGAGGATCATATCAGTTTTTGAGACAAATCACCAACACCGTTAAGCTTTAAACATTTTAAGTTCTAAACAATTCACTTAGATTGTCAGTATACTGATCCACTTAAATTTTCACACAAAGTTCAACTGTTTCGAGATACGGATTAATGTTTTAAGCACTTAAACTCATTCGCGTGTCCCACCTCAGAATATACTCCCGTATCCAGATCCCAATATTCAGTCTTACAGGTGAATATACCTAGATGATATCTGTAAAGGGTTAAATGCGAGGGCCATGAGAGCTCAGGCTATTGCTTCCGCAAAATCAGAGAGATGACGGCTTCGACTTTTGGTGGGTTCCCTTTAGAGAATCTTTTCTTCAACAGCACATGATTAGCATTTTGCAATGTTTCATCATTTTTTATGCTGAGGGTGGGCTATATTTCAAGTAGCAGTAAAGTATTCTCCGGGGACTAGGCCATTGCTTCCGCAAAATCAGAAGTCCCGAGATAATACCCCAGATATCACTAAGCATAAAGACCTAGTATCTCAGAAAGAGGGACCTTTCAAACAAGATTTCGGGGGTTACCCATATATCCGAGAGATGTTCCCCACGATATAAGTAAGTTTGAAATTTAGGTTTATATCTTGTTACAATCTACTAAATGTGTAAAAACCTACTGGCACATCATCAGTGAGACCATTTATCACATTTTATCTTTCCAATTCTTTAGCATGTTGTGATCGTCCACTGATGTACTATCATTTCCTCTTTTTACAACAAAACTCATTTTTGAATTTTATCATGTTTTTGGCTTTTTCAAAATTTCAAATGTTTTTGGATTTTCTGAAATTCTTACTCCCCCTAAAATTCAAAATCATTTAAAAGAAATTTGAAAACAAACTGTACAAGATAAAATGACAACTTATATCAAATCGCTTCAGATCGCCATCCACCTGGCATAAACAATCAGAACTCCCCTTTACACCAAACTATTTTCCCATTATGATTTCAAAACACTTAAGTTTGTATTAATCAAATGGTTTTTCCGGAAAATAAGTTTTGTTGATTTTCACAAACCACTTGTAGGTTAGGGGATTAACTCATCACCTTGTTTTCCAATTATTTGAATGAAAGTTAAATCAAGTTCAACTTAATGACATTGATTAACCACATGAATAAAACCTCTTTTTCAACCACTTGTTGGTTTGCTTACCAACCATTACCACTTGTAGGTTGAAATCTCAAAATGCCGATTCCTACTCCACACTTACCAACCTGGGAGTTCCGGCAAGTCAACCTATTCAAAAATAAATTTTCAAGAAAGATGCCGATTCATGCTCCGCGATTACCAACTTGGGAGCTCCGGAAATGTAACACCTCGTAAAATCACGTCCAATGATGTATTGACACGTGTAATAAACCCTAATAAAGTCCAATGTTGAATTTAAGGGACTGATTTTTCGAAAAATCGAAAACTTTGATAATAAAAAGGACTGGAAGTGTTAGCATACCTAAAATAAGTTTCCAAATAACCTCTCACGATGATTATATTCACAAATGAGCCACTTGTCAATCGAGTGTAGCCGTTTGCGTAATTAATTGGAAGTTTGCGCAATAAAGGGTTAAAAGTGTCAACATGTTAATTCTTACCTCTGAGTGACCATTTAACAAACCGGGAGCTTCATGATATTTGATTATACTCTCGGGAATGCCAACTATTGGCCATCTAAGGTTTTTATGCCTATAAGTAAAGTTACGCGCAACTTTGCAAGTTAGGCGCAACTTTGCAAGTTAGAGGGACTAAAAGTGTCAATATGTTTAATTATACCTCTGAATGACCTTTTAAGCGAACCCGAATCATCGTGATGATTAATAATACTTCCAAGAATGCCTAATATGGATTAGATGAGGCTTCAATGCTACTAAATGATGAGATGCGCAAGTTTGCGCAATAAAGGGACCTAAAGCGTCAACTTTTGAATCTACGCCTTTCGGTGACCATCTTAGCAAACGAGTGCGTAGTAACATTTAATTATATGCTTGGGAATGATCAATATGGGCCTTGGAAGGCTTGGATATCATTAAACAACATTTTGCGCTACTTTGCGCAAATTAAGGACTAATTGCGTCAAACGGCAAAAGTATGCCGATTCGTATGGTAACGGACATTCCGGAATATGTCCATGAGTTAAATATACCCTATTTATCCTTTATATAGCTTAGATATAGGCTTAGAGGTGTTTGGTGCGCAAAAATAAACTTTTATGTCATGCAGGGACTAAAAGTGTCAAAAAGTGCACAAGTTTGCATTTTCGCGCATATCTCACATTCTGAATATATCCGGACACCCAAAAATTTATGTAAGCACTAAAATATTTTATTTTAGTGTTTGGATTGATAAAATTCCATTTTTCGCGTAGTTTGGATCGTTTTTCGCGTCCGTCCGTGTTTCGTCGTAATTAGACGAACAACGTGACCGTACGGCCAAACGAACCGACATCCGACATGTTTTTGAGAATGTTTCATGTCCCCTATATTTAGGCATCATGTTAGAGCCTTGAAATGAGGTTAACAGGCCTTAGATGTGTCAGAAACACATTATTATGCAAGCAGGGACCAAAACTGCACTTTTGAAAGCTTGTTTGAGCTGTGCAGGCCGTAGGCTACGCCCCCTGCAGCGTAGCCTACGCCCAGGTCTGGGCAGATTCATAATTTCAGCATTTTTGTCATTTTTCAAGGGCTTTTAGGTAAAATTCTCAATACCATGAGCTGGTTTTCAACACCCATTGTATTTAGAAACCTTGGGCACACATGGAGGGCCAAGATTGAAGCACGGGTTACGAGAAACGATCCTAACGGTTCTTGAAATCCTATATAAACCCACTTGATCTTGGCTTTCATTCACACCTCATTCCATTTCTGCTTGTTCTCTAATTCTTGGAGGATCTTGAGCTTCTTGAGAACCTCCTTCTGTCCTTTGGACCCTTTGTAAGTGTTCCTTCGTGCTTAGTTTAATTATTTAGCGTTTTAAGCCGAAAAGTCAAGCGTTTGTGATAAACGCTTTGACTTTTAAACGGTTAAGCCATTGTTCGCATCGAACAAGGCTACGTGACCGTAATTAGGTAGGTGTTTAACCCTCAAAAAGGGCACCTCCTAATTACCACGTTTACTTAGTTAAATTGTCGGGTCAAATGAAAGTCAAATTGGTTAGTTTTAAATAAATTCATAACTATTAACATAAGAAATCATAAAATCAGTTTTCTCACTTTAATAACTTGGTAAATATTAGTTGAACATGTCTAAGCATGTTCAACCCGACAAATCTAAGAATAGGCTCGGTTCGGAACCGAAAGTCGCAAAAGTTGACTTTTGCTTTGACTTTCAGTTCTGACCCGATTTAGCTTAGTTTAGATATGCCTTAGGATTCCATTAGGACCATATTATAGGTTAGTATAACCCTCCGAGGTTATACAACTTGGTCCCATAGAAATCCTAGTTCATGCTTGTTTCCGTTAAATGCCTAAATGTTAACCGTTATGCCCTTTTGACCCTAAAACGGGAATTTTGAAAATGTGAGAGGACAATAATCTTTATTAATAATTTATAAACTTGTCCCTAAAATTTGACATCAGTTTGAGGTCTAGATTAGGAGTTATGCTCAATAGCGTAATTAGAAAGCTTTTTATAAATTTAACGGCTTAATTAGCATAAAGCCTATCTAAACCCAATTTTTGAAACCAAACTTTTTACCTACTGATATAAAATAATATTTTGAGATTTTTGAAGATTTTTATTTATTTTTAGGCTGAGCATAACATAGGGTTCTAGCTATAATTCGGTAATTGCCGGTTTTGCCCTTTTGGGCTATAAAATGAGTTTTACAAATCCTTTTGATGCCAAACATTTTTCTACTGATCTAATATGATAAATAAAATATTTTGAGCCTTCTGGAATAATAAAAACTACAGCTTTCCTTTGAAAACCTGGAAATGGCTCCAAATCGCCTTTTTAAGCGTTTTTAACGCTTAGTATGTATCAAAACTATTTTAAACATATGAGGGTTGATGCCTACTGATATATTCAGTAAAATTTTATATTTTAACAGTAAGGAAAAGTTTTAAACTCAGGTTTTCAGTTTTGACCTTTTAAGCCTATGTGAAATTACCAAAATGCCCCTACGGTGCATAGTATGGTTATAATTAATAAATTTCACATATATATAATACCCTACTGTTATAACTTATTAAATTAAGTATATTTACTGATTAAATCAGACTTGTAACTCAGAATAATATTTAATCTCTCTTATAACCTTTAAAATGACCAAAATACCCCTACGGGGCATAAATTGGTCTTAAACTCGTTTTGGGCATAATGGAAGGTATCCTACTGATATCACAACATATTCAAGGCATATTAACTTAGGAAACCTATTCATGACTCTTGTGTTTACCCGTTACGCCCTTTTCGCGTTCGGATCGGCTTATGTAACTAGTTTGCATAAATTAGCCGAAACGAGTCAAACCTTATCATTTTTATATCAAAAACCAGAATGTGTTTAGTTTACCCATATTAAACAAGTATACAAGCTTGTCGGGTCTAAACCACATTCTAATCCGGTTCTCGCTTAATCACGCATTTTGAACCGTATCCTTCTTTAAAACTAACCGGTCTAAGCATAGTCTTAATTAAAGACCCGTTAGAAATCTAATAGGTTATTAAAAACCTTCGTTCCAGATTTAGGAGCCCAGTAAAAGCTATCTGTACTTGCTTGGTGGTATACGGCTGGGATAAATTGTATAAAATTTGCTCAGGTAAATGCTTTTAACTTATTTTCCCTTATACGGGCTTGGGGTACGGTATATAAAATACCGCTTGGTCGAGCATTGAATCTTTAATCGAATAGAGGTTAAACCATTGATATGATCCGTTTTGAAATGTTTTGTTTGCTTAAAGCCTTTGGGGGGTTAATGACTATGTCCCGGATATCCTTGGCATCATTTTACGAAATGGCCACGACCTAAGCACGGGGTGTAGGCGTACACCCGTCAGTGCCTAAACAAATATTGTGGTGTGTCTATTGATCTTTAACCCGGTCTACGGATCGGGCTACTGAACGCATAAGGAACATGTAATTCTTTTACAAGTATTATATTCAAATAATTATCCTAAGTTATAAAATGTTTTGTGCCACGTGCATTCAAATCAATTTTATTAAACTTTTCAAAATGAGTCAGTTAATTTTATTTACCAGTGTAAACTGACGTATTTTCCCAAAAAGGTTAAGTGCAGGTACTACTCGTAATAGGCTGGCCTCTCCTTAGCATCAATAAGAGTCTCGCAAGCTTGGATGCCTTAAAGTCTGTTGAACAAAGTTTCTTTTTATCTTTTGATCCGCCTGTGGATCTTTTACATTCCGTTTGTAATACTTTGATATTACTTTATATCGTTTGTAATATATTTTATCTTTGCTTCCGCTGTGCATTTATAATTTGTGTTGTTTGACTATGATGATATCAACTACATCACGATATTCCCCACCGGCCCACCGGTAATACGTGGAAATATCGGGGTGTGACAGGTTGGTATCAGAGCCAACATTGAGTGAATTAAACACTAGCCTTTTGTGTTTAATCTCAATGACACAATAGCACATTCTTTGACCTTCTGAGTCTAGACTTAACATAGGAATACTCTCGTCTCCATTCGGAGGATTATTGCTTTAAATTCTATATATTTTAATATGTCGCCAAGCAAAGAAGCCGTAATGGAAATTCTCCCCATTTGAAGCCTTGGAAAGGCCGAGCTTCGTGTTGCGACTAGGATTAACGTACAACCAAGGAGAAGACATTCAGAAGTAAAATGAAGAAGAAACTCCTTTTTGCTGAAGTTCGTTTCCTTAGTAAGTCCTTATAAGGGCATACTTATCTTTCAGTCCCTTCATGGACAACATCTTTTCTTTCAAGTCCCATTTAGGGCAATTCTGTACCTCCTTTAAGAATCATTGGAATGTTTTATCTAAATTTATTCATCATTGCATATGAACATAAAATATGAAATATTAACATTCCTTTTATAAGATCTACCATTATAATAAAATGGCAAAATCTAAAAGGAACAAGACCTAGCCCATGTGTCATTTTAAGAACAGGGCCAAGATGGCAGTTCCTCAATTAAATTCAGATCCTTATTAACGTCTCAATTTAGGATTGTTCTACGTTAAATATTAAAAAGAATCTTAAAGGTAAACCTAGCCACATGTCATTTCAGACAAGGTCAAGAAGGTAAAAACCTATTCAAAAGATTCAAATCATTGTTAACATCCGCAAACATGTTAACATTCCTGGCAAAATATGATTCGATAAAAATCGCACAAATCATCCTTATAATGGATTCTCCCGAAATCCTTTCCTATTTTGAAGAATTAAACTTCCATTAGGAATATAATGCCTACGGGCTATACCCATTGTCACATAAGACAAAAGACAGTCGTAGCCTACAACTCCCTGTCAAGAAAAGGCAATGAACAATGTTCAAGCCTAAATACCTTGATTCTACAAAAATCATGGCTTGTAAATTTAAGTTGTCCTTGTGACTTGGCCTTTTGTGCCATAGTTATAATTTAATTAAATTTAGGATGATTTCCTTTTCTGCCAGTATACATATTAAAAGAGAATCCTAAAAGGTATAACCTAGCTAGGATATCATTAAAGACCTAGCTATGATGGTAAGACCTGTTTAAAAGAAATTCTGATCCTTGTTAATATCTGAAAACATGTTAACACTCCTGACAACAGTGATGCGATAAAATCACACTTGTCATCCTTATATTAGAAATTTTCCAAACCCCTTAAATTATCCTAAATGATCAAGAGGAATCATGGCTAATAAACGTCGAACATGATGAACACATCAAAACATCCATTGGGATGAATACCTTCGGGCAAAGATGTATACATAAAAAGATAGTTTTATTTCATAACTTCTTGTCAAAACAATGAACTATAAAATTTTCCGATCCAAAGGAATCATCGATTATGTTTTAAAATTTCCCTAGTGACAAGGCATCTATGCCATCAGAGAGTCCTTGGGAACAAGCCCTTGTGCTATATATATAAAACGTCAGTACGACATTGACAGTCGTGACTTATGTCCCCTGTCTAATAAATATGTAGGGTTATATTCCGTTTAAACGCCAAAGATGGTTTATTTAAAAACCTAGGAAAAACATAATCAAATAAATTTGATACTATTTATTCGCCTATATGGTTTATTTGTACCATGGCTATTTAATCAACAAATTCGACAATTCACCATATAATTAAACCAATTATTTCTACTTGGTTTGTAGCCTACTAAGCTTCACCATGGTTGACTCCTCTGAAGCTCACAATCATCCAGTTGATCAGAATAATGATGCAAGACTGAACTTAACAGGCACCGAGTTACAGGCTATGTTGGATACAGCCGTAAACAAAGCCGTGGACCGTGTATTGAAGGATCATAAGCGAAAGTGCGATAATACCCCAAATAAAGATTACAAAAAGGGTAAGACCGGTTCAAACTATAACCAGTCCAAGCCAAAGGAGGCAAAACCCAAATGTAAAACCTGCAAGAAGAAGCACTTCGGAAAATGTTTCTATGAGCAGACCGGGGGATGTGTCATCTGTAAAGAGATGGATCACAAGACCCATGAGTGCAAGGACTTGAAGGACGCCACATGCTATGATTGTGGCGAGAAGGGGCACATAAATACCCGCTGCCCAAAGAAGGTAACTAAAGGGAAATGCACTTTAGAGTCACAAGCTAGGCCTTGTGGGATTTGTAATAAGAAAGGGCACCAGACTTTGGAGTGCCAAGACATAAAGGACGCAACCTGCTATGGTTACAATGAAATAGGGCACATCAAGACAAATTGCCCAAATAAAACCAAGAAGCCTGAGGAGTCTAAGAAGGCCGAAGATGGAAGCTCTCAAGTGGATGCTCAAGAGGCTATTCAGGATGACAATGTCACAACAGGTACTTTCTTTATCAATAACGCTCATGCTAGAGTATTATTTGATTCAGGTTCAGATAAGTCTTTCATAGACAATAGAATTTGTAAATCATTAAATCTGCCTGTTAAAACTCTAAGCGTTAAGTATAAAGTAGAATTGGCCGATAGTACCTCAGAGACTACTTCAGCAATATTAGATGGATGTTTTATATCCATTAGGAATCATTCTTTTCTGCTGTCCTTGTTTCCATTAAAATAAGAGGGACTCAATATAGTGATAGGAATGAATTGGTCGTCTTAAAAGTCAAGCCTATATTGAGAGTGATAAGAAGCAAGTAGTTATCAAGACTCCTTATGGTGAGCCTTTGACAATTCAAGGAGACACTGGGTATGGATTGCCTAAGCACTTGTTGAATATGGTATTAAATACCAAAGGTTCGAGTATGAGAAACTCAGAAGAGACAAATAACAGTCGCGATGCTAGAGATGCGACAAATGTTAATGGTGCATCCAATGTGAACCACAATGTTAATGGAGTTAATCTCCAAAACTGTAATTAACGCAGTTGTTAGAAAGGTTATGAGAAAAGTCATGAGAAGATTCAAGAAGCCAAATGTTGTGTACTCTAAAACACATGTCGCTTCTCATAAGAAGAGCTTTATTCATACTTCAAATGCGAAGAATAAACCCAACAAAAGCGTATATGGAAAGGAGCCCCATTTTTTTTGGATGTACTTAAAAGTACTTCGTCTCTTGGAAGTCAAGAGACTATAATAGTAAGAAGGGGCCATCAATTGCAGGAAATTGTTGAATGAAGTAGGATCCATTAGGTGTATCAGCGGTTATGCTGGAAAGGGCATGGTAAGGTATGCATCACAATAGTTCGATGGCAATACCCTTAATTGATGAGGACATTAATGAAGTCCACAAGAAAGATCCTCTTATACAATATAGAATGGTCCAAGTTTTAAGGACCTTATTAGGAAAAACCTATTATCCGTATCACAAGATGGAAAAATATGGAATAAGAATTTTCTGACTCTCACCATAGAAGTTCTAGACTGTCGACAGTATGTCGCAAATGTTGATTCATTGACTGAGATAGTACCCTATTCAATTTACCCAAAATCTAAGCTTATACAATAATTATTGGTGGTTAATAACGGCAATAAGAGGGCACATTAAGGTTTCAAGGCCTGCTTATTATAAGTCCATTGTGGATCTACCTCAGCTACTCACATGGTATAAATTAAGAAATAACCAGTCAAAGCTGAGACTGCCCTAAATTTGTCAAATAATTATGCAGCTAAGTGAAAAAGGTTTAGGAATGGAGGCGTATAACCCTCCTAATGAATGATTAGAGGCAGTTCACATTAATAATGACACTAGATAAATTCCTTATTGTGATTTTATTGCTAAGAGTTACGTTTGGTTTCAGATACCGCTAAGTCTCTCATAAGACCATAAGCTTAGCAAACTTTTAGAAATTTTCCCCGTAAGAACCCTAGATATTAAGTGTAAGGTAAAACTTACAGGCAAAATCATGAGAATCATTTCCTCTGTTCCTGTCAGAAACCCCTAATCATAGAATTCTAAAAGTATCCTTCCCCTTGAAGAAGTGCGTCAGCATATATAGTTGATATCTCTTCAATCTCTATCGATTGCGAAAACCAGACAGTATGATAAAAGCGCCATATGAGGATTGATGTATCTTAATAAGTTCCATAGATTGCTTCCATGCCTGATCAGTATGGAGGTTTAATGCATGGGACCACAAAGATATCCCGATAGTCATATGGTACTAAAGTCAACTAATGGTATTCAAAGAAGATATCCATAATGGAAATTGTCCAAGTAAATGTTCCCGATTAAGGAATTCGTGGACTTGTAACATAGATGTGTCATTTATTTGACACAAGCAATAATGGATAAACTGGAGCCTGAGATATGAAAAATCTCTATAACCTCCTTGTATCTTGATTACCTTCTCCTAGAATTACCATGTTCACCTCCTGAAAGGCAAGTCGAGTTAAGGTTTACATCCCATTTAGGGTTGTATTATTATGAAATCCCCAAGACGGCTAGTACCATCATTGGAAGAATCGAAACCCTGATTAATTAAGTTTTGAAATAGAAAATTTATATAGCCTAACTCAATACTCCGAGGATTCGGTATAGTTAATTAAGAAAGACGGTTCATTTTGCTTATGCATTGATTACTACAACCCTAATTAGGGAATAATTAAGAATTTCCATCAGCTGCCCAGGATCGTCGATTTGTTCGACTGACTGTGAGGATTAACTATCCCTTAAGATTAGTTTTAAGTAATGGTTGGAATAACCATTTCACCTTGAGATAAGCTTTTCTATAATAGTTGATGTATAAGTATCAAGGCTGCTCCTTTGGAGACCTTGCTTAGATGGAATGTTGAATATCTATTGTTAAATAGAAGATTGGTACGTCCAATCATCAGGATCTGAAAGTTGCCTTGGAAACAACGAATAGGATCATACAAATCCATGATCATCTGTAAGTTGCCAGTTTTGGTAGAAAATCAAAGATTAATGAGAATAGCAACCCTCCTCAGTCCTTGTTAAAGAATAAGGTTCAACAAAGATATCACCCTGGAAGGGTGTGCCAATTTGTTAATTATCAGACTAGTTAAGCTCTGAATATATAAAATCATTCGAAGGAATCGAATGTATCAAAGATCAAATAGCTTATGAGCTAAAACCTATTTAAGGAGCTTGGCGGAGCTCGCAATGTATTACACACTAAGGATTTAAGGATGTGTTTCGCCAATAAGCCAAGAAGCACTATTACATAACGGTAGGCAGACTTGTGATATAATGATAAACCTGTATCGAATGCGGATCGACAGGATAAGAAACCTCAAAAAGGATACATGAACCTATTATATAGAGGTCAAATTGGGAGCTTGGAGAGGCTCCAGATATGCTATAGAAGTTAAAGTCCATTATGCGGCAAAAAGTACTTCCAGCATTTTAGCAAATCTCGAGGTCAAGATTTCTTTTAAGGGGGTGAGGATGTAACACCTCGTAAAATCACGTCCAATGGTGTATTGACACGTGTAATAAACCCTAATAAAGTCCAATGTTGAATTTAAGGGACTAATTTTTCAAAAAATCGAAAACTTTGATAATAAAAAGGACTGGAAGTGTTAGCATACCTAAAATAAGTTTCCAAATAACCTCTCACGATGATTATATTCACAAATGAGCCACTTTTCAATCGAGTGTAGCCGTTTGCGTAATTAATTGGAAGTTTGCGCAATAAAGGGTTAAAAGTGTCAACATGTAATTCTTACCTCTGAGTGACCATTTAATAAACCGGGAGCTTCATGATATTTGATTATACTCTCGGGAATGCCAACTATTGGCCATCTAAGGTTTTTATGCCTATAAGTAAAGTTACGCGCAACTTTGCAAGTTAGAGGGACTAAAAGTGTCAATATGTTTAATTATACCTCTGAATGACCTTTTAAGCGAACCCAAATCATCGTGATGATTAATAATACTTCCAAGAATGCCTAATATGGATTAGATGAGGCTTCAATGCTACTAAATGATGAGATGCGCAAGTTTGCGCAATAAAGGGACCTAAAGCGTCAACTTTTGAATCTACGCCTTTCGGTGACCATCTTAGCAAACGAGTGCGTAGTAACATTTAATTATATGCTTGGGAATGATCAATATGGGCCTTGGAAGGCTTGGATATCATTAAACAACATTTTGCGCTACTTTGCGCAAATTAAGGACTAATTGCGTCAAACGGCAAAAGTATGCCGATTCGTATGGTAACGGACATTCCGGAATATGTCCATGAGTTAAATATACCCTATTTATCCTTTATATAGCTTAGATATAGCTTAGGTAACGGACATTCCGGAATATGTCCATTTCTGCTTGTTCTCTAATTCTTGGAGGATCTTGAGCTTCTTGAGAACCTCCTTCTGTCCTTTGGACCCTTTGTAAGTGTTCCTTCGTGCTTAGTTTAATTATTTAGCGTTTTAAGCCGAAAAGTCAAGCGTTTGTGATAAACGCTTTGACTTTTAAACGGTTAAGCCATTGTTCGCATCGAACAAGGCTACGTGACCGTAATTAGGTAGGTGTTTAACCCTCAAAAAGGGCACATCCTAATTACCACGTTTACTTAGTTAAATTGTCGGGTCAAATGAAAGTCAAATTGGTTAGTTTTAAATAAATTCATAACTATTAACATAAGAAATCATAAAATCAGTTTTCTCACTTTAATAACTTGGTAAATATTAGTTGAACATGTCTAAGCATGTTCAACCCGACAATTCTAAGTATAGGCTCAGTTTAGAACCGAAAGTCGCAAAAGTTGACTTTTGCTTTGACTTTCAGTTCTGACCCGATTTAGCTTAGTTTAGATATGCCTTAGGATTCCATTAGGACCATATTATAGGTTAGTATAACCCTCCGAGGTTATACAACTTGGTCCCATAGAAATCCTAGTTCATGCTTGTTTCCGTTAAATGCCTAAATGTTAACCGTTATGCACTTTTGACCCTAAAACAAGAATTTTGAAAATGTGAGAGGACAATAATCTTTATTACTGATTTATAAACTTGTCCCTAAAATTTGACATCAGTTTGAGGTCTAGATTAGGAGTTATGCTCAATAGCGTAATTAGAAAGCTTTTTATAAATTTAACGGCATAATTAGCATAAAGCCTATCTAAACCCAATTTTTGAAACCAAACTTTTTACCTACTGATATAAAATAATATTTTGGGATTTTTGAAGATTTTTATTTATTTTTAGGCTGAGCATAACATAGGGTTCTAGCTATAATTCGGTAATTGTCGGTTTTGCCCTTTTGGGCTATAAAATGAGTTTTACAAATCCTTTTGATGCCAAACCTTTTTCTACTGATCTAATATGATAAATAAAATATTTTGAGCCTTCTGGAATAATAAAAACTACAGCTTTCCTTTGAAAACCCGGAAATGGATCCAAATCGCCTTTTTAAGCGTTTTTAACGCATAGTATGTATCAAAACTATTTTAAACATATGAGGGTTGATGCCTACTGATATATTCAGTAAATTTTTATATTTTAACAGTAAGGAAAAGTTTTAAACTCAGGTTTTCAGTTTTGACCTTTTAAGCCTATGTGAAATTACCAAAATGCCCCTACGGTGCATAGTATGGTTATAATTAATAAATTTCACATATATATGATACCCTACTGTTATAACTTATTAAATTAAGTATATTTACTGATTAAATCAGACCTGTAACTCAGAATAATATTTAATCTCTCTTATAACCTTTAAAATGACCAAAATACCCCTACGGGGCATAAATTGGTCTTAAACTCGTTTTGGGCATAATGGAAGGTATCCTACTGATATCACAACATATTCAAGGCATATTAACTTAGGAAACCTGTTCATGACTCTTGTGGTTACCCGTTACGCCCTTTTCGCGTTCGGATCGGCTTATGTAACTAGTTTGCATAAATTAGCCGAAACGAGTCAAACCTTATCATTTTTATATCAAAAACCAGAATGTGTTTAGTTTACCCATATTAAACAAGTATACAAGCTTGTCGGGTCTAAACCACATTCTAATCCGGTTCTCGCTTAATCACGCATTTTGAACCGTATCCTTCTTTAAAACTAACCGGTCTAAGCATAGTCTTAATTAAAGACCCGTTAGAAATCTAATAGGTTATTAAAAACCTACGTTACAGATTTAGGAGCCCAGTAAAAGCTATCTGTACTTGCTTGGTGGTATACGGCTGGGATAAATTGTATAAAATTTGCTCAGGTAAATACTTTTAACTTATTTTCCCTTATACGGGCTTGGGGTACGGTATATAAAATACCGCTTGGTCGAGCATTGAATCTTTAATCGAATAGAGGTTAAACCATTGATATGCTCCGTTTTGAAATGTTTTGTTTGCTTAAAGCCTTTGGGGGGTTAATGACCATGTCCCGGATATCCTTGGCATCATTTTACGAAATGGCCACGACCTAAGCACGGGGTGTAGGCGTACACCCGTCAGTGCCTAAACAAATATTGTGGTGTGTCTATTGATCTTTAACCCGGTCTACGGATCGGGCTACTGAACGCATAAGGAACATGTAATTCTTTTACAAGTATTATATTCAAATAATTATCCCAAGTTATAAAATGTTTTGTGCCACGTGCATTCAAATCAATTTTATTAAACTTTTCAAAATGAGTTAGTTAATTGTATTTACCAGTGTAAACTGACGTATTTTCCCAAAAAGGTTAAGTGCAGGTACTACTCGTAATAGGCTGGCCTCTCCTTAGCATCAATAAGAGTCTCGCAAGCTTGGATGCCTTAAAGTCTGTTGAACAAAGTTTCTTTTTATCTTTTGATCCACCTGTGGATCTTTTACATTCCGTTTGTAATACTTTGATATTACTTTATATCGGTTTGTAATATATTTTATCTTTGCTTCCGCTGTGCATTTATAATTTGTGTTGTTTGACTATGATGATATCAACTACGTCACGATATTCCCCACCGGCCCACCGGTAATATGTGGAAATATCGGGGTGTGACAGGCAAGTCAGTTTTTTCAGTTAGAGAGATTCTCCCAAGCCTGACAGTCCTTGGGAGATTCCAAGTTACCAACACTCAGTTGCTTACCTTCCATCTTCTTCTCATAAAATTCCTTTACCCCTTTAACTTTCCCATCAATCATTTTTCCAAAAATATGTTTTACTTTGGGGTTAAAGGTCTTCTCAACATCAAAAACTTTCTTTTCAGAAAAAAAATGATTTCATATTTCAATTTTTCCAACTTTTGTTTTAAAATTTTCAGCCCTCAAAGGTGGAAAGTTTGCATCATCCATTGGAGGTACTGATTTCTCATCTTTTAGATCAACTTTTGGCTCCTCTGATTTTGTGGAATCAGATTCATCACCAGAATTATCACTTGAATTCTTAACAACCCATTTTTGGTTGTTAAATTTCTCCTTTCTTTTGTAAATATCTTTCGAACATTCACCAACCTCAAAAGTTGAATTTTCAAAAACTTTAAATTTGTTTGTTGGTGGTTCGATTTTCTCAATAATCTTTTCTTTCAGTTTACCAGAGACTCCCTGTTTTGTCTGTATTGCCTTTGGACAATTCCTGGCAATATGACCAACTGTTTTACATTGAAAACAGGTTCTCGTCTCTATTTTCTTCTGAGCAACACTTTTCTTCATTTCTTCTTGCTTCTTGGCAAGGAATTCTTTGTTCGTCTGCTTCCAGAATACTTGCTCTTTTTCTTCTTCAGATGTTTTTCCTGTAACAAAAACAGTTTTTAGTTTATAAGTTTTCTCATTTTTATAGTTTTTCGGTGGAATAAAACCAAGACCTTTCTTTTTGAAATTACCATTATGGTTTGGTTTCTTTTGAAAACCAGAACCAGAATTGTAACCCTTTTTCTTGTTTAACCTTTGTTAAACTCTTGAAGTGTAAGGTTTAGGTTTTCCAGAAAGATTTACATCTTTTATTTCAGAAATATAAATTTCTATTAGTTTGAAAACCTTTTTTATCATTTCTGGTTTAACACCTCTTATTGGAAATTCATCATCAGAATATAATTTGTCAGAATCATTCAAAGTATATACCACTTTGATTGGTTCGTCATTCAAATTAGATTTTGATAACAAAAACTCTTTATTGTAAACCAGTTTCTCCTTTTTGACTGTTGAACTTGACTTGTCAGACTTTGACTCTGGGTTTGACTCCAACTTTGACTCCTCGGTTTCATCGTTATCCAACACCTGATCGACCACTTTCTTTATTAATTCGGACTCATGATCAGTGTCAGACGATGTGAAAGTAACATCAATGTTATCTGGAAAATTTTCTGAAGACTCAGACTGCCACTGTAAATTGGTTGCCTTTTTTACTCTTTCTGAATTTGGATTTCTAGGAGAATATCCATTTCAAGCGGGGGTGGACACTTTGTATAACTGGCACTTTGTTTCTTACCAGAAATCTTCACTTCAGTATACTTTTTCTTTTCAGAACTCTTGTCTTCAGATACTTTCTCTTCATCAAATGCCTTCATGCCTTCAAGAGTTGGATAAATCTTGTCAATAACATAAGAAGTACATGAGTAACTTTTTAATAATCTATTAACTCTTTCTGTTTCAATCCTTTGAGTTTCCAGTTTTTGTTCCAGAACGGCACACTTTTCAATGTAATTATTAACGACTTTCTGCTTTGTCATGAAAGCTCCTTGAAGTGTCTTCATAGCCGTTGCTTGTTCACTGCTTGATTGATTGTACTGATTCATTGCTTTGTTCAGAACATCATAAGATTCTTTCAATCTGTTCAAATTATGAATCAAAGTACTATTTTGCTTCTTCACTGCTTCACAGTTTTCACATATCACCGGACTCTTTTGTGCATCAGCTTCAGCTTCAACTGTGAAAACTGGAATATCTTTGACCTTTTTCCTTATCACTGGAACTTTTTCATCATCACTGCTGACAGATTTCTTAATCTTTTTCTTTTTCTTTTTAGCTTTTTCATCATCACTGTCACTCTCTTCTAACATTTTCAAATCCTTTTCCATTCTTCTTGCATAATAATCATTATCACTGTCTTCATCAACTCTAGCAACAAAAGCTTTGTGATTTGAAGTTTTGTTAGGATCATAATCATCCCAACTGAAGTTTGCCCAGCTAAACCCTTCTGGTAATTTTTCATCATCTTGGTTTATCAGACATGCTTTACTGCCAGCTGAAACATATTTATTCCAACTGAATTCTTTTGTTAACTTTTTATCATCTTGATTCACCATACAAGCTCTCTTTGATGAATCTTCAATTGTCTCCCTAGCATGTGCAGTTTGTGGTTCTTGTTGTTGTTGAGCAACTTGATGATAAATTGCTTTCCGATAGTAATCATTGTTGTTGAATGGATTTTGAGCTCCACTTGCTTCGCGATTTGTGCACTCTCTCTTGAAGTGTCCTTTTTCCCTGCAACGAAAACAAGTAACTTTAGATTTATCAAATCCTAAAGTAGAAACATTTGCATCACGAAAATCATCTCTTCCTGTGATTTGTTTAAACTTTTTAGCTCTTCTCAAAACACTCGCCAAACACCACTTTATATCCATCAATTCCATCTCCTCAGCATCAATCTAATCGTAATCCTCTTTTGTCAACATTGGATTCCCAATCCTTCCTGCGACTAAACTTTCATATGACTCTAGCACGGTCACCAACAAAGACATGTGACTTTTTGCAATCTCCTCAGTGTAATTTTGACCATTTTCAATATCTAATACCATGTTGCACTGTAATTTCTTTCCATTCTTTGTTGTTGAAAAGTTTGGATCATATGATGGATATGGAGAAAATTCAGTTTTGCTGTTTGATCCTTTAGATGACCCTCCTGATGAACTTTTAACATTGAATGCAGTTTCAACCTTTGGTGACATGTTGGTTTTGTCACTAATACCTCCCTTGTAATACAACCCAATATCTTGTTCTCCATCAAAATCTTTCATTCTTGAGATCTTTCTTTGCTCCATCTCTTGAGCTTCAAGCTTTTCAATGAACTTGTTCAGTGTCAAATTCCCAAAATCCTTTTTATTTCTCAACATCATCAGATATGTGCCCCAAGTTTCATGTGGCAATGCATCAACCAACTTTTCTATTAATTCTTCATTATCTTTATTGATACTCACTCTCTTCATTTGAACTAACAGATTGCAATATCTTTCGATGATCTGCTTGGTGCTCTCAGTTCTCAAGCCACGAAATTGATCAAATTCCTTTTTCAAAAGTGACTTTTTGTTTTTGATCATTTCTTTACTTCCAACAAACTTTGATTTTAATGCTCTCCAGATAGAGTATGCACTTCCATTGTGTTGCAATAAAACCAAGATATCTTCCTTCACAGCTTGATGCAATAGACTAATCATCATCTTCTCATTTTTGTATTTCTTTCTATCATCAGCACTTAGATCTTTAATAGCAATCTCCTCTTCATCATCATTCAATGGTCTAACATATTTTGTTTCCACACATTCCCAAGCATCCAAATAATTTGCTTCCACCCAATTCTCAAATCGTTCTTCCCATCCTTTGTACTCTTCGATATTCATAAGCTTTGGTGGTTTTTGCATAGTGCCCATTTCGTTTTCCATGGTCAAGTTCTGAGTAACAGATGCCGGAGTAGTCGGAGTAGTAGCAAATGCGTTATAAAATTCCTCCTCCATGTTTTGGTAACAAGTTTCACAAAATTCTAACACTTTCAAACGAAATCAAACTCAAGCGAAATCAACTCTTCAAACGGAATACCCCTTCACACGAAATACCAGCTTCACACGGAATTACCTCTCAAACGAAATACCACTTTCACACGGAATTACCTGATTTCGTGTGAAATAACACTCTTTCAAACGAAATAGCTGATTTCGTGTGAAATAACACCTTTTCAAACGGAATCACCTCTTTCACACGAAATAAGACTTTCAAACGGAATCACCTCTTGGAGCGAAATTAGCTTCAAACGAAATTAGTGATTTCGTTTGAATTGTACAACCAAACTAATTCCGTGCGAAATTACAGCAATTGTTCGAACGAAATTAAGAACAACTTTCAAGCGAAATTAAACCTTTCAAACAGATTTAAGCCGAATTAATGTCTGAAACTTTCAAGGGTTTGTTAAAACACTGTTACGCACATTATATGAGAAAATTAGCCGATTTTAACCGTGAAAAGTTGTTTAATTTTGAAAAGAAGGTGTAGAAATCAGAATTTGCAGCTGAATTGGTAAGAACTCTTCCTCCTGAGCTCTGATACCACTTGTAGGATCGTTTACTGACCCAAACGAGTCGATCAGAAGAGTTTTTCTCAATACGAAAGGCGGAAACAGACGTATCGAGTTCAATTCAGCTAGAATATCACTTTAAGCTGTCTTTTGATTGATATTAGATCGATTACAATGCTGTAGACACTTCGGCTGAGCTTCGCTACCGGAATCAGAATTGTTACAAATGACAAGGCACAATAGGTATTTATAGGCTTGTAATTTCGTTTGAACCTGCCCAGACGGAATCTAATTCCGCGCGGAATTAGCTCAAACGGAATTAACATGTTAATTTCGTTTGAAATGACCTTGTGTCATTTCAAGCGAAATTACCTATAAACACATATTTTCTCGTTTTTCGTGCCTTGATCTAACTAATACAATACAAGACTCGATACAAGACGAAGTCGACAGACGTATGCACCAACACATAGCTCTTTTATCGATCACGTGCTGCTTTCAGTCGTTCCTTGACTTGAATAATCTTGTCAGTTGTTTCTTGTACTATTTCAGGTCCAGATAGTTGCTTCTCCCCAATTTATGCCCAACAGACTGGGGTTCGACACTTTCGTCCATAAAGTGCTTCGAATGGTGCAGCATTGATACTAGTGTGATAACTATTATTATAAGAAAATTCTATTAAAGGTAAGTGATCGTCCCAATTACCTCCGAAATCATTTACACAAGCTCTAAGCATGTCTTCCATCGTCTGAATTGTCCTTTCACTTTGTACGTCTGTTTGAGGATGATAAGTTGTGCTTAGATTTAACTTGGTTCCCATTGCTTTTTGGAAACTTGACCAAAAATGAGAGGTAAAACGACTATCCCTATCAGAAACTATTGATAAAGGTATTCCATGTAAAGAAACGATTTCATTTACATATAATTTAGCTAATTGTTCCATAATGAAAGTTTCTTTCATTGGTAGGAAATGAGCTGACTTGGTTAACCTATCTACAATCACCCAGATTGTATCATTACCTTTCTTTGTTTTAGGTAATTTGGTAACAAAATCCATTGTTATTAATTCCCATTTCCATACTGGCATTTCTAATTGCTGTAATAAACCTGAGGGTTTCTGATGTTCAGCTTTAACTTGTGAACAAGTTAAACATTTAGAAACATAGGCTGCTATGTCCTTTTTCATTCCTATCCACCGGAAATTCTTTCTTAAATCCTGGTACATCTTGTTATTTCCTGGATGCATCGTATATTTAGACTTATGGGCTTCTTCTAATATACGATGACGCATGTTTCCTAACTTAGGTATCCACATTCTCTTCTTATAGAATCTCCAAATTCCTTCTGTTCCTTGTTCTAATTCCTTTAGCATACCTTTTATTTTTTCAGTATCATCCTTGATTACTGATTCTTGTGCTTCTCTTATCTGATCATTTAAATCTACTTGCAGATTTAGTTTAAGAGAACGTACCCTTTTTGGCTTTTCATGATACTTTCGGCTTAAAGCATCTGCCACTACATTTGTTTTTCCTTCATGATACTGGATATCACAATCATAATCACTAAGCATCTCCATCCAATGTCTTTGTCTTATATTCAATTCTTTTTGCCCGAAAACATACCTTAAACTCTTATGATCTGTGAATATGGTAAACTTACTACCATAAAGATAATGTCTCCAAATTTTAAGGGCAAAAATTATAGCTCCTAACTCTAAATCATGGGTTGAATAATTCTCTTCATGATTCTTAAGTTGTCTAGATGCGTAAGCTATGACCTTTTGGCGTTGCATCAACACACATCCATAACCTAACTTAGAAGCGTCACAATAGACTACAAAATCTTCAGTTCCTTCTGGTAACGCTAATATGGGTGCATGGGTTAATCTATGCTTAAGAATTTTAAATGCTTCTTCTTGTTTTGGTCCCCATTCAAACTTAATGGATTTACAGGTTAACTTAGTTAAAGGAATGGCTATTCTAGAAAAATCTCGAATAAATCTTCTATAATAACCGGCCAATCCTAAGAAACTTCTAACTTCAGTTGGTGATTCAGGGGTTTTCCATTTGGTAATCGCCTCGATCTTTGTGGGATCTACATGAATTCCTTCATGATTAACTAAGTGTCCAAGAAACTGTACTTGCTCTAACCAAAATTCGCACTTTGAAAATTTAGCGTAAAGTTTTTCCTTCCTTAATAGACTTAAAAGTGCGTGAAAATGCTTTGCATGTTCCTCTTTACTTTTAGAGTAAATTAGAATATCATCTATAAAAACAATTATGAATTTATCCAAATATGGCTTACATATTCGGTTCATCATGTCCATAAACGCGGCTGGGGCATTGGTTAAACCAAATGGCATGACAGTAAATTCATAATGTCCATACCTTGTTCTGAATGAAGTTTTAGGAATGTCCTCTTCCTGTACCTTTAATTGATGATATCCTGACCTTAAATCGATTTTAGAGAAAAATCGAGCTCCTTGCAATTGGTCAAACAGATCATCGATTCTCGATAATGGGTACCGATTCTTAATCGTGACCTTGTTTAATTCACGGTAATCAATGCACATACGCATTGATCCGTCCTTCTTTTTAACAAATAAAATTGGTGCTCCCCACGGCGATGAGCTTGGCTGTATGAATCCCTTCTCTAATAATTCATCTAACTGTTTCTTCAGTTCCTGCATTTCTGCGGGTGCCAAACGGTAAGGTGCTTTGGCAATTGGTGTTGTTCCTGGTAATAGATGAATTCTGAATTCCACTTCTCGGTTTGGCGGTAGTCCTGGCAATTCTTCTGGAAATACGTCTGAAAACTGAGACACTACTGGAATGTCCTTTAGTTCTTTTCCTTTAGTGTTAGTGATTATAGAAATCAAATACACTATAGATCCTTTTCTTATATAGCTTGCAGTTTTCATCACAGAGATGAATTTTGTGGATCTAGATGGTTTATCACCTTTAATTGTGATCTTTTCACCTTTTGGTGAATTTACTTGAATTGACTTTTGATCACATAAAATACTGGCTTTATTGGCTATTAACCAATCCATTCCTAATACAATATCAAATCCTGCCAGATTCATTAGGTAAAGGTTTGCCATATACTTTTGGTTTAAAAATTCTATTCTTGCCCCCTGCAAGATTTCAGAAATCCTAACTGTTTCTCCATTTGTTGTCTCGACTAGACACTCTTGTGGTAGTTTAGTTAATGACTGATTTAGAAGTTTGCAAAATGAAGTATTAATAAAACTTTGGTTTGCACCAGAGTCAAATAATACCTTAGCAAAAACATCATTAACTAAAAACGTACCAGCTATCACATCTGGAATCATCTTGGCTTCATCTGCAGTTAGAACGAATGCTCTTGCATTTTTAGTATTCTTGTTGTTCGCAGCTGGAGCTAATTTCGGACAATTTGGCTTGATATGACCTTTTTCTCCACAGTTGAAGCATAGTCCATTACTGGATTTTCTCCTACAATCTTCTTCCTTGTGTCCTGGCATCTTGCAGAAATTGCAAAGAGTGGAGCATTTTCCCGAATGCTTTTTCTTGCAGACCCTGCAAAATGGTGCAGAGGTAGAACCTATATTCCTACGATTGTAATTCCCAGAACGGAATTCTTGGGTAAGCCTTTGGGTTAGGTTTCTCCTCTGGTCTTTTTCTCTAGTACGGATTAATTCATCTGTCAATGTATTTGCTAGTTCTACAGCTTCTTCTATAGTTTGAGGTCTAACTGCCTTGACTACATGTCGAATCTCTCCAATTAATCCCCAGATATAACGGGAGATTAATACTGGTTCAGGTGATGCAAGGGTTGGTACTATTCTAGCATATTCAAAGAATGTGGTAGTATAACCCTTACTATCTACCCCGGTCATTCTTAAGTTTAGGAACTTATTTGCTATTTGTTCCTTTTCATTGGGATGGCATAATTTCTTTTCTACCATATTTTTAAATTCCTCTCATTCCATGTTGTAAACCTTATCACTTCCTCTTGATTGGAGGATAGTGTTCCACCATTCTAAGGCTGAGTTCTTAAATAGATTAGAAGCAAACATTATCTTGTCTTCTTCAGCACACTTGCTTATTTTTAAAACAGCCTCAGTCTTTTCTATCCAGCGTAGAGCTGCAATGGGTCCTTCATTGCCCGAGAATTCTATTGGTTTACAGGACCATAATTCTTTGTAAGAACAACCATAAGGCATTGGTTCTTCTTCTTTTGGTAAATCGTTATAATTTTGTACACATTGTTTTCATGTTGTTAATTGGGTCTATTTGACGAAATCGTTTTAATACTGTTTTATCTATATTTTTTTAAATTATATGTCATATATATATATATATGTGTGTGTGTGTGTGTGTGTGTGTGTAGGATTATCAGTGAATGTCCTCACAAATTTTAAAAAAATAAGCCGTTATACTTAAAAAATATACATGATTAATAACTAATAAAATAAAACAACCCATGGGTACCACAGGTGATAACCTAGATGTAACGTGTGACGTACCAGGATCCAAGCCACCAATCACATTGAACTATGCATAATATTTAATAAAAACATTCCATTCATTTCAAAATAAGAATCCAAGTCAAGAGTTAAACCAAATAAATATTCAGCGGAAGCATAATGTAAATAGTAATTCAAATGTTTCAAAACACGTGTTCATAATCAATAAAGCGAGTATCCAAAAGTCTCGATCCATGACCACTCCAATGCTCCCAGATAGCAAGTCCATGCCAAGAAATCTAACGACCTGCAAGCATGCAGACAAGTGTGTCAGACGACGCTGGTGAATTCAAAGTTTTGTTAACGCGTTTAGTTACCAGATGTGTGTTTAGAATAGTTCAAAGTTATGTTGTGATGATGTTATTAACTCGATTACCGTATGTTGCTACTAGATGTGTTTGCCCAAACCCCAATGCCTCTATCAAAGCATTGGTCAAGTGGTCAAGGTAAATAGTTCACGCCCGTCCATTCCGGCCCGGTGTGAGGGTGCCAATCCTAATAGCGCTATCAACTAAATACCTCGTTTCCTTACCGGCAAAAATCGGTAGATGTAAGGGGTCTTATATGATAGAAACTGAATAATAACCAACATCCCATTAATCTGCATTCCTCCCTGGAACGTTACCCGATATCCCTTCCCGGGATGCATGCTTGGAAAAGTGCAGTGAACTCACCTTGGTTTGCTCGGTAAGACTAGATATTCGTTTACGTTCACAGTTGGTCAACCAAGTCCTAATATGATTACCGTTAGGAATCAGTTTTACAGGTAATTAACCACATGTCTTTCATACACATTACGCACATATCGTACAAGTTTCACACACCCATGATCAAGCCAGTAGCATGCCAAATATTCACACAACATGTAACAGTTCCCTTACATATATATTCAAGTTATACATTGCTCACATAGCATGTTATCCCATAGCACATAGCATGTATTCAAGTTATATATTGTTCACATCATGCACTCATCTTTCACATGACACCATCCTATTCATTCATTAATCACACGTGTGCAATTTAATCAAATTAGTGGTTCACCCAATAGTGTGATCCAAGAGTGTGGCCCATTGTGTAAACCCAATCATAATAATATGCGTCTAATTATTCTTGCAGCCCGATTAATTGTGTAAGGCCCAATCCGTGTGCGGCCCAGTGTCTGAACGTGGCCCAATTAAAGTGTGAAAATAATTAAAGTGTACAATTCCAATTGGGCTGTGCTATCCAATCATTGCCTGGTCACTAAGGAAAAGCCCAACAGTAGCCTTTTTAGTTATTAAGAAATCACATTAAATGATAAATAAAAGGGTTATTATGATATTAAAATCCCTGTTTCTTTATACACAGTCAAACACTTTCCAACAATCAATAACACCATGAATTCTTGCCTTACTTATACAACTAGTTTCATCCTTAACAAAACACTGATTAATATGCATGAAAGTTTCTAAAACAATTAACAGTTCATCAATTACTTCATCATCACAATAATTCCATCAACTATCATGCATCCCTACATATTTTAATCATTTTCATCAATAACGGATTTCTAGCAACAACTCTAGTCACATGATTTCATTTACATCATACTAATCACAACCCTTGCACATAGCCGAAAATAACCAAATCATGACTAGAATCCATATCATCATTATCATCAGTATTCTATTACATCATGGGTTTACATATAATGACCGACAATTGCAGTCCTAATCCTAATACTATTGGGCCGCCATTATCAAGTGAAATCACATGCAAATTATCAGTGAAATCACATGCAAACTGAGTAGTTGAATTATTGTGCCTAGTTCAGTGAAACTTGATTTTTAATTGGACCGAATATTGCATTAGTGGGCCAGACACTTTAATTGTTCATCAAATCTCACAATCAAGATCAAGGGAAACTAATGCATACAATCATGACTGTATATTCTAATAGTTTAACAATAAACAATCCTAGATTATAACATCGATCAAGACACTATTCATGAAACACATCCATTAACATATGTACAGCCGTATATGTACGTTCAAACACAACTAATATACTAAGCGACGTACGATGCGGGAGCGAAGATGCTTAGATTCGTGAGAGTGAGAGAGAGAGAGAGCTTCGGGTGCTTCCAGTGACGCCTTCGTGTCTCCGACGAGTCATGTTGCATTGCCGCCGGGAATAGGGGTGCGACCAGGGGTTTGGGGGATTACAATCGATGGCTGCCATTGATGATGGGACGATGGGGAGAAGGATAACTGCCGCCAACTACATGGTGCTAGGGTTTCGCTTACAAGAAATCTTGTGGAATAATGCAAGTCACGTACCCCCTTGTGTGTGTGTATGTTTTCGAATGAGTGGCCAGCCCACTTTAGGTTTCGTTTTGGGCTCAGGGATTTGTTTGGCATGCACTTCGTAATAAAGAAAATAACCATATTGTGTGCATGTGTTTAACTGGTAGCAACAAGGTCGGCCCAAACCTTTGGGCTTTATAGGAACAAGCCGCCCACTAGTGGAGTTAGGCTTTAAGTGTATGAGCCTAGAGAACAATATATAGGTTGGGCTTTAAATGTGTGTGGCCCAACCACCAACATTCCAGATACAAGGATGGCCCAATTCACACCCAAGCATAACCCAATACATCTTCGTTTAACAATATGATCGTAACAAGACTGCGAAAGAGAAACAATGACACTAACCTTGAAAGTTCGGGTTGTCACATAACGCCCAACTAAATTAATCAAGATTTTAATAATAAAAGACACATTTTATTGCTAAAATGTGACTTTACAAAAACTTGTAATACCAACATTCTCATGTGTTTACAACATTTCAAAAACAAATTTATAAGTGTTTACATAATTCACTTATAAATCAAGATGACTACGGATTTTCCTCAGGTGCCACATCATCCCCAACTTGAAAGGGAATTTCGTCCCGAAATTCACTAGTCTCAGCAAAAGTTGATTCAACCGTCTGAACAATTGAGGATACCAGAGCTTTATCAGATCTTTGTGTTCCCACATGGACTCTGATCCACGTCTTGAGTTCCAACGAACTCTCGCGATCAGGATTTGACTATGCTAACGAATCTTGACGTCCCGGTCCATGATTTCAGTAGATTCCTCAACAACCGCAATTTGTCATTAACCTCAGACACTAATAAGGGTATCACAAGTGTTTCATCATGCAAACACTGCCTTAGATTCGAGACATAAATGATATCATGCACGTTACCCAATTCGTCGGGTAACTCGAGTTTATAGGCAGCGTGACCGATTCTTTCCAGAATTCTGAATATCTCTACGTAACGTAAATTAAGCTTGCCACCCTTCCCAAGTATACCACACCCTCCCAGGGTGAGATTTTCAACATGATACGACCGCCTATAACGAACTCCCGGTGTTTCCTAAGTTATCAGGTTTCCTGGCGATCACAAGTTGTCGCCACACGATTTCCAATCTAAATAATATTCCCCAAGTGCAAGTTCTGGACCCGTGATTAGGTTTTCATCCACCTCAGTCCACGAGGAGATTGGCATTATCTTCCATGCAATGCCTCAAACAGAGCTGTATGCATACTAATACGGTAACGGCTGCAGTAGAGCTCACCCAAAGATAAGTGTCCTTCCCAAATGTTTACTAAAGTCAATCACGCACATGCTCGCAGCATGTCTTTGTGTGTCAGGATGGTTCGTTACTCTGCCCGGTTGCCCTACAGTGATAAGTAATGCTCATGTCCAGGTGTGGGTCAAGGGTGTTGCGTATTGCCGGTCATAAATCAGGTATAGCTCAAAATCAAAAGGTAACAGAATCTGGCACCTCGTGCCTAAAAGTCGCCTCTCCCAGAGGAATATTCGAAAGCTGTGACGACTCGTCAGTGCAAAACAATCAACGATCACCCAGGTGATATTGTTTCCATTTCGAGTTATAGGTAGACTAGCGAAAGAATCCGTGGCAGTCTGTTCTCATTTCCATATAAGTGGTCTTGGCTGTAGATACTCCACCTTGACTTTCCCACAGGTCAAACATCATTCGCATACATTGCCAGGTGGGCCTTCATGCCCGACCACCAGTACAAGATTTATAGATCCTAATACCTCGTATCAAAACCCATGCGTCTAGAATATCGAGGCCGGTGTGCTTCTCTCAACACAAGATTCCCTAAAGTTGCCGTGTAATGAAATCCACATTCGTTTCATGAGGTAGCGAATATCGTACGGCCTGCCAAGGTTGCTTCTCCATGCCCCGCATGAGTTCAACTTGAAAATTCTCTTCCTTCAGTTCTCCAGCTTGAACAGAGCGAGTCCGATCAGGTATGTTAGAGTCGATAGTGAGCTACAAAGCTCATACACGTTCAAATTCCACAGTCGTAATCCTCCCAAAAGTTCCGTTCAGCGATGCCATTTACTGATTTAGCTCTTTCGAAACCAGGGTACACGGGAGGCCCTTGTGATCAGTCTAAGTAACGCATTCGGTACCGTCCAAGTAATGCCTCCAAGTAAATCCAAAGACCACAGTTTCCACCACCGGTTGTGTGTCGTGCAATTCCTCTTTGTAACTCCATTACGTAAGTCATCGCTCTCTCGTGTTGCGTCGGTGTGACCAGGACTCTGATTTGGACCATCGTGGTATACCACTGAATCACCCGCACCCTCGGGTAAAGACGATGCTCGGTGCGTTGCAGGGTTGGAATTCAAAATCTGAAAAGATGCCTTCCTGTTTTGTCTTTCACAAACGCAGCACCCTGCTGTACTAAAGAGATTTAAGCTGTGCGACCTTTGAATATCCGGTGAGTAAGCTGCGATAGTATCTAGCAAAGCCAAGGAGTTGCTGCATCCCCGAAGGAACCTTTGGTGTCGATCAGTTTCTAACAAGATGCATCTTGGCGAGATTCACGTGCATTCCCACTTCGTTGATTATATGACCCAAAAAGGGTACCTCTCGAATCCAGAAGTTACTTTTATCAAGACTTCGCGCGGTGTGGCTCCTCCCTCAGGAGCTCTCAAATAAGATACAAAGCTGTCCATGATGTTCTTTTCTCCTGGAAGAGATTCAAAATGTCACCCAATAGCATGGTCGGTTCACATGGTCTTTAAAGCTGCTGGTGTGATAATTACCCCAATGGTCATGGAATACAAAGTCGTATGGCCGAATTGCGTCTGATAAGCCACTTTAAGAACATTCTCCCCTTGGACTTGCATCTGCTAATAGTTTGCTCGTATATCAATCCTTGAATGAAAGTTCGTCCCTTGCAACTATCGACAGGTTGTCAATACATGGTCGAGGCAAACAGTTCCCAACTGTCGCCTTGATGAGTTCTCGATAGTCAGTACCCGCACAAAAAGTCTTATCTTCACGAATGAAACTGGGGCTCCCCAAAGCAAAAACTAGGTTCCTGTCCAACAGTTCTCATAGTAGCCTATACAGTTCTTGCAACCCACCCGGTGCAAGACGGTAAGAGTGCGAGTACTCGGAGCTGCCTCTGGCGTGAGATCAACTGAGATTCCGACTAACAGTTATGGTAGTAAACCTGAAAGTTCCTCGAATAACACACTGAGATGAGTCACGACAATTGGTGGATCCTCGATCCTATTTTCCTTAGCCTTAACATCAGTAACGTGTGCCAACATAGCGGGGTAATCCTTTCGTAGACACTTCTGGGCCCTCATAGCTGGAAGGGCGCTAACCCTTGCACCCCTCTGATGCTTTAGAACAGACAACGGTTCTCCATACAAACTTTCTCCTCACCGGTATATCTGCGCGATCTTTGGATAACCAATCCACACTAATTGCTATATTGCAGCCATCAAGGTTAGTAGAAGGAAGGTCGATGTCGGACGCTTGTCCTACAAGGTCGAGTTGCATCCCAACAAACATATGAGGTTTCGTTTGTCTTGCCGTCAGCCGATTCCACAATAAGTTCGGTTTCAAGAAGCATCAAGGTTAAGTAGAACAGAGACGAAGCGATTCGTTACCAAAAACGTGCAGGCCACCATGTGGTTATGATCCTGGCGTCGCCCACGCCAATCCTAAATGCCCTTCCATGAGCATCATTTCCCGTGTTGTTGTTATCCTTACGAGGATTTCCAGTACTTACGTCGTGTCTCTGATTGTTGTCGTCTTGATCTAACCATGGCCAATCCATGTTGTTGGCACCTCTATTACCATACCGTTAGTTACAATTACGAGGATCCTGTTGTTGCCGTGACTATTACCTCTAACGTCATTTCCTGAAACGGAGTCCTACAACTCTTCACCTACAAGGTCCATCTTGTCATATTTCCGTGCCACGTCCTAAGATACTACTCATTGTGCTGGCCGTTTCACATTTTCGCACCACGGTCAATTGTCATTGTTCATGTCCCGATTTATTCGTAGGAGTTGGCTCCCATGAGCCGCTGACTGGGGTTAAAGATCCGATTAGCGTCAAATTGCTGGTGTTCGTTGTTGGTAATCAGGGTCATCCAAATGCTGAAGTCGGTACAGTACTACCCTCATCCTTTTGTCCACCGATGCTGCAAGTTGCTTGAGTAACACATGGTTTGTTTCGAGAATGTTGCAGAGGTGTTCGCACTTCGGGATCTAAGACGTCAATACATTACGTTCCAGCAAACAGAGAAAAGTGAGGGAGATATAGACCAATCATTCGACGCTGTGGCATCCAACTCAGAGACGTCCGTACAAGCACCTAGCATTCTACACAGTTCGCTAGACGTTCAGATGGGTGTTCGGGTGATACTCGATAACATCGAGATTCGAAAGGATTCAGAGAGAAGTGTGAAAATCACGTTTGAGTAAGAGACAATCACTGTTATAACTCCTATAGACTGTGGTGTTTCACATCAACCAAATAACAGAACGGAGCCCCTTTTTCACTTGTTAAGTCTCACTGGGACTCACATGCACCCCACATTATTATTATGTGTGCACCCACAATAATATTGTGATTTGCATGCTTATCTCAGCTCCTCCTAACTCATGTCAAATGGTTCCTCAAACTCGAGTAGCAACAAAGAGCATCACAAAACGTAAGTCATGAATGTTTAGGGAAATACCACCCTATCAGTCACATAACACATGCAAGTAATACATGAATTCATACTGTTGTGCTAAACGTGCAATACATGCAATATCATTTGTAAGTGTTCACTTGTTATGCTGTGCAATGAATAAACGAGAGACGAACCTTGCTATCTGGAACTGAGTGTCATGGCCGATTTCAGATCTGTTTGGTTATAGTCTGGTTTTATAAAAACGTTTTAAAACCAAGTTCATTATAACCAGTGGCTCTGATACCAAACTGTCACACACCCAAAATACCACATGCGGAAACACCGCGGGATGTGTGACGTACCAGGATCCAAGCCACCAATCACATTGAACTATGCATAATATTTAATAAAAACATTCCATTCATTTCAAAATAAGAATCCAAGTCAAGAGTTAAACCAAATAAATATTCAGCGGAAGCATAATGTAAATAGTAATTCAAATGTTTCAAAACACGTGTTCATAATCAATAAAGCGAGTATCCAAGAGTCTCGATCCATGACCACTCCAATGCTCCCAGATAGCAAGTCCATGCCAAGAAATCTAACGACCTGCAAGCATGCAGACAAGTGTGTCAGACGACGCTGGTGAGTTCAAAGTTTTGTTAACGCGTTTAGTTACCAGATGTGTGTTTAGAATAGTTCAACGTTATGTTGTGATGATGTTATTAACTCGATTACCGTATGTGGCTACTAGATGTGTTTGCCCAAACCCCAATGCCTCTATCAAAGCATTGGTCAAGTGGTCAAGGTAAATAGTTCACGCCCGTCCATTCCGGCCCGGTGTGAGGGTGCCAATCCTAATAGCGCTATCAACTAAATACCTCGTTGCCTTACCGGCAACAATCGGTAGATGTAAGGGGTCTTATATGATAGAAACTGAATAATAACCAACATCCCATTAATCTGCATTCCTCCCTGGAATGTTACCCGATATCCCTTCCCGGGATGCATGCTTGGAAAAGTGCAGTGAACTCACCTTGGTTTGCTCGGTAGGACTAGATATTCGTTTACGTTCACAGTTGGTCAACCAAGTCCTAATATGATTACCGTTAGGAATCAGTTTTACAGGTAATTAACCACATGTCTTTCATACACATTACGCACATATCGTACAAGTTTCACACACCCATGATCAAGCCAGTAGCATGCCAAATATTCACACAACATGTAACAGTTCCCTTACATATATATTCAAGTTATACATTGCTCACATAGCATGTTATCCCATAGCACATAGCATGTATTCAAGTTATATATTGTTCACATCATGCACTCATCTTTCACATGACACCATCCTATTCATTCATTAATCACACGTGTGCAATTTAATCAAATTAGTGGTTCACCCAATAGTGTGATCCAAGAGTGTGGCCCATTGTGTAAACCCAATCATAATAATATGCGTCTAATTATTCTTGCAGCCCGATTAATTGTGTAAGGCCCAATCCGTGTGCGGCCCAGTGTCTGAACGTGGCCCAATTAAAGTGTGAAAATAATTAAAGTGTACAATTTCAATTGGGCTGTGCGATCCAATCATTGCCTGGTCACTAAGGAAAAGCCCAACAGTAGCCTTTTTAGTTATTAAGAAATCACATTAAATGATAAATAAAAGGGTTATTATGATATTAAAATCCCTGTTTCGTTATACACGGTCAAACACTTTCCAACAATCAATAACACCATGAATTCTTGCCTTACTTATACAACTAGTTTCATCCTTAACAAAACACTGATTAATATGCATGAAAGTTTCTGAAACAATTAACAGTTCATCAATTACTTCATCATCACAATAATTCCATCAACTATCATGCATCCCTACATATTTTAATCATTTTCATCAATAACGGATTTCTAGCAACAGCTCTAGTCACATGATTTCATTTACATCATATTAATCACAACCCTTGCACATAGCCGAAAATAACCAAATCATGACTAGAATCCATATCATCATTATCATCGGTATTCTATTACATCATGGGTTTACATATAATGACCGACAATTGCACTCCTAATCCTAATACTATTGGGCCGCCATTATCAAGTGAAATCACATGCAAATTATCAGTGAAATCACATGCAAACTGAGTAGTTGAATTATTGTGCCTAGTTCAGTGAAACTTGATTTTTAATTGGACCGAATATTGCATTAGTGGGCCAGACACTTTAATTGTTCATCAAATCTCACAATCAAGATCAAGGGAAACTAATGCATACAATCATGACTATATATTCTAATAGTTTAACAATAAACAATCCTAGATTATAACAACGATCAAGACACTATTCATGAAACACATCCATTAACATATGTACAGCCGTATATGTACGTTCAAACACAACTAATATACTAACCGAAGTACGATACGGGAGCGAAGATGCTTAGATTCGTGAGAGTGAGAGAGAGAGAGAGAGCTTCGGGTGCTTCCGGTGACGCCTTCGTGTCTCCGACGAGTCATGTTGCATTGCCGCCGGGAATAGGGGTGCGACCAGGGGTTTGGGGGATTACAATCGATGGCTGCCATTGATGATGGGACGATGGGGAGAAGGATAACTGCCGCCAACTACATGGTGCTAGGGTTTCGCTTACAAGAATTCTTGTGGAATAATGCAAGTCACGTACCCCCTTGTGTGTGTGTGTATGTTTTCGAATGAGTGGCCAGGCCCACTTTAGGTTTCGTTTTGGGCTCAGGGATTTGTTTGGCATGCACTTCGTAATAAAGCAAATAACCATATTGTGTGCATGTGTTTAACTGGTAGCAACAAGGTCGGCCCAAACCTTTAGGCTTTACAGGAACAAGTCGCCCACTAGTGGAGTTGGGCTTTAAGTGTATGAGCCTAGAGAACAATATATAGGTTGGGCTTTAAATGTGTGTGGCCCAACCACCAACATTCCAGATACAAGGATGGCCCAATTCACACCCAAGCATAACCCAATACATCTTCGTTTAACAATATGATCGTAACAAGAACGCGAAAGAGAAACAATGACACTAACCTTGAAAGTTCGGGTTGTCACATAACGCCCAACTAAATTAATCAAGATTTTAATAATAAAATACACATTATATTGCTAAGATGTGACTTTACAAAAACTTGTAATACCAACATTCTCATATGTTTACAACATTTCAAAAACAAATTTATAAGTGTTTACATAATTCACTTATAACAAAACAAATCAAGATTTGACGCGGAAGCTTCATTTAACGTGTGTTCGGTTCTTGCTCGTCGCTTGATCTTCATCCGGGACTCTCGACATTCACCTATGATCCAAACCAACTTAGAAGTCAGTTTTGATAGTTAAATAACAAGTACAACAAGGTAATTGGGTCAAATAATCGAAATAAACAAAATAATCAAAAAATTCAATATTTCACCCCGTCGCCGCGCGCCACGGCAAAAGCCTTCAGCCGTGGCTCGACGCCATAGACTCAATTTGACAGAATGTGTGATGCTGGTGCTGCATATTTGCCCAGCTAAATTTTAACCAAAACCTAACTTCAAAATGGCATAACTTTTGATCTAGGCCTCCGTTTTACGCGATTCTTTTTCCTACGCGTTCGTAATTTAATTCTCCATCTCATGGAGTAAAAATCCGACATCTGAATTTAAAAAAATTTAAATTTCGAGCTTTTGGCTTGAAATTCAATTTTGACACTTTTGACCCGTTCATGCCTTTACCAAACTAACTTGTTATTTTCCTCCAAAGTACCATGGTCATCATGGTTATCATGTTATATCCGTTTACTAATTTACAAGATTCAACCTTACGGGTTCCTTAAGAAATTTTAACCCGTTTCGCATATATACTCGTTTTGACCCGTTACGAGTATTCTACATTTTTAGACTTAAATCATGCTTCTATTGGTTTACATCCTATCACCATTTTTATACGAATTCCGAGGACTCAATTTAACAAGACGCTTATTTCAAAACAACTCTTTAAGGATTGTTTGCCCTATTTACCCCTCAAGGGCTTTTTGGTCAATTTTAGCCCTTCATTTATGCGACTAAGGACTTCCGCTATTATTTGACCAAAATGTCGCTTTTAGCTATAATTCTAAAAATGCGTACATGGCTCGGGTCATAAGATTGACCCGTTTAAATACCTTTCGCTATTAATTTCTAGTTAATAGCCATGCGAACCATGTGTTAATTCCTGTGATCACAAAACTCATCAAGCGATCATCAAATATTATTGACAAATGGTGTTAACAACACCATTTGACCCGTTTAGTCGAAATGACTAATTATCATTTCGAGATGGTATTTAATTACCATTGCACCCCCTTTAACGTACCCCGGTTTACTTTTGAATTCATCTTACTTAAAAATCGTTCTCGTTTTGTTTGACTCGTTATGACTCATGCCAAATGGTGTCCTTTCAAATCCCTTTATATATTCATTAGTCCATGTTCGGATTACTATTTGACCATTTTTACCCTTTTTACCATAATTCATGGTTTCTTATCTTTCTCACTTTTTCCGACTCGCATTTAAATCGTGCCGGAACATCATGTTTCGTTTACTCAATATAATTCAGATTCAATACTCGAAATCAAGTATTTGGTAATAAAGTAAAAGGCGTAAGCTTCACTTACCTCGCATCCAAACCATGCTTCTCTTTTCCTTCTTAAATTTGTTTGACCTGCTTCCTTCTCCAAGCTTCCACCTAGCTTGTTACGCGTCAAACTATCATCATCGTTTTCAAGGTGGTTAGTTAAATCATAATTTAATACGATTATTCCACCTTACGCATTTTCTATCAAAATTTTCATTCGATCTTATTAATGGTCAGTTTGACTTTCAAAAGTCAACTGCCTCTTTTTAATATCTATGAAATGCACAACTGAGTTCAACGAACTCACTTAGGCATTTCTTCAACTATTCGGTTGTCACTGTTTTTAGGCCACAAACTCACCCAAGGTTCTAACCGAGTTTATTATGTTTTCAACACTTTATCTTGTTCATGTGATTATCAAGACTAATTTGCCCATTCATTTCACAAGGACTAAGGGTTCCTCATATACGAGTGAAACCCGTTTCGTCATATCACTAGCATTCACCCGAACACCTAATACAACCCAGTTCTACTTATCAATTTAGTAGTTAGCATGATTTCAAACATCCATATTCATGAAATAAATCACTAATTTTCGCTACAACCTCCAAAGCCCTTTTTGAATCATGTATAATCAAATACTCAAATTTGAAATTTGTTTATGTATTTCGCTTCAACTATCAATTATGATGATTTCTAGTACAAGTATATCATCAACCTCATTATTTAGCTAAAACTCACTTAGCACATACAAGGGGATTCATCAAACCCTAGTTTTTAACACTAATTCTTCAAGTTTTCAACTAGGGTTTGCTTCTAAACATGAATTTCATCACAATAACGCTCATAGATTCATTATTCATTCCAAAATTTCGACTATGATTTCTCATCATAGTTTCAAAGCATCACTAAATAGCAAAATTCAACATACCTTGTAATCCCCATGACTAGGTAATCATGAATTTGTGTTCATGCATCTGATTTGGGCTGGATTTGACCTTCAATTTGTTGATTTTGCTGAAGTTAGGGTTTGAGCCCCTTGTGAGCTCTCCTGGTCGATCTCCCTCATGCACACACACTGTGTGTTGTGTTTTATTTTTTATTTTTAATAACTCAAGTTCCTTACTTAACATTATTAGCCCCTCTTGTTTTGTTAATTAGTAAGTAGGCTACAACTTACTTATCTTCAACAATATTTTGTCTTGTTAACTAGGTTAAATTTTCCTAGTTAGCTTAGTGAGTTCGAGATAGTCATAACCTGTTTCATTTTAAGTCCCGTTAACTCGGGCCTTTCAGGGCCTTTCATAAATTTATTTTTCTCAAAAGTCTTCGTATAACCTTTATTTAATATTAGGTTTAATTATTTAAATCCTAATATTTACTGGGTAAATTTTACCACTAACGATACTTTACCGGTCTTTTAGTGTTAACGTGGTTTAATTACCAAACACATTTTCGAGGTGTTACACTAGACCTAGTTACTATTTATATATTACTAATCTGCAACATACCTTAGTGATGTGTTCATCTATCTCATGTTTTATTGTTTTCTTATACAAATCGGTTTGTACCTTGCGTTTTGCTTTTTGTTTTAGGTTTAGGTATTTAAGGTTTGGTTGTTTTGGTTGTTGACTTCATTTTGATGGTTTTCGGTTCTCTTTATCACCGCCATCTTCATTTTAAATAACTTGTTAGTTGCACCTTAGACCACGGTGTGGTGGGATATGAAAAATGGGCGTTATTCGACATGTAGATGCCACGTCAACACACATCAAAAAGTATCGTGATGGAAAAAAGGGAGTGGTCGGAAGGGGCGTCGAAGAGGGGCCTTATCCGACACGTGACACATATATTTTATTATTAATTTTATCTAATAATTACATATTATTTAATGACTTTAAAAAAATAGCACTATTACTAATATAAATAATAGAAACACTTACAAAATTTAAATTAAAAAAAAAAGATTACATTACTAAAAAACCGATTACATAATTTAAACTTAAAAAACGAAACATAAAAACATAATCTAAAATAACCGAAACTAAGTGCAATATTTATCCATGATTTCTTTTTATGGTTTCGTTTTTTCGCGTAGATGATTCGGGTGGTGTAGGTTGAGTTTCCGGTACGGACTTGAGAGTAGGGGGAGTTTTGGATAGAGGAATGAGCGGTGGTTGTTGAAACATAAAGGGTAGGTTCGCAAGAAGACGACCATACGCCATTATGTTCGGATCGGTAATACGTGATGGGTTCGGTTGAGAACCTTGAGGCGAAGTGGTGTTCGGCATTTCACCGAAACCATATAAGTTGTTCGGATCAAAATTGCGGTTGTATGGATGCATTATTTTTTATAAAATTTGTAGAGATTTTATAAAAAAATGAGAGTTGAGAAGGAATTGGGTAGAAGGAAGTGAGGTGAAAATGGTAGTTTTCTATATAGAGGAGGTGAGATATTTTTTTTAATGAAAAATCTTTTTTTTTTTAATATTGCCGTTGGGGTCCAACGGCTAGTGGAGACCCCAATCAAACCACGCCACGTTGACGCTCGTTAACTCTCAACGCCGGTGGGAAATCTCAAGCCCACATGACAATATCAGGCTCGGTGTAGTGTGTACGACGTGGAAAGGCAACAACACCGCTCCACCACGCTCACACCATGTGGTGTTAGATTGTTTGGTTTAAGACTCTAGGCTACTTGTTCGTTGAGTGGCCTAACTTTCCACACTTCATAAAGTATTTTATGAGTAAAAAATACATGTAACTTTTTATTGGAATAACTATATTTTTTGTTCTTGAGATTGCCTTATTCATGGGATAGTATAAATTCCTCAAAGTTAATGTGTGATCTGGTTCACAATCTCCAAAAGAAAAGATAGCATGGTGCTATGTGTTTCTTTTGACCCCTACCCATCAATGTTTACGCCCAAAATGCTTCATTCATGATCTCCAAAAATTTGCTAACTTTCATATTGACCGGATATCAAGGTCATGTGACAATGAATCTGGAACTCCAGGTGCTATGAAATGGATCGGTTTATTTGTGTAATGGGTTAAACGGGTTTCGATCAAAATGGGTTGGATCGAATTGTTGTATTAATAATTTTAATTTGGTACATTTTAGGTTTATAAAGAGCTAATCTATAGTATGTGATGACGGGGGTAGCTCAAACCTTAATAAACTGATTAGAGACACAACATCTTAAAAGGTTAAAAGGTTCGGAAATGGTCCAACGGTCATGAACAGTAAAAAGACAAGTCAGAGCCTTGTCACATCACCCTTTGCGTGTGAAACCTCCTGCCCAGCCGCAACCAGACCATGTGGGAGCACACCCTTTTGTCCGCAGGTCCAAACCCTTCAACCCCTAAAAAGGGTAAGCCCCTCACTGCAAGCCAGGTTCACTAGTTAAAGGTTTCTCCTTTGAGAAACCTCTTCCCCTATAAATTGCAGCCCATGACAAGCATGCCATTCATTCTGGAATCAGCAGAAAACTATCTCAATTCTCTGATTCTCCTTCTCCCTCTCGAGAACAAGCTTCATGCTTGCTTCTCTTCTTCTCCCATGAGAACTAGCTTCATGCTTGCTTCTCTTCTTCACTCTAAATAATTCATCCTCTCCAACGATTACATTCTGGGCTGGTTTCATATCAGTCTAGAATTCAAGGAGAACAACAATAACACTAGTGAACCTCTCTCCACGTCTTGCAAACATGGGGGGACCCCACGACCTGCGTTAGGCAAACTGAAACCTTGAACCCTTTTACCCGGAGATATCGCTACAGGCCTTGGTCTTGTATTTGTTGTAGCAACAAGTTGGCGCCCACCGTGTGGCTACGCCGCTTACTTTATCTTAAAGACCAGTTGTGTAGCTCCATTTTCTCTTTACATCATGTCTGAAAGCGAGTCTCTCGATCAGGTAAATCAAGTGCCTAACAACACCGATTTAACACCAAATTCTGGTCGGATCTCACCGGTCAAATCTACATTTCTTTCTACTCCCGGAAATACTCCACCGGGAACTATGTTTCCGGAATTCACTTCTTTTCAAACACAAACCCCATCTCGATCAGGGGTTGCATCTCCTCAAATCGGTGTATTGCGTACACCGGAACACATAGATCTAACACCCGAGGGAGTATCTAGAAATTTCTTACAACTGAGATCTTTTCTTAACTAGCATGTGAGCCTAGAAAGATAGAAAAGGGTAAGAATAAGACTAAATTATGAGGAGTCTGAACCCTCATTATCACTTGGCCCCCCATCTCTTCCTTTTAGCAGCTTACGTTCAGCCACATCTTACATTAAAGCTGGCCCTAGTGTGACAGACCAACCACTCAAGCCCTTGAGCTTTTGGATGACAAGTCCAACCGCTTTTCCCTTATTTACCTTCTAACCCATTACAATCGGTACACCTATTGGGCATGAAACCACTCTTGATTAATTATGGCAGTCACCAGCTTCAAGTGTTCCCCCTCCCATTGCTACTTTGTGAAAACAAGCCATGGCCACCCTGCCTTTGGCTCGAGATATGGTCATGAGCACATCCATGGGAATGCCCTATACAGTACCATCAGAAAGCCTTCAAGGCTTTAACCTTATGCCCCAGCTGATGACACAGATTATGGCATCTTTTATGATTACCATCAGAAAGCCTTTAAGGCTTTAACCTTATGCCCTAGCTGATGACACAGATGATGGCACAATTTCCTTTGCAGCACATGAAAGCTGGATGATGACACAGAAAGCCTTCAAGGCTTTAACCTTAATTTCAACAACCAAGTGCCAACCACTCACCAGGGTACCTCAAGCGGTAACCCAGCTTCAAGGGTAATAAAATACCTCTCAAAACCTTACAAGCCCAATGACTTATCTTGCTTCTCCCAACAAATTGTTGAGTACGAGTTTCAAACCCAGATAAAGATGCCATCACGGTACTGAAGACTACTTCCAAATCTTCGCCGGGACTGCAAGAATTAAAAAATGACACAACTCCGAATGTTGTCTCATGTTCAGGCAAACCCCTGAGGGGTCTTCGCGCATATGGTTCAATGACCTTCCTGGACGAAGCGTTCAGACCTTTGACGATCTTAGCAAAAGTTTCCTATAAAAACATAGGTATGTCAAGGACGCCATGATAATCTTCCAGATCAAACAACATGATGATGAAAGTCTCAGAGACTTCATCGAAAAGGAAGGTTTAACTTACGTCGATGAAAAGATTAGGGTTGCAGGGTTCATGAATGCTATAAATTCCAAATATCTCACAAGAGACTTCAATAAATGCCTGCTTAAAACCCTTGAAGAAGCACTCAAAAGGGCTAAAGCCCACATTTGAGGAGAATAAGCTGTAGACATCAAAGAACAAAATAAAAGACTCTTAACCGGAGCTTCCAGTATGGCACTTATGAGAAACGGTTCAAAGGATCGGATTCCAGAAGGCCTGAAGGCCGGAACCCTCCAAGCCGAGAAAAAAACCATAAACTTTCAGCCTTAACCAAGACTCCATAAGAGATCTTGGCAACCGAAGAGGTAAAACACAACTTCCACTCTCCTCAACCTTTGCCAAAAAACAAAAGATTGGAAAAATCAAACCAGTATTGTGAGCTTCATGAATAGAAAGGTCACCATACTAATGATTGCTTCCAATCCAAAAAGAGGATCAAAGAAGCCGTTAAGTCCGAACTAGCTTACTTGGTTAAAAGGGTTAAGGACAAGATGGTTGAAGAAAAAAAAAGTAGGAAGTGAACATGGTCGACCTTGAAAACAAAGCTTCCCACAAACGCCATCATTCCAAGGCATGGGAACGTCAATATGTTTGCTTCCCACCACCGAAAGGAGAGTTGCTTTCAAACCCTCTAGTGATGAAATCCAACATAGGAACCATCAAGACACAAAAGGCTTACATTAACACCGGTGCAACCACCAAAGTCATGCTTGAGAAATGCTTTAACCCTCTCAGCGACGATGAACGTTCAAAGCTTCAACAGTCTGAATCCTCCATCGAAGGTATCGCAGACATACCTATCAAGCCTTTAGACCAAATAACCCATAATGTTTGTTCAACAAGAGAACAAAGGGACGAACCGAACAACTCACTTTTGTGGTTATCAATATCCCTTCCAACTATGATATCATCATAGGAAACCAGGGCAAAGTGTGTTCGGAAGGGCAGTTTCAGTTGGTCAAGGCACTGTCAAGTTTTCTACTGAAAAAGGGATAGCAACCCTTCAACCTGCCCAAGAAGCTTTTGTGGTTGAAGAGGAAAGCTCAAGAAAGGACGAGGACGATGAACAAGGGTTGGGCATAAACCCAAAATATCATCAATAGGGAACAAAGGTAAACACTAACCTTTCTAATAAAACCCTCTCATACCTCGAAAAGTTGCTCTTGCACTATGTCTTTGCTTGGTGCCCGGAAGATATGACTGGCATCTCTCGTAGCATTGTTGAAACATGAGTTATGGATCCCACCTGATGTTAAGCCCATAATACAAAAGAAACGGAGTCAAGCCCCTAAAAGAAGCCTTGTATAACGCCAAGAGATGGAAAAGCTTGTTCTAGCCGGAATCCTTCGAGAGGTAAAGTATCAATCATGGGTGGCCAATCCCGTAATGGTTCGAAGACCCGAAAAGTCTTGGAGAATGTGTATCAATTTTAAAGACTTGAACAAAGCACGCCCAAAGGATTGCTACCCGCTGCCCGAGATAGACCTCAAGAATCACTCGCTCACAGGCTTCCCATTCAAGTGTTTTCTTGACGCCTAAAAGGGTTACCATCAGATCCTAATAATAATTAAAAAAAAAGATGAAGAAAAAAAACCACATTTCACACTGATAAAGGTATATCTTGCTATCAAAAAATGCCTTTTGATTTAAGAAATGCAGGTGCCACTCATCAGCGTATGGTTGACAAAGCGTTTGCCGGACAAATAGGCAAGAACATTAAAGCTTATGTTGAAGATTTGGTGATCAAGAGAAAAACGGAATACCAAATGCTCGATGACATAAAAGAAACTTTCCAAAACCCGAGAAAGATCAACATAAAGCTCAATCCAGTCAAGTGCTCGTTTGGTTTTGAAGAAGGCAAGTTTGTAGGGCACATCGCGAGGAAACAAAGCATAAAAGACAACCCTCAAGGGATGTGCTAACAAGAAAGACTTTCGATGGAAAGCTTACAGCTTTGAAGCATTTTACCTCAAAAGGAAGCCTTCAACCAAATGAAGCAACACTTGGCTTCACTCCCAGCCATTTTGGCTCCGGAAACAGGAGGAACGACCTCTACCTACCTTTCGATTGCTGAAAAGACCATAAGTACGGCTCTGATCATTGAACGAAACAAAGTTCAGATACCCGTTTACTTTTCAAAACTTCAAAATTAACAGAAATCAAATATTATTCTTTGGAAAAACTTGCTCTAGCCCTAGTCCAAACGGCTAGAAGGCTTCAAAGGTACTTTCAGTCACACTCGATACAAGTGGTCACTGACTAACCTATTAAGAATGTGCTTGAAAAATCACCTATGTCCCAAAAAAAGCTGTCAAAGCCCAAGTCTCAGCTGACTTCATCATAGAAGTCCCTAAAGAAGTCACAACGGAAGTAAATACAACTTCCACTGAACCCTCCGACCCCCATACCTGGAAGCTCTTTACCGACGAAGCTTCCAGCATTGAAGGTTTAGAAGCAGGACTAGTTCTAATTGATCCTAACGAATTGGAATTCACGTATGCCCTTCGTTTTGAATTTCAGAATACAAACAACGAAGCCGAGTATGAAGCATTGATTGCTGGGCTCAAGCTTGCAAAAATATGGGTGTCAAAAGGCTTCAAGTCTTCACAGACTCGTTGCTTGTTTCAAACCAAGTAAGTGACAACTACATAGCCAAAGAAATGGTGGTTCAAAAGCTTCAAGTTCTCACAGACTCTCTCAAGCTAAGACAATAACAGCTACATAGCAAAAGAACCCAACATGTATCAGTACCGAGAGGAATCAAAGGAATTGATGAACACATTTCAAACATGTTCCATCAAAAAAGTTCCAAGATCTCAAAACAAGAGAGCTGATGCACTAAGCAAGCTTGCATCTCTTACGTTTGTCCATCTCACCAAGAAGATACTAGTTGAGGTATTAAAAACACCATCCATCCAAAAACACGAGGTTCAAGATGTGATCACCGAAAAAGGGCCAAATTGGATGACTCCCATTGAAAAATTCCCCAAAAACGGTGAATTACCTAATGACCAGACTGAGGCTGAAAGGGTTCGTATCAAGTCAAGGCAGTATGTGTTACAAGGATATATCCTTTACAAAAAAAGGATACCTTGCACCACTATTTCGATGCGTTGGCCCAGAACAAAGCCAATATCTAATCAAAGAGGGTTACGAAGGGATATGTAGAGCTCATTGTGGCCCAAAATCGGTTGTGTCAAAGTTGATAAACCTCGGACACTTTCGGCCTTCCATGCATCGAGATACCTCCGAACAAATGCGAAAGTATGAAGCTTGTCAGTTACATGCTCTGGTACCCAAAAGCCCTAAACATGACCCCGTTCCCATCTCTTCGGCTTGGCCATTTCACAAGTAGGGAATGAACATCGTTGGTCCATCCCCACTAGCCAAATGAGGAGTCAAGCTCTTATTGGTAGCTGTGGATTACTTCACCAAGTGACCAGAAGTAAAACCATTGCCAAAAATCTCATGGAAAACAGGTCATTGATTTCGTTTAGGAAAGCATAAGTTTTGGGCTCCCAGGGGTACTAGTCATGGATAACGGGAAATAGTTTGCCGAGAAGCCTTCTAGCTCCTAGTGTAAGGAGTTCAGAATAACTCAAGTATTCAGCTCGGTAGCTTACCCACAATCCAATGACCAGGTTGATAGGACAAACCACAACAATGTTGAAGGGATTAAATCTCGATTGGGAAGATACGACAACAACTGGCTCGAATAACTTTCCAATGTGCTATGGGAAATTCGAATAACCAAGAAGACGAGCCACAAGAAAACACCCTACAGCCTAGTGTTTGGATCAGAGGCTGTAATCCTAGCTGAAATCGGAGTAACAACACAAAGAACAATTAACATCGACCTCGAGCCAAATAAGAAAGAGACGATGTTGAATTTTGAAGTCCTCGAATAGGCTCGTGATCAAGCAGCCATGCAAAAAGCAAGGTACAAGCAAAACATAAAATTGTATTACAATACACGGGTGAAGCATGAACGCTTCAAGCCCGGGGACCTTGTGCTTCGAAATAATAAGGCCTGCAAGAAAAAAAAGCCAAGGAAAGCTTGGCCCTAAGTAGGAAGGGCCATACAATATCCTTAAAGCCCACAAAGGGGATCATACAAGCTGGCAGGTCCACAAGGCAAAAAGCTTCCCCTCCATTGGGATGGCAAAAACCTTAAAAGGTTCCATGTTTAACCAAAACGTGTTACAAATAGTTCCAAAAAGTTGTTCAATTCCCCTAGTAATCAAAGTACTTTGAAATGAATGAACAATGATTCAAAATTTGTCTTGTTATCCTATAATCAGGTTGAGAACCTAGCAAGAAACTCCATGGCAAGGGCCATGTAAGGGGATGAGCTCCCAGGCCACATCGCTCAATAGGTTCAAGGGTTGAATGGACCTATATAAGGGGTGAGTTCCTAAATCAATACAACTCCATGAGACTCATAGAAATCTTAAAAATCATGTCTCATAAACGGGTTTGAACAGCCTACACCAAATGTTCCTTAAGCCCTAACATTGTCTTACAAACCAAAATACTCTAAGTGAATGTCATATATAGGATAGATGTTGTATCTTCTTGTTAAAAATATCCTAAGGCTAAGTGACTACAGCACTGAAACCTTTAAGGTATAAATAACATAAGATGCACCACCCAAAACAAAGACAACATGCAAAACCAATGAAAACGCAAGGGAATAAATAGAACAACATAGCAAGATAAGTTAAGGATAGCAAGGGCCATACTAGCCATCAAACATAAAACATTGTCCACAAGCCTTCAAGGCTTTAACCACCAAGGGACCTAAAGGGTTCCCTTAAAATAAAAGGATGTTTAAACAAACAATCCATAACATAGTTCGACATGCTAAGAATGCTACAAATCAAAGTTTCTTCTTCACTTGGCAGCATCAGAGATGGTAGACTTTGTTGCACCATCCTTCGTCGAAACCCCATCATCTTGGGTCTTTTCAGCCTTCCTCATCAAGGCTCGAACCTTTTGAGCCCTCACCACCTTCAGAACACGTTTCCTCGCTATCTCCGGAGCAAGGACGTTTCTTCGAGAGGGACTTCAGCACTCCGTTATAAACAGCCTCATTAAGGCCCCGAGGTTTTAGCCCTTGCAAGACAGGCAAAGGTTTACCAAAACACTTGGAGACTTTACCCACATAAGGGTAAATCATATGCTCAATCTTCAAAACTGTTCCCTTGAAAACTTTGAAGGCTTTGGGTTGAAAAAGAGAAGACTTTTCCCAAGGCTCCCCAGGATCACAAAGCTTTGTAACCAGCAAACAAACCTTGGTGTCTCCCATGAGCAAGAAGCTTGGTGTACACATCACCCAAGACCTTTTTGAACTCCGATGTATGGAGAAGATAGGTAACCACTTGCTGGAATCCATGCTCAATGAGCCATTTATTATCACTAGTTGCCTGGGCAAGTGAAGCCTTTAACCCTTCTTTCTCCTCTAATAAGGCCTTTTTCTGAACCTCCTGACTTAAACCTTGTCAGCCTCCAATCGTTTTTCCAACTCAACCATATCAGTCTTGTGCGGGAAGAAAATTACTCAAATCTTCAAACAGCAATGCTTTCTCCTTCTCAGTGTAGCCCTCAGCTTCTTTCAAAGCAACCATTGAAGCTTTCAACTCATCCCTCTTCTTCGAAAAGACTTCATATTCTTGCATCCTTTTGCGAAATCGGGATACACCTTCTAGAAGCAAGGCAGCAAGGTTGCAAGCACCCATCATCATCTTCGAGATCATCAGCTCGTCGTCCATAGACGAGCAAGAACCTCGTACAATAGGAGGAGCAAAATGGGTAAGAACATCCTCACAAACGGATGAATACTTGAAGCTGTCACCAACTGTGACCTTCCAATCCGGCACATAAACCTCTTCGGGATTAACATTGGTGGAACCTTCACCACCTTTCCCGAAACCCTTCAAGCTTACAACCTTATTACCCACTGCTTTACTCTCCTTACCAATCACCAAGGGCAACCCCTTGTCTTTTTTTATTATTTTCTCTCAACCCCAACTTCCAAGTCGTCCGAAGCCTCTATATCATCACTCGGTTGCACTGGCTCGGAGGCCGATAGTTGGTCAGCTCTCTTTAACATACGTCGGGTTAAACAATGGGTAGAAGCCTTGGAAGCACCGACCCTAGTAAAGCCTTTGACAGTTGGAACGTTCATATAACCTGAACCCTCGAACCTGTGTTCAGCACCTCTGGAAACAACATCTTCACCGGGGGTGGCCTCAGTATCCCCAAACACAACATTAGAGGTATCATCACTCTTGATAAAGCATAAGGTAAAACATCATACCCTGATCATACCTCATGAGCACAAGGTCACGATCCGGCTTGTCCCACAAGGTGCTCATACCCATCAACACTAAAAGGTGTTCAGGTAAGGGACGAAGCCTTGAAGGACATTTCCCAATGGCTTTTAAACTATCTAGTTCAGACTCAAATGGCTTAAGCTTGTTTAACATAGCATCAGGGTGCCTCCAAACAAGCTTGAAGGAAACAATGGACTCAGAAATACAGAAAAATCGGTCCTTCCAAGAAACAACGGTAGTAACCATTGAGGAAGTCAAACAAACATCAACTTGGGATGTCTCAAACGTGACCCAATCGTCGTTCTTGGTCAACTGGAAGAAACATCAGAACAACAACGATGGGTCATACCCTATCACAAGACCTCAAAGTGTAAAGTCCCAACAAGACCTTGAGGACGCAACTAACCAAGCGACACACGATAATACTCTAAAATATTCAGAACAAAGACCAAAAACGGATGACACAAATTGGAAAACTCGAAATGACAGCAATAAAGAGCAATCGAACCAGCGGGACACTGATCGATCGATTTATCTAAAACCTGGAGCTACCGGATTAAACTTTAGATCGATCCCCCATTATTTACAAAAAGCCTCAACTTCCTCTCTAGTGAGACAAGAATAACTCACATACAGATCTTTGCTAGCACCCAGGAGAGGCGATCAAAAGAAAAAAGAAAGTGAAGTATAGGCAGTTATTATTACGCAAAAGGCAAAAAACTACCATCCATCACATTAACTGTCATTTCAAAATTCAAATCCAAAAAACTTAGACGCCTGATAACCTTTCAAGCCTTGAAGCCTTTAAGCAATAAAAATCGTGTACAAAAGTCAGAAGCATTTGAGCTTACACCCCAAATACCTCTGACTTGGGGGGCTGATGACGGGGGTAGCTCAAACCTTAATAAACTGATTAGAGACACAACAGCTTAAAAGGTTAAAAGGTTCGGAAATGGTCCAACGGTCATGAACAGTAAAAAGACAAGTCAGAGCCTTGTCACATCACCCTTTGCGTGTGAAACCTCCTGCCCAGCCGCAACCAGACCATGTGGGAGAGCACACCCTTTTGTCCGCAGGTCCAAACCCTTCAACTCCTAAAAAGGGTAAGCCCCTCACTGCAAGCCAGGTTCACTAGTTAAAGGTTTCTCCTTTGAGAAACCTTTTCCCCTATAAATTGCAGCCCATGACAAGCATGCCATTCATTCTGGAATCAGCAGAAAACTATCTCAATTCTCTGATTCTCCTTCTCCCTCTCGAGAACAAGCTTCATGTTTGCTTCTCTTCTTCTTCTCCCATGAGAACTAGCTTCATGCTTGCTTCTCTTCTTCACTCTAAATAATTCATCATCTCCAATGATTACATTCTGGGCTGGTTTCATATCAGTCTAGAATTCAAGGAGAACAACAATAACACTAGTGAACCTCTCTCCACGTCTTGCAAACGTGGGGGGACCCCACGACCTGCGTTAGGCAAACTGAAACCTTGAACCCTTTTACCCGGAGATATTGATACAGGCCTTGGTCTTGTATTTGTTGTAGCAACAGTATGATAATAAAAAAAATATTATTTGTAATACAATATTCTTAAGATGAAATCATAAACTTTGGTTTAATTTTTTGCTGATTATACTAAGCATCTTTCTATCAATTGAGTCCGGGTTGAAACGATGTGATCAGGACCGTGTGATCGGGTCGGGTTGGGTTGGTTTTGGGTAGTCTTGCCCTCATTAATCCAAAAATGATTACTCGTTACCTAAACCATTTATTCCACAATATACATATACGTAGTATAGAACTTAGGGGCTGCTTGTTTCGGCTCTTAATGGTTTAAACCTCTTACTTGTTCAATAGTTAATGGTTCAGACTGTTTGTTTTGCTAGCAGATGTCTGAATGGTTCAAACATTTGCCTCTGAATGGTTAAATATTATATTATGTCTGAATGGTTAAGACCTCTTATCTGAATTGGTCAGCCATTTGCCTCTGAATTGTTAAACATTATACTGGCTTTTATTGGCTGAGACACCTCTTACTGGTTCAACACTTAACAATTCAAAAGTTACGAAATGAACTAATGGGTATTCAAATCATGTAATTTTTTTTTTAAGAAAACTATAGCAATAGGTTGCTTGAATTAAAGAGAATTAAATGTTCGTTAATACGATGTATTTTTTATTTAAAATATTAACGTATGAAAAAAATTGTAGTCGTTTGATATTTAAAAAAATGTTCTCTTCTAGTTTTGAGCCATTGATCTTAGAAAATCAATGGCCCAGCTTGTCTCCTACACTTTGTACAATAAATCTCTATTGTACATGATCTATATATTGTAAATAATTATACATGTATTTGAACAATATAGTTTAATAATTAACAAGTCACGATCAAGTTTGAAAATTTGTTTTATAAAGTAAGCTCGAGTTTTATATATAGAGTTTGGAAGGAATAAGAAGCGTAGCTCAAATTTGAACTCTTGTGTAAATGAAACGAACTTAAGCTCGAGTTTAACGATACGTTTACAACATATATATGTGTGGGCTTAGGAAGCTATATAAATAATTTCACAACCCAAATAATTGTTGGTAAAACACTAATGTACCGTTTGTTTTTTAAGAGGTAAAATGTATGCAGTTTGCAGACCACATCTGCAGACATCTGTAGAAGAAAAGGTGGATCAAACCTCTGCAGTCTGCATGCAAGAAAAGGTTATTTGTTTTTTAACGTGTGTAGACTTCTAAAATAAACTGGTGTTGGTGTACGGACGGTGGTGGTGGGTGGTGGATGTAGACGGTGGGTGGTGGTGGTAGATGATAGTGGTGGGTGGTGGACGATGGTGGTAGATGGTAGTGGTGAGTGGTGGACGGTGGTGGTGGTGGTGATGGACGGTAGTGGTGGTGATGTACGGTGGTGGTAGACGGTAGTGGTAGGTGGTGGACGGTGGTGGTGGTGATGATGTGTAACACCTCGAAAAAAATCACGTCCAATGAAGTATTGACACGTGTAATAAACCCTAATGAAGTCAAACGTTGAATTTAAGGGACTAATTTTTCGAAAAATCGAAAAACTTTGATTATGAAAGAACCGGAAGTATTATCATACATAAAATAAGTTTCTAAATGACCTTTTACGGTTTTATATTCACAAATGAGCCACTTGTTAATCAAGTGTAGCCGTTTATGTAATTAATAGAAAGTTTGCGCAGAAAAAGGGTTAAAAGCGTCAACATGTTAATTCGTACCTCTGAGTGACCTTTTAACAAACCGAGAGCCTCATGATATTTGATTATACTCTCGGGATTGCCAATCATTGGCCACCCAAGGCTTTTACGCCCAAAAGTGAAGTTACGCGCAACTTTGCAAGTATAAGGGACTAAAAGTGTCAATATGTTTAATTATACCTCTTAATGACCTTTTATCGAGCTCGAAGCATTATGATGTTTAATAATACCTTCAAGAATGCCTAGTATGGATTTGATGAGGCTTCAATGCTATTAAATGATGATTTACGCAAGTTTACGCATTTGAGGGACCTAAAGCGTCAAACTGCTAAAGTATACCGATTCGTATGTTATCAGACCTTCCGGAATATGACCATGAGATAAACATACCATAATTATCCCTAATACAGCTTAGATATAGGCTTAGAGGTGTTTGGTGCGCAAAAATAAGCTTTTAAGTCATGCAGGGACTAAAAGTGTCAAAAAGCGCACAAGTTTGCGTTTACGCGCATATCTCACATTCTGAATATCCCCGGACACCCAAAAATTTATGTAAACACTAAAATATGTTATTTTAGTGTTTGGCTTGATAAAATTCCATTCGTCGCGTCAATCGGTTCGTTTTTCGCGCTTATGCGCATTCCGTCGTAATTAAGCGAACATCGCGATCATACGACCAAACGAACCAACATCCGGCATATTTTTGAGCAAGTTTCATGCCTACAATATTTAGGCATCACTTTAGGGCCTTAATGATGGCTTTACGGGCCTTAAACATGTCGGGAATGGCCTTAAACATTAACAGGGACCAAAAATGACAATTTTTGAAAGTTGGTTTCAGATCAGCCGAGGCTAGGCGGCCCGCGTAAGACTCCTTAAGAGTCTACGCGGCCCGTGTGAACATGCCCAGATGCGGAAACTCGTTTCTGTTGCCTGTTCAGCCCATGTAAACGTCATGTATTGCCCTTTAACACTTCCAAGAGTTGCCTAAACTAATTATTAGGCCTTAGGGACACTTGTTACTGATCCATGATCATGTGTAGCATGATTTGTCATGATCTTAAGGGATCAAAATCACTATAAAAAGGCCCTTTGGTTGCAACTTTGTGATCATTCATTCCATCTGCTTTCTTGGAGCTTCCTGGAGCATAAGAGCAGACCCAAGCCATCTCTAATAGTGCATTAGACGTTGGTAAGTATGCTTAACCTTTCCTAGTTGAGTTTTTACTTAGTTTTAACTTAAAAGTCAAACCGTCATAATTAACGGTTGACTTAGCGATTAATCATTAATGGTCCAGTGATTAGTCGAATTAAGAGTAGTTATAAGTTGGTAATTATGTGGGCAATAAACCCTTAAAAGGGCACCCACTGATTCCCGTTCTAACTAGATCAAATGTCGGGTCAAAGTTGTTTATAAAAAGTCAACAGGATCCTAATTTGCGATTTAAAACATAATTAACAATGTAGAAGCTTTGAAACCTGTTTTATTACTCTTATAACTTAGTAATTAATGTAAGAACATGTCTAAGCATGTTCGACCCGACAATTTTCTGTTTAGACCCGGTTCGGAACCGGAAGTCGCAAAACTTTGACTTTTGCTTTGACTTCAGTTCTGACCCGAATTAGATAGGTTTAGAAATGCCTTAGGGCTTCCTTAGGACCAGGTTACATGATGGTATAACCCTCTGTGCTTGGTTCATTGATTGCCCCATTCGTTTACGCGTTTCCGTTAATTGCCTAATGTTGACCAATATGCCCTTTTGACCATAAAACGAGAATTTTGGAAATGTGAAAAGACAATAATCCTTATTACTGATTTATAAAGTTGTCCCTAAATTTTCACATCAGTTGGAGTTCTAGATTAGGCGTTATGCTCATTAGCGTAATTATAACGCCTTTTAGTAATTAAACGGCGCAATTAGCATAAAGCCTATCTAAACCCAATTTTTGACACCAAACCTTTTACCCACTGATGTAATATAATATTTTGAGATTTTTAAAGATTTTAATTATTTTTAAACTGATCATAACCTAAGGCTATCACCTTAATTCGGTAAATACCGATTATACCCTTTTTGTGTATAAAATGAGTTTTACATAGTATTTTGACACCAATCCAATTGCTAATGATTTTATATAATAAATAAAGTATTTTGAACTTTATAACCTGATCAGAAAACTCAGATTTCCTGTATAACCCAGAAATCGCTTAAAATGTCTTTTAAGCGTATTAAACGCATAGTATGGGTTTGAAACCATTTTGGCATATAAGACCTATTACCAACTGATATGACCTAATAAAAATAAGTTATTCTACTGATGTATTCGGACCCGAATCTCAGAATTTTAATTAACCTCTTTTATAATCTTTTAAATGACCAAAATACCCCTGCGGGGCTTAAATTGAGATTAAACTCGTTTTGGGCATAATGGAAGGTATCCTACTGATATCACAACATATTTAAGGCATATTAACTTAGGAAACCTGTATATGATTCATTTGGTTACTCGTTACGCACTTTTCGCATTCGGATCGGCTTATGTAACTAGTTTGCATATATTAGCCGAAGCGGGTCAAACCATATCGTTTTTATCTCAAAATCCAGAATGTGTTTAGTTTACCCATATTATACAAGTCTCCAAACTTGTCGGGTCTAAATCACATTCTATTCCGGTCTTCGCTTAATCATGCATTTTGAACCGTAAACCTTTCCTTAAAACTAACCGGTCTAAGTTACGACTTAAATAAGACCCGTTAGGAATCTAATAGGTTAATAAAACCTTTGTTCCAGATTGAGAGCCCCAGTAGAAGTACTTGTGCTTGCTGATTAGAATATACGGCTGAGTATAAATTGCATTTGCTAGCTCAGGTAAATACTTTTAACTTATTTTCCCTTATACGGGCTTGGGATACGGTATTATAAAAATACCGCTTGGTCGGGTGTAGAAACCTTTTAATCGGAGATGATTAAATTGCATAATCCCGTTTTAATCTGTATTGATTGATAACAAATAACATTGGGGGTTAATGACCGTGTCCTGGATATCCTTGGCTCATTTAAAAAGTGAATGGTCATAACGTAAGCACAAGGTGTAGGCATAACACCTCCTGTTGCGTATGTAAAAGATATACTCACTCGTAAGGTGTCTTCTTGTGAGTTATATTTATGGTGTGTCGATTAATCTTGACCGGCTTGTATTATAGAATCACCGGCCCTAAATGTTGGACAAACATGTAAATCGGATACAAGATTTTTATTAATAAAATTGTCCCAAGTTATAAAAGATATTTTGTGTCTCGTGCATTCAAATCAATTTTCAAACTCTTTTCCAAAATGAGTCAGTTAATTGTATTTACCAGTGTAAACTGACGTATTTTCCAAAAAGGTTAAGTGACAGGTACTGAACGTAATTGGCTGGAAGCTCAGGGCGTTAATAAGGAATCTTGCAAGTTCTAGATGCCTGAAGTCTGTTGAACAGTTTTTCTTTTATTTGATCCGCCTGTGGATCCTTTACTTTCCGTTGTAATACTTGATATTACTTTATATTTGGATTGTAATATATTTATCTTTTGCTTCCGTTGTGCATTTATATATTGTGTTGTTTGACTATGATGATATCAACTACGTCACGATACTCCCCACCGGGCCCACCGGTAATACGTGGAAATATCGGGGTGTGACATGATGATGGACAATGGTGGTGATGGACGGTGGTAGTGGGTGGTAGTGTTTAATCTTTTGCAGACCTTAGAAGATCTTAAAAGTGGCTGAGGCAAGTCTGCACAAAAAAGAGGTTGTGCAGACGTTTTTTTTTAAATATCTTCGAAAAAACAAACAGTCTGCTGATAATGTCTGCCCGACGAAAAAAAAAAAAAAAAAAAAGCTTACACATTACCTAAAACTTCATAAACCATAAATATTACTTATAAAAATCTGAAAAATTGCAAGCTCCGTGTTCTTCCACTCACAACACACGTAATATATACATACATACACTCATCAGCAGTCGATAGGATAGATACAGAGAGAGAAAGTAGTATAGAGAGAGACATACCCAAATATAAATCTACACTCCTTCATACACATAAATACATACATACATTCACACACACTTATTACACGCACAAGAATTGTGCAAACACAGAACACTCCTTGATTCCGATTCAAATACTATCATACAACTTTAGATCTCGTAAAACCCCAGCTGTTTCACCAACAACTTTCTCTCAAGATTCAATGTCAACGTTCTTTCTTTACAGTTCTTGATACTTTATGATTCAACTGATGGTGAAATAGTGTGCGTGTGTCTGTTTGGAAATGGATGATAGAGGAGGTGGATCATTTGTGGCGGTTAGGAGGGTTTCTCCTCAAGGGCTGCTTGATAGAAGTAACACTTGTCAAACTACTTCAGGTATTATTATTATATAATATATTCTTTTAGTTTTCAATAATAACAACATTTTCATTCTAATGTTAGTATCATTTAATTTCTAGGAGTCTGGATCTGTCTTGATTGAATTTAAGATTATTACTTGCATTGATTTTTTTGGTAAATTGAGGGTTTTTTTTTTTTTTTAAAGCTCAATTGGGAAGTTTATTTGTTTGATATGTCAAATTGGAGGATTCAGTTAGCTAAAAGTATCACTCTAGTGAAACAGAAATTTATGGTTATTAATAAGTACCATGATATCTCCAAATAATGAAAATATACAGTAAATATGAATTTTGCACAAGCAACTGTCAATCTGAAAGCTAATTACTTGCCACTTTAATTTCATCTGCTTTAAATATCATCTTTGTTTAACACTTTAACACAAGAACTTTCAAGAGGGTGGCGTAGTCGTGAGCGTTTGATTCCCTCTAGCAGAGATCTCATGTTCGAATCCAGCGTCCACTGGTTTCTACCTTTAACTCCTTCCCGAGCGAAACCTGTGTTTTACTTGTCTCATTGGTTAACACGGTATTGGGTTCTAACGGTTATAGAAAATAAATTTAAGGATGGATCTGTTCTTGCATTTAAACAGGATTCGACTTTTACTTTGGAAGCGATATAAATATTATCATTATCTTTATTCAATTTACCATATCTAACAATGCTGAATATGTCTTCTAGGAGCTTAATTCTAAGGGACGCGTATCGTGTAATTTGATACTCAAGGTTGTCTTGTCTAAGTTGTTCACTCTAGGTGTTTAGTATTACTTACATATTTGGCTTGGTAGACCCTTTTCCATTTTAAGTTACTGTTTAGTGATGCCCTACTTCATAATATCAAGCACATTGATATATCTGACCTCTGAGTCCTTGCACATGCTCTTTATGTCCGCCAATAGTTATTGTTCACCTAAACTTTAAAAAACCATTCATGATTATTAATTGGTTGATGCTTTTGCCTTCTAAATAGTTGGACATTCGAAAGTTGGTTGTAAATTGATATCGTAAGTCATAACCATAAACGAAGTTGACATTTAGTTGTCCTTTCTTGGAGTTTATCTACGTTATTTCCGTTTGTTAGTTTTCTAAATCGTCTTATGTTTCAACACATGTAATGTTTTAATGACCTAGAAACTTATTTGTGCATTATATCTCTCTAATCACAGCTGAGGCTGTGGCAGGATCAACAGCATGGCTTTCATGTGTTTGTGCTCAGGGAACAGAAGACGATTCTCGCCCCTCATTTGATTTGACACCTGAACAGGTCATGTTCTAGACATATATTAACATAAATGCATTAAAAAGTTTTTGTAACTTTTATACCATTAAAGGCTAATTTTATTAATGTGTTATAAATGTTTGATTTTGATACTAATTTCTTCTTTGAAGCTAACAGGAGGATTGCTTAATGAGACTGCAAAACAGATTAGACATCGCATACGATAGTTCAGTTCCAGAACACCAAGTAGGTGTATTTCACTAATCTGCTGTAGTCATATAAGATCTAAAGATAATAAATACATATATTTTTTTTCTTATTTTATTGTTGATATAGGAATCATTGCTAGCATTATGGAAAGCCGCCTTTCCCGAAGAAGAGCTCCACGGTCTAATTTCCGAACAGTGGAAGGAAATGGGCTGGCAAGGAAAAGATCCGTCCACTGATTTTCGGTAAAAATCTATTAATATATTTTTATTTTTATTTTTAAAATAAAAGTTACCAACGATCTGTATGTATTCTGATCACCTGGAGTTTTGTTATAGGGGTGGTGGATTTATCTCATTGGAGAACTTATTGTATTTCGCGAGGAATTTCCCTGTATGTCGTTTGTTTCAACTCATAAAAATATAAAATAGCTTTTGATTTTATTTGTGGGTGTTAGATTACTTTATTTTTATGTAGAAATCATTTCAAGATCTTCTTAGAAAGCAGGAAGGTGACAGGTCCATGTGGGAATATCCATTTGCTGTAGCTGGTGTCAATATTACGTTCATGCTTATTCAGATGCTGGACCTTGAAGCAGGTCTGATAAATGTAAAATTTCATATTTTTAATTAAAACAAGAACGTTTAAAACCAAATTTTAAAGCGATTTGTTCACGAGTTTCGTTCTTTTGTGAAATAATAATTCTGTGTGCAGTAAAACCAAGGACTTTGGTTGGAGCAACCTTCTTGAAGTTTCTTTCAGGTAAATACAGGGCCATACGTTTTGACTTTTGATCATCGTATAATTCATTATGAAAACTATATATTAACACAATGATAATACGATTTATTTCACGAATTAAATCATGAGGTTATACATCTCAAATACCCTTTGGACGACTTTCAACCCGTTTGACCCATTTTCTTTTGAGCTAAGTTTGCAAAGTTTACCCGTTTGACCCGTTGGGTTAATTACTTTTTGCATCCCTATTTACTGTACAGATAACAATTCAGCATTTAATCTTCTGTATTGCATTGCCTTCGCGTTGATGGATCATCTGTGGCTTGCCATGCATGCATCTTACATGGATTTCAACGTATGCACTTTCTTTCCCATATAATGATCATATGTTACTAAGTTACTTGACCTTGACCCTACATATCGACAACATCTTCAGATTATTAATATAAAATTTATCAACCATGGTTATAACTTATACAGGCCGTGATGAAGTTAACAAGACATCAACTGGAAAAAGAACTTTTGGAAGAGAACGTAACACGGCTTGAAGAGTTACCCTCCTATGCACACTTACTAGGTAACAGTTAGCCCGTTCGGTTCAACTGCTCAAGGATGACTAGGATCCACATGGTCCATGATCAGAGTGACACTAGAAAGTCGACAGTGTCACAATATCAACGTTTAGCATATAATAATAATAATAATAATAATATTACACAAATATGGTGCATGATACAGCATCAATGTTGTACTACCAACTGTACGATTTGAGTTCCCAGAGGTTTTCGTGTTTTCCTACTATTATTCCTACTCTGCGTGTAAACGTGACAAGATCTATATGAATCGTTTACTTTATGAATGGGAAAATGATGCAATCTGATAGAACCTGAAAAAATTGTATGTGCTAAAACTTTACATGAGAATCCAGTGTTTTTTAATGATCAAAATTGGTGGTTTGGTATATTATACTAGTTATATAGTTGTCATATCTAGAAGAGATTTAATAGTTTAGAGAACATCATATACAATTTTTAGAACTTGAATGTATATCATAAACCAAGAATTTGGATATATGTGTTGGTTTTTTGACTTATCTTGACCAAGAGTGAACTTTTAAGAAAGTTTGTGTATTGATTATCAATTTATCATCATCATTAGAACCCATTTGTAAAACGACACAAGTTTTAATTGTATTTTTTTAGTGGTGATTTTGACTACATATGACAGGACATGAAAATTCTAGGGTGAGGCTGAACATACTCTCATGTAACACTTAGGGTATACGGGGCACCAGCGGGGAGTGGCCTCGGTGACCCAATTCCCCCAGCGGGAACACCGCCGCCATCCCTGCGGTGAGTGAATTCGGGGAGGGGGGTCGGGGTGAGTTCACCGAACAAGGAAGGCACAAGGATCGATGGTATACGTTGGGCAACAGTCACTTTTTAAAAAAAAAAATCAATTTTAACAATATAAATAACCAACTTAATCTAATTTTTTACCACACCCATTCTCAAACTCACTCTAAAAATCTATCAAATTCAACACAAAGCCAAACCAATCTTTAAAAAAAATGGATTCCAAGTTCCCATTTTCCCCCCCTACCCGACTTTCCCGACGATGAAGATTCTTCGTCAAGCGATAGTAGTTTAATTTTCTTCCAAAATCTCATCCAACAAGCGGAGCTACTAGACACGGCATCGTCTAGTAAAAAAAATTGTCCGTCGAGATCGTGAGGGTGGCCACGAAACACTCATGGCCGATTATTTTGTAGAAAATCCAAAATTTAATGCCGATATTTTTCGTCAGAGGTTTCGTATGTCCAAGTCTTTGTTCCTAAAAATTGTTAGTGACATGGAAGCGAATAACGAGTGGTTTCAAGAGGGCTTGGACGGGAGAATGAAGAAAAGTTTCACGCATTTGCAAAAGGTTACTTCTGCGATTAAACAACTTGCAACCGGTAACCCACCAGACGAAAACGACGAGTATTTAAATATGGCTGAAAGGACCTCTCGTGAGTGCCTTGAATATTTCTGCGAGACGGTCTGTACAATGTATGCCGGTGAATTCTTACGTAGACCAACGAGCCACGACGTTGCGCTATTGTATCAGGCTCATGAGGAGAGACATCACCTACCTGGTATGTTGGGTAGTCTGGATTGTACACACTTCGTCTGGAGAATGTGCCCCACAGAATTGCGTGGACAATATATGAGAGGCGATCATCAATACCCGACGGTTATGTTAGAGGCGGTGGCGTCTCAAGATTTGTGGATTTGGCATGCTTTTTGTGGCCCGCGGGTTCACAAAACGACATCAACGTGCTCCAACAATCTCCGTTATTTCTTACTCAACGAAACGGAACGGCGCCAAATTGTCCATTTCAGGTGAACGACCACTTATACAAACGCGGGTATTATCTTACTGATGGGATCTACCCTAACTGGTCCGTGTTTGTGAAGTCTTTTCCATATCCTCACATCCCGAATGAAAAAAAGTTCAAGAGGCAACACGAGGCCGCAAGAAAAGATGTGGAACGGGCGTTTGGTGTGTTAAAGGCGAAGTGGGGAATACTAAATCGTCCAATGCGTTCCAAAACGGTGAAAAAGATAAGGTTCATCGTGTATACGTGCATTATTTTACATAACATGATTATAAAAGACGACGGAAGGGCGATAGCACCGGTACACATTCAAGATCCTCAAGTCGAACCCGTCTTCGATGATACAGCTTATAGCGAGCTCATTGACGAAGAAACGCATTGGAGACTAAAACACGATCTCGTTGAGCATCTCGGACGTTTAGATCTACCTCACCGTGAAGTGAGTTCCGACGACGAGTAGTTTGTTTTTATATTTTTCTAGTTTGAATGTAATTTTTATTTTTCTAGTTTAAATGTAATTCGATGATACAGCTTATAGCGAGCGAGCATCTCGAACGTTTAGATCTACCTCACCGTGAAGTGAGTTCCGACGACGAGTAGTTTGTTTTTATATTTTTCTAGTTTGAATGTAATTTTTATTTTTCTAGTTTAAATGTAATTTTTATTTTTAATTTAATGAAATGTCTTTTATTAAATTTTATTTAATTTTTATTAATATTTTTTTAATTTATAAACATGCATAATTACAACAAATAAAAAAAATAAAAAAAAAGTCCCCTAAGAGGGGAGTGCCGTCATCAAATTGGGGTGTGAGGGGAGTTGACGTGGCATAACCTGATTGGGTGTGCGTAAGAGAGGGGCACTCACCCTTAACGCACCCTATATGGGAAAAGTAGAGTGATGATGTGACTAGGGCTGTAAACGAACCGAACGAACACGAACGCGGCCTTGTTCGTGTTCGTTCGTTAAGGAAATAAATGTGTTCACGAACGGTTCATGAACACTTACCGAACGAGATTTTATGTTCGTGTTCGTTCATTAAGGAAATAAGCGTGTTCACGAACGGTTCACGAACACAAGCGAACACAAAAAAATTTGGCGAACGCGATGAAGGATAAAGGTGGATGGCCCAGAGAGTAGCACTAGAACTTGAATCCTTTATTATGGAACGGAGGTAGATCATATTCGTCGATGTAAATAATGAGAAAAGAAAGGGAAATGGTGCATAAACAAGGTGAAAGAGGGTTTCCTAGTTTAATTGTTAGGGTAATGATATAAATAAAAGTTTAATAGTAGAAAAAGTATAGATAAAATATATGAAAGTATAAAAATCTTTAATTAAAACACGAACATACGAACATAAGCGAACGCAAATGAACGAATGTTCACGAACACCTTACCGAACGTTCACGAACACAATTGAACGAACGAGACCTTTGTTCATGTTCGTTCATTTAACTAATCGAACGAAATTTCTTGTTCATGTTCGTTCGTTTATTAAACGAACGAACATAAACGAACTTCCCGCCGAACGGTTCACGAACTGTTCGCTGAACGTTCGGTTCGTTTACAGCCCTAGATGTGACTGATTTAGTATGGGAAGGGGTACGTTTAGCATATTTGAGTGTCGATAATACTTATTTTGGTGTATTTTGAAACTAAATAGACGGTGTCGTCTTACATCATCATAACTATGGTCAGTGTTGAGGTTAAACTACAAATGTTTGAGTATCGATTGTGAGGGCTCACTTTCGAAATGAGATCTTAGGTTAACATTAATTTCAAAGTTGATGCTAGGTATGTGGGTCTATAAGTTATAACTGTATATCAGTGATCAGACTCCCATTTATAGAATAGGAATGTTTAAAAGCATTTGTCAAGAACATGATTGGTTATGTGTACTTCAACTTGGTAAGCTCACACCTGACAATGTTCATATTTTAACGTAAATAATTTCCTAAATTTTTAATTTATGAGTTAGTGAGTTGGTATTACATAGGTTAACTATGTTGAATAACTCACTGTAATTACTTAATAAATACTTGAAACTAGTGGTCCCCCCCCCCCCCCCCCCCCGCGTTGCGGTGAGGGATGTAAAATCATGCTAAATAACAACCGAACGACAACCAAAACCTGGAAAAATGTAAAATAAAAAACGTGAATTTCTAACAGCAAGTGGTTCACGTGACGTAACACGTAGATAAAGTTGAATTTATACTGACATGTATTAGAAAGTCGGGGGTAAAAAAACTTGAGAGACCAAATGTGACCACTAAATACCGTGCTAAGTATCAACCAAACAACGACCAAATTCGAGAAAAAACGTAAAACAAAACTAACAAAAAAATAAACTTATTTCATTTTTGTGACAAAAAACAAAAAAAAATATTATAAAATAATAAACCTGAAATTTACTATGAAAAAAAAAAAACACACACAAGTACAAAAGACAAAAAAAAAATTACTATTCATCCTAATTAGTTGAATTAGGTAATGGGTAAATTTTGAAATAATAATTTCAAATCTATTTGGATATGACCTTGAGTCCTTGACAAAAACCAATCACACGACTAGGTGTTTGGTATTGCATAATCGTGTCTTTTTGCGTCAGAACAATAGGATTTTAACAATGAGACGCACCAAACAACTACGTAAGTTCAAGCAAATAGTTGGTTCTTTTCAAAATTGGATATTTAATCAAGTAGCCCTCTCATGCCACACGAATATATGAGATAAAGTTACATAGTCATGTCTTTTAAGCAGTAAATCTCAAATTTATGGATAGCACCACACAACTATGTAACGAGATTTATGTAGTGTACATTGTTGGTATCAAAAGGGGTTGCCATTAGTATATGTTTTGGTACTTTAAATATGTTTTTTGGTATCTTGTTACACAACTATATACTTTAAATATGTTTTTTTGGTAACTTGGTTTCACATATTTTGATTTGACTTTCCATAATGTACCATCCGTATTATAAAATTTTTAGGTGATGAAGTCATTAATAAAAGAGTAAGAATCAAGCAAAAAGTTATAGCTTTTTAAATTATAGTAGTTAATTACAATGTTTCTTTTTAAATCAGGCACACTTGTATGAATCATTTACTTGTTGCATGATTATGAACTATGGAGCAATTAGGTGGTAATGCATGGAACATTACCATTATTTACCATTGCCATTATCATTACCATTAGAATCTTTATTTTCATTATAAAAAACATTTTATCTTTAAATTTTGCTTACATTCTAAAACCTATTACATTCGATTCTCCATCTCTATCTCTATATTTTTTATTATTACTTTTATCTCTTTCTTTCTTTCATGCTTAAGGTGCAAATTTTTAATTTTTTGAGATGTGAATAGTGATTCCTGATATATAGAGATTCACTATTCCGTATTCTCTAAATTTTAGTGATGATGAAAAAGATAGTGATTCCAATGGAGAAGTAAAATATAAGAAATGTTTAAATTTTAAAGATGGAGTAAGAGATGAAGACTCCAATGCAAATGTTCTTAGAAAATTGTCTAAAAAAGTTGTCAACTCAACTATTTGTCCTTTGAAAATGATCTATTTTATAATTATGAATAAATTATAGGTGACTCTAGGCTTATCTTTAGATTTATTTATAACTTTCCTTCTAGCGAATCTTATACCAACAAATATTGTTTGGGTTGCCAATATGACATCACCAATACCCAAAGATTCACCTCCAGCTTTTCGACTTTCAGAAGACGGAAATCTGGTTGTTTTAAGTGGAGAAAGATCATCTGGACATCAAATGTGTCAACTATTAGCTCAAACATACACTCTGCGGATGCAATGTTGTTTGATAATAGAAATCTGGTACTTAGACATGGTGAAAAAGAAGTATGGCACAGTTATGATCATCCAACTGACACATTTCTTTCTGGCATGAGACTTAGCTCAAACAGGAAAACAAGTCAAAAAATGTTTCTAACATCATGGGTCAATGATGAAGATCCACGACCCTGTTTATTCTCATTAGGGATAGATCCAAATAGATATCAGTTATATATATGGAAGGAAGATAAACCGTATTGGAGAAGCAATGTTTACGCTACTCCGGTTTCTTTTGCCACTGGATTTTCAAAAATTGAGCAAGGATTTTCAGGGAGACTGAAGAGGAATGGGGCGGAATTGGGGGTTAGGGCTTTGGTGTATTGGCCTGATTCGATTGATTGGAGGAGGGTTTGGATTGAAATTTGAAGGGGGGTGGAAAGAGGTGAGGTTTGATTGGGTGAAAGTGTGCAATGGAGAAGACGAAGCTCGTAGGTGCGGAGGGTTTGCAAGATCGCCATTGAAGATAATGATGATGGCGGTGTGTGTGTTTTGTGTGTGTGAGAGAGAAAGATGTATAGAGATATAAGAGCATCCACAATAGAGGTATTTTTAGGTGTTTTTAAGGAGAGAGAAAGTGATGTGGAGGAGAGAGGGTGTGAGGTGGAAGAGAGAGAGTGTGGTAATGTATGTGAGCAAGAATGAGAAAAAATGGATGGAAGAAAGTAATGTGAGTGTGATGTAGGAGAGAGGAGAGAGAAGATAAGTTTTTGATAGATTTTTTGTTTGTGATAGGGCAACGGAGAGAAAGTGTTGGGCAGATTCCATGTGGCATCCCAAAAACATCAACTATCTATACTTTCTATAAAAGGAGAAATCCAAGTGACATAAGAAAAGCTGATGTGTCAGCTAGAGAGCATGTCCAACAAGGCTTTTCTTATGTCATTATTACATCATAATGCCTAATATATAAATCACTTTAATTTGATTTCAGACCACTGTCTTGTGTATTCAAATGGTCTGGCTCACATTCCAAAGGGCAAACCACTGCCCTTCTATAAGAAAGTAGCATATGCTTCCTTTGGCAAATGTATACCTAGCAGCAGATGTTTTGAAATTGCGGGTAATTTGAAATTCAAAATGCATGGGGATATGTAATTTTCAATTAATGCATGTCAGTCACTCACTTCTGTCAATTATCTTCTTATATAAACGTGTTCTCTACTTTTGTATTTTCAAACCACATTTCTAATGTATCTCTCCCTCAAATCCCTTCTTCTCAATACTCGGCATTTGTTCATAAAGGATAACAGAAAACTGAAGCTCTCTCTGTCCCACTTTCAAAAAAAAATTTGGGGATATGTGGTTTGCCTTGATCATGGTAATGTGATATATATGATTATGTTTGTTTTTCTTTTTTATTTTTACTAAAGTTTTGTTATCTGAGTTATGACTAAATGATGATTGTGAATGATCTGCCGCAGATGATGATGATGATGATTGTTCTACGGTTGTTTCCAGTGTCATTGTTTCAACATCGTTTAAAGTATGTGTTTTTTGCTACTCCAGTTTTGAAATTTTGAATTCTTAATTTTGAAGTGATATACTCTAATTCTCGCTTTATATTTCAGTCTAATCACAGTTGTTTGAAATTCATACAATCTGCTGCGGGTTATTATAGGTTTGTATTAAAAGAAGCATAAAGTTAAATTAAACACAAAGAAAGATTATTAATAATGTACATTTAAATGATGATTATATATATGATTTTGGGCAGATGATGATGATGTAGAACCCGCAGTAGTTCCTACTAAACGCAAGAAAGGATCTGCTACTGCTGTAAGATAAGATTTTATCTTACTAGAGTAATGGTCTTTCCTGTCTTTTTTTTATTAAAAGAAGCATAAAGTTTGGTTTAAAGCAGCTCTTTAGGAACAAAGTTAAGGATTACGTATATGAGGACAGGGCTACTCTTCAACAGCTGAAGAAGTGTTTTCATGTACTGCATCTTGATCTGTTCACGAGAGATCAGGTTTCTAGAAACCTGATGTTGATGCACTGAGTACTTCCGTGGAGTTCATGGCGATTGTCGAAGATATACATTGATGGAGTTTAAAGCTAAAAGCACTAAATTTTAAGCTAAAAGCACTAAATTTTTGCTGTTAGGTTCGTAAATTTCTTGGTGGTGTTGTTAGATTTTAAAGTTTCGTTGTAATTTTAAGCTGAATAAGTATTATTATGTAATTTTTAATGCCATCTGATTATTGCAGATTGGTACTTTTGATGTAGAGGTGAAATTGTTTCCGAGTTTAATTAGATTATGTTGATATTGTATCAATTTCTGTTAGTGTATAGAGAACATCTGCTCTAAATCATTATCTGCTGATCTAACGGCTGTTTGACTTGCTACTGTTGTCAATTGCAAACATTTGTTGTTGCCAACATCTGTTTGACTTGCTACTGTTGGAAACAGGAGAGGCTTTAACAGATGTTCGCAATATCTTTGTATTCCAAATGAATAGATTTTTTATCTGAGTTATGACTAAATGATGATTGCTGATGTGTTAATTTTTTATCTGAGATTTTTTATCTGAGTTAAAATACATTTAATTTCAAACTACTGCTCTATATTTAAATGTTAAAGGTCTGGCCCACATTCAAGAGTGTAAACTACTGCCCATAGCCAAGAAAGTATAACTTAGCAGATGTTTCCCTTGGCAAACATATACCATAGCAGTGGTTTTGAAATTGCCGGTAATTTCAAATTCAAAATGCCTCGGGATATGTACTTTGCAATTAATGCACGTCACTCAATCACTTCTGTCTTATGGTAAAGGCGTCTTATAGGTAAATGAATAGGTTAATTGTAATTATAATAACGTGTTTAATTTTATATTTTTCCCATGTAAATGCATTAAAAGCCTAACGAGTGTCGCATCATATTCTTTAGTCATAACCGCCTTCATTGGGTATATAAAATACATTGGGCAGTGGTTTTGATCATTACCGTTTTCATCCATCTACTCAATCATCTTCAAAAGTTTGTTGACGAGATTTTCACAAGGCTCTCTGCAGAATGGAAAAATTTGGGTTTCAAGTGATTGTTGACGAGATTTTCACAAGGCTCTCTGCAGAAGATATTGGCCGTTTCAAATGTCTTTCCAAGAATTTTTATAGAGAATTGTCAAGTCATGCATTTCAGATGATGCATGCTCTCCGAAGTGGAGATTCAGTACAAAAGAAACTACTATCCTTTAAAGACACGTCAATTGTCATTTACGACGTAGTTGCTGGTACTTTGGATGTTGTTAGAAGCAAAACCTTAAGTTTTCCTAACAATGTCCACCCTAGCAACTTACGTATTCTATCGTCATTTAATAGTTTGTTGTTAGTTTGCAATGAAGGGATTTGCTGTCAGTTGATTCTTTGGAATCCAACTACCAGGCACTATAAGGTTTTGTGTGATGACTACTTCAATTACAATCATCATCGAAACTCTGATACTGGTGGAATTTATTTTGATCAGTTCAATGATCTGAAAGTGCTGAACATCAGATGTTACCGTAATGTAACTGCTGCTCGTGTTTACTCACGACGTCGTGAGTCATGGAGAACAATAAATTTCGATAGCGCAAACAATTATGGTTCAAGTGGTTATTCATGGTCTACAGGAGTTTATGCTGATAAAACCATATTTTATGGTTTCAAATTATTGGTATCCACTAGGTGAGAGGAACATCGTTGCTTTTGATGTTCTGAGTGAGACTTTCAGAATGCTTCATTTTCCCGAGAGTATTGTAGTCAATCCTTGCCAGGGGCATTTTTTGACCATCGCAAGGAGGCTGCATTTGATTGTTATTGGAAAGTCTGTTGAGCTAACTGCTGATTTGCTCAGATTTGAAGAAGAAGGCTGGATGAAGGTGTTTGTTTTCAATAATCCTCATGTAGTTGATTATGTAGATAGGCGCCGAAGGACTAATATAATTGAAGACAACAAGTGGCTGATAACAAGCATCTGGGGGGATATGATTGAAGTTGATCTGAGCAACGAACTTCTGAAATACCTCCAACATGTTGACAACTACAATGGTCCGAAAGGAGCTTTACTTATCGAGACTACTGTTTCACCAATTGATTAGGAATTAGGATCCTGTATTTTATTGAATGCTATTTGCTGTTTTGACAATTGTATTTTTTATATAATTAGTTGTGTTAAAATTATTAATCATGTTTGTTATTTAAATTAAGTAAATGAATATTGATGTTTGAGAGTGTAAAAGCTTGTAATATTGGCAAAGGTCTGTTTAAATGATCAAAGCTATGTTATTGCGAACATATGTTTCAAAATAAAACAGTGGTTGATACATCTGTTGACTTGGGTCAACAGATGGATGAACTTTGTATGCTGTTTGACACTTGTAGTTTTTATATAATTAGTTGTGTTAAAATTATTAACCATGTTTGTTATTTAAATTAAGTAAATAAATATTTAGGTTTGAGAGTGTAAAAGCTTGTAATATTGGCAAAGTTATGTTTAAATGATCAAAGCTCTGTTATTGAGAACAGATGTTTGAAAATAAAACAGTGGTTGATACATCTGTTGACTTTGGTCAACAGATGGATGAAAACAGATGTTTGGAACTACTGTTGAGAAAACTGTGGTTGAAACCGCTGTTTGGTTAAAATGGTGGTTTAAAACCACTGTTTGGTTAAAATAGTGTTTTGTGGAGGTTGAAGGGGATTGAAATGACTGATGGGTTAAAATATTGTTTTTTTTAGAAGGAAGATTCTTGAATCACTGTTTATATAATGACTGTTGTTAAATTTCAGTGTTTTAATCCACTGATAGTTATAGTCAGCTACTGTTTTCATTTTCAGCACTGTAATATTGGCAAAGGTATGTTTAAATGATCAAAGCTTTGTTATTGGGAACAAATGTTTGAAAATAAAACAGTGGTTGGTACATCGGTTGACTTTGGTCAACAGATGGATGAAAATAGATGTTTGGAACTACTGTTGAGAAAACTGTGGTTGAAACCGCTGTTTGGTTAAAATGGTGGTTTAAAACCAGTGTTGGGTTAAAATAGTGTTTTGTGGAGGTTGAAGGGGATTGAAACGACTGATGGGTTAAAATATTGTTTTTTTGGAGAAGGAACATGCTTGAACCACTGTTTATATAATGACTGTTGTTAAAGGTCAGTGTTTTAATTCACTGATAGTCTATCTACTGATAGTTATAGTTAGTTACTGTTTTCATTTTCAGCACTGTAAACTACTGATATTGATTCATCAGTGGTTTCCTAACAACTGTCATCCATTATTCATCAGAGGTTCTTACGTGGACAGTACTTAGCCGTCAGATCTTTTGTAATCGCTGCCACATCAGCATTCACTTTTTCCACCTATAAAACCCTGATCAAAACCCCAAACAGAGTTTTGACTGTCGAGTTGAATTCAAAATTCCTTTCAAAAGCAGTTTTCATCAAATTCTCTCAACTCATCTTCTTCCTTCGTTATTAACTACCTTTGATTTATCATGGATCTGCCATTCAAAATCCGTCATAACTACGTGTGTACATGATGTGTGCTAAACAGACTATAAAAATTAACTATATTAGACTCTCTAAGCTAGACACTAAAAAGCTTTAATTCTAGACTCGACCTAAAACCACACAATCGGCAAGTGTACCGATCAATGTAGTATAACCTAGGAAGTCCGGATATCGAACCACGAGACTCTATGAACCACGTAAACTAGACTCTGACAGACGCTGACAGACACGACTAAGACTTGTTTAATTGTTTGGGGGGGTTACGGAAAACTAAGGAAATCTATATTAAACTACTAAATTAAACTAGAGCTAGACTAAAGATGAATAAAGACTGAGGACTTTTCTTATATGAGAACACGACCACCTAGACAAGAATCCTGGATTGTTTTTAAGAGATTACCGATTAAGTTAAATGCATGAGTTATGGAACCGGGATCTTAAAATACTAAACCTATTAAGAACCAACGAGGCCCCTCGACCCTTCTCAAGGAGAAACCTGTGGAACTACCAAGGCCGTTAATCCTACCGGTTATTAGACGCCTTCCCAGTTGTCAAATTATTGTGTAAGTACCCTAATGTTGACCTACTCTTTTCCAATCATAGATCTAGGGTAGTTTGAAGTAATTAATTTGACTTGATAGACTAATAAGACCGACAGGTAAACCAAGACATGACCTTTTCCAAGGACTATCTAAAGCAATTCGCCGGGTAAGACCTACCAATAGCCCCTCACTTTCCAGGTATTAGGACTAGTAGAACACTAAGACTTAGCAAATTATTACCAGTTACTTCTAGGGGTTATTGCGCAAGTCTCCCTAAAGAGCTAAGGTTTTCTTATGTGATATAGACACTCACCGAAATCCTAAACCCTAATATGACTCTATGTTGTGATATAGACCGTCACTAAGAATCATATGAAGCAAATAATAACAATAAACCAATTCAAAGTACGCATACACATCAAACCATTAAATCAAACCGCTTACTAAACACAATCAACCCATAATAATCATGCAAATAACATAAACGGTAAAAACTTCATATTAATCCATTCATCAAGTCTAGGTGGTTTATAAATTTAGCCAAGCATACTAAAACGTGAAAACAATTCAAAGATGTCTAAACACGAATTCATCATAACAAGTTTCGTAAGAAAAGTTGTAACAAAGAACTAGAAAACCCGATTAGATCTTCAAGTCTTCTTCCCCGAACTCGTATCGATGATTCCTAGGCTTCAAAATCTCCGAAAGTGCTCCAAGAATGCTCAACAATTGCCCAAGAAGTCCCCAAAATTGAACTAGGGTTTTTTTTCCAAGTTTAAGATGTATTTATATGACTTTCCATAACAAAAATCGCCAGCTACAGGCTTCTGGCTGGGCGCCACCCACTGAAGGAATGGGTGGTGGGGTGCCACCTTGTTTTTCAGCTCATGTACTACCTTCAGACTCTCGCCGGGTGCCAGAAACTTCTCACGGGGTGCCAGAGAGTGATTTTTCAGCTCTTTAACTCTATTTCAACTCCTCGACCTTTCCAACATGCTCCAAGACTTGACACTTCGATGTTTTGACTCGTTTCACTCGGTTTCCCGCATATTTAAGCATCAAGACCTGCAAAACACGATTTTATCAATAGTATGCATATTCTAACGAAAAACCAAACTAAATAAAACGAAAACTATACAAACTTTACACGAATAAAATATGTATTTTGCAATACATCAAACATCCCCACACTTACTCTTTTTTCGTCCTCGAAAAAGAATTATGCAACGGAATCAGAGACAAATAATCACTCGGGTCAAAAGCATATGTATATTTAATTAAAACCAAAACTTACGTTAGCCGCGATTGCGAATATACTTGTCCACTTTAAACCCAAATCCAATCCTAAGCCCTTATCATGTGATTTTAATTTAAGTGCGGTCAATCCACATAGGGTCTCACACCAGAATTTACGGTCCACCTACTCCCGCCTCAAGCTTATAGGACTAAAAGAACGATCACTGGACCAATTCCTAACCGTCTTATATCAAAACCAAGAGAGTTTACGATCAAATTTTTTTTCTTTTTCCACTTTTTTTCTCTTTTTTTTTTTCCTATTTTTGCTTTGCTTTTTGTTTTTTTTTTTTTTTTTCTCTCGTGAGTCTAGACGATGCTTTCCCTAACCAAGAGGTATTCCGGCTGTAGAGTCGCTATCCCCAACCACAGATTACTTAGGTTTCGGTACTTTTATTCGGCAATTCGATTTCACACATCCCAGAGGCATTCCGGCTGTAGAGTCGCTATCCCTAGCTCAGACTACATAGGAATGCATTACTTTCATTTAGTTTCTAGCTCACTTTTTATTCTATTTTTTTTTTCATGATCACAAACTCTAACGGTTTTAACTTATAACGGTGCCCCTTATACTCTTATTGGCAGTTTTAATTTCCCATATCTCCCAGGCGAAAACCCACTAGCAGACCGACAATTAAGGTATATTTTAACTCAAAGGGACTTAAAACCAAACCCGGGCCTATCCACATATCCCAAACTAGACGCAAGCTCGATTTATTATAATCTCATATTATTATTATTCGAACCTGAGCAAAAATTCATCTTTTCTATCATTTTCCGCTTTAATTTGCAAACTTCTTTTTTTATTCGAAAGACATTTTCTGATTTTTCAAAAAAAAATTTGGATTTTTCAATTTTTTTAATTTTTTTTGTATTTTTCATATTTAAGACTCAAATATTTACAAGTATCCCATCCCCACACTTAGAGATTGCATTGTCCCTAATGCAAGAACGAAAATACGACTCAACAACTACCTAAAAATAGAAACTGCAAACGAAATAAATAAAAATACACAACAAAAAAGAAAACGACTTAGCTGAGTATGTGAGACTGTCAAAGTGCCAGTCGTTTCCACATAAGCCCTCAAATTCGAAACGCGCTCAGCAAACAACTCTAACATCGGACACGCGAACGAAAGCGGCTACTACAATCACTCTAATCAAGCAAACACCAAACACTAGCAAAAGATAATACGTAATATCACGTTCAACAACCAAAAGTCAACCATCCCCAAGATCCCAACCAACCTGTTTAACGTATTTAAGTACAAACCAAGATATGATGAAAACAGCATAAAAGAAAAATATAACAAAAAGATAAGCTCAATCACTGCTGCATCATCCTCAAACCACACCATCTACTCCTCATCTCAAACCCTGCTCCACGATAACTGACCACTCTCAGTGGTAAATCAGCCGGCTGCTCCTAAGCAGCCCCCTGAGATCTTGTGGAAGCACCTCGCCTGCGTTTGGTGCCTGACGAGGAACCTTCACCTGACATCCTGTAAAACTAGTTCAAAAACGCGCAAAAACAGGTGAACAGTCAGTAAACACAAACTATTTTTGTTATTTTTGAGTTTTTTTATTTTTTTTTATTTTTTTTTAACAAATTTTTTTTTATAATACTGTACATTCAAACAACGGCCGTATAGCATTTCGTTCGCGGCCGTAGTTTAAAGACAAGTGACTTTATGCAACACAATTACAAACCGACTCCGCCCGAATGGAGATTGAGTACGAACGAAGCGGTTTGAATATCAAGTGAGCATATCGACACTACACGACACTAGCAAGACTCGAAACACACTTAAAACGACACAAAGGACCCTAAAGACGCAAACTCAACTCGACCTAACGTAGACGCAAACTACACAAATTACACACTATACCTCCTCCCGGCACTTTACTTGCCCTCAAGTAAACCCAAGTGCCGAAACAATCAATAAAAACCCACTGTGAAAGCAACGGAAACGGCGCGCGTAGATTTGGTGAAAAAGTAGGTATTTATGTCAAAAGGCGCAACCGTATCCCCACACTTGAATTTTACGACACCCGCACAAAATCATCCGCGATATTCAAAATAATTCAATTCAAACCAACCCCGACGTCCATTAACCCGTATGACGCGGCTACAATTGATTTTCGAGTAAAATAAAACAACCACCCCCCCATACCTATCACTAACCCACCATCCTAACGCCTCTCAAAAACAATCAATGTGCTTGTTATACCAATCTGCAACATTATGACCAACCCGAACCACCCGCACCCTCGCAACAACTAAAAACAGACCTGCACTTGATAAACTTGACTGAAAAACAGACCTGTCCATTTGATGTGCACGTTACAATCAACTCGGCAATGACACTAAGACACCACGAACACAATCAGAAACTGACCTAAACACAAAGACCTACTGCCTCGACGAACTCGACACTAAAACACAGATTTACTAGAGACCTGACTCGAATTAATCAGACGTTACTAACAGACTTGATATTGACTTCTGACCAAAACAGGCTCAACCATTATAAGCATCCAAACAGACCTGCAATGTTCAAATGACTCGACAGACTCGACACTAATCATCAGACCTGCAGACACTACTCGACAACCACACAACGACTCGACTGCAACAAACAGCCAAACAGACTCACAAATAACTAAAACTCGACATTGACTGACCTGACACAAACTTATGGACTCGAAACGGACAGACATGAGACTCGAATACCAAACTAAAATACAAGAAAAGCTTTGCAGGAAAACATACCTTGGATTCGTTAGAAACACGAAGAAATAGAAAGATTTTTCGGTTGAACCTTGATCCCCAACTGAAACTCCGAATTTGAAGTGAGATATGGTGGGATTGTGGAATAAATCGGCGGTGTGATGACTGTTTTAGTGGATAAAGGTGATACTGGAGGTGTTCGGTGGGTGAATAGTGAGAGAATGAGGGTTTCGGCGATGTGGAGAGGAGAAGAAGGGTTAAGTGAAGTGGTTCGGTGATGAATGGTAGGGTAGAGGGAGAAGGTTAGGTTATAATGGAAGTATTTTCGGTGGGTATCAGTGGTGTAGAGGGGTTACGGCGGTGGGGGAGGGGAATAGTGGGGTTTATCGGTCACGGGGTAGGTTTGTGGAGGTTATCGTGATGAGTGTTGGGTGGATGGGAGTTTTCGGTGGGTATCAGTAGGTGTAGAGGGATTATCGGCGGTGTATAGTGGAGAAATAGGTTGAGGAAAAGAGATTTTGGGGTTTAAAAGTTCTCGGTTGCAGATAGGGTGTTTAGGGGCCCGCCAGCAACTTCTGAGGTGTGTGGCGGCCCGGCACCACGCTATAAACTTCCGAAAACCAAAGTTACGTGTTTTTATATTTTTGAGTTAATTGCCATTTTAGTCCCTGTGGTTTGGCTCATTTTGCCAGTATAGTCCAAAGGTTTCATTTTTAACATCTGGATCCAAAAACGTTTCATCGTTGCCATTATGGTCCAACTGACTTAACTCCATCCATATGTGTTAAGTCTGCCAAGGGCATTTTAGTCTTTTATATTTTGTTTTTTGTTTTTACTTTTTATCCAACCATTTATCCAACCATTTATACACCCACACATTAGTTACAGAACACACACTAACTCTCTCTCATCTTTCTCTCTGCTCTCTCTCTCATCACCACCATCACCGTATCATCACCACCACAACCTGTCTCTCCCCCATAAACTCTCCGCCATGAACCCCCAATCTTGGATTCACAATTTTATCAAGAAGAGTACACACATGAACCCCCAATCTCGTTCTCGTTCGAAAGGGGGAGCGGTGGCAGCGGCGGTGGTCAGGTGGCGCGGTGGCAGCGGCGGTGGTCAGGTTCTCACAAATAGGACTGTGTATGTTTGATTTTGTTTGTGGTTTGTTTGGATTTGATTTGATTCTTTCGTTAATTTGGATTTGATTTTGTTTGTGGGTTTGTTTTTTAATCTGGATGGATATGGTTATTGGGTTTTGATCAAACATTATTGGTGTGGCAGTTGTGGAGGTGGAGGTGATGGTCACCGACGGGGGACTGATGTGGTGTGGTCGGTGGCTGAAGTGTGGTGGTGGCTGAGGTGTGGCAGAGGTGTGGCTGAAGTGGTGTTAGTCGGAGGTGTATTATTGCAGGTTGTGTTTTGCGGTGGTGGGGGTGGTGGTGGTGGTGGTGTGGTGGTGGTGGTAGTAGAGAGAGAAAGATGAGAGAGAGTGTGTGTGTGTGTTCTGTATGTATGTGTGGGTTCCATGGTGGTCGGGTGGTGGTGATTGGTTGTGGTGGTCGGTTCCTGGTGATAGTTGTGGTAGTCCGGTGATGGTGATGGTGTTCGGCGGTTGGTGGAGGTATAGAGAGGGAGTAGAGAGAGGATATGGTGGTGAGGCAGTAATGGCGATGGTTGTGGTGAGTGTGATGATGGTGAACAAAGATTGATTGTTTCTTCCATAATGAAGTTTGTCCAATTCTTACAAATAAAGATAGACCTAGACCTGCTACATATAGAACATTTCTATTTGCACTTTTGGAGTTAGATAACTCTGATGATGATGAATCAGTCAAGGCAGAGAAGCTTATATCAGAAAGGCTGCTAGCACTTGGAATCTGCAAACAGGATGAAGCTGCAATCAGGACAGCTAAAGCAATTATGTAAGCACAAATGCTTTTCTTATGTTTTTAACCACTAGTCTACTAACAAGTGGTTGGTTGGTTGGTTTTGCATTAGATTTTTGGGATTTTACGAGCAAACAGAGGTACCCTAATCATGCCAATCTGCATTTGATGTGACATGCCTCTGCATGGAAGAAAGATTAGCCTATACCAGAACGGAACAGGTAGTTTACCAAAATTCATATAAATAAGATACTGGTGGAGGTTGTTGGTATGTAACAACCCATCATTCCTGCAGCGGTAGAGTGAATGTGGTGGGTAGAGTGAATGTGGTGATGGTTAAGCAGGTGGTGGTGATGGTTGTGGTGGTGAGGCGGTGGTGGTGAGGCTGTGGTGGTGATGGTGGCAGTGGTGGTGAGGCTGTGGTAGTGGTGAAGGCAGGGGTGGTGATGGTGGCAGTAGTGATGGTGAGGTGGGTGATGAAGGTGTGTGTATAATATATTCTTTAAATATTAATTAGACTCTATTAATTAAAACAGATAGATAAAATGACAAAATTGCCCTTGAGTTAACTGAGGTCCATGGATGGAGTTAAGTCAGTTGGACCATAATGGCAACGATGAAACGTTTTTGGATCCAGATGTTAAAAATGAAACCTTTGGACTATACTGGCAAAATGGGCCAAACCACAGGGACTAAAATGGCAATTAACTCTATATTTTTTTATGGGCTGCAGATGTGTTTCCTGGCGGCAGCGAGAAGTATCTGAGGTTGGTGGTGGCCCGCCACCACGTTATAAACTTCCGAAGAACAACTATCTTACGTGCTGGCGGGTGGCGAGAGACATGTGTAGCTGATGACGGCCCGTCAGTGGACGTTTTCAGCAGAAAGGTCTAAAAATTTTTTTTGCTTCTTTGCCTTAAAAAAATTTATAATTTTTCCCAAACCATCCAAAAACCAACCGAAATTTTTTTCTAAGTATAAAAACTGACCTGGAGCCTTATTTTCCTCACAATTTACTGCAAATCCTCGGTGATGCACTCCTGCAAAAGACTCAAAACACAAACAAGGACCCGAAAAACTACGAAAAACAATCGTCAGCTACTAAAAATTACGAAAAAAATAAACGAGGATACAAACGGTACAAACTCTACAAATGTGTAACAACTTCTCACATACTTATGGGTGATCATAGAGATGCAACTCACCTCCAAACACACACTCACGGGCTGTAGCACCATTATACTTATTGCCCGAATCAACCCAAACACCCTTATCTCTCTCATAACCTCTCAACTCCTCATCTGGCGGTTTGAATCTAGACTCGTCATATCGAAATCTCTCCCCAAACTGAGCTTTGCTTAGTATCTCTAGCTTAGATTCTAAACGCACCATTCTCGCTTCTAATTCCTCTACTCTCCTATCAGGTGGGTCCCCACACTTGAGTCCTATTACTTTTTCTAGACTCGGACCACTCACCACCTTCTCCTCATCTCTCTCGTCCTCACACTCACCCATTAACGATACCGCCTGCACTCTATCACTAGGCCCTCTCGAATTCATAACCTTAAAAACTACTGATTCCTCGCCCGCTCTAAGTGTGATGGTGCCTAAAAAAACATCTATGAGAGCTTTAGCGGTGTTCAAGAACGGGCGTCCTAAAATTAACGGTACGTTTTCATCGGCTTCCATGTCAAGAATGACGAAATCGGCCGGAAAAACGAACTTGTCAACCTTAACAAGCAAATTTTCAACTATGCCCCTCGGGTGTTTCACGGACCGATCGGCTAAGGATAATGTCATTCGGGTAGGTGAAAGCTCGCCTAAGTCTAGCTTCTCGTAAAGAGAAAAGGGCATCAAATTGATGCTAGCACCTAGGTCAGCTAAAGCTCTAGTATTAGTGTTACTACCGAATAGACAAGGAATTGTGAAAACACCGGGATCGGTAAGCTTTTCAGGAAGCTTATTTGAGACAATGGCCGAACACCCTCCATGCAATGGGACATTCGACAACTCCCCCAACTTCTCTTTGTTCCTAAGAATATCTTTCAAGAATTTCGCGTATTTAGGCATCGATTGAAGTGCCTCGATAAACGTAAGATTAATCTTCAATTGCTTGAAGATGTCTAGAAATTGCCCGTATTCCCTTGAATATTTTTGGTTCTTAAGACGTGAGGGAAACGGGATATACGAATGGTTTACTAAAGGTGAAGGTCTAACGTCTATAGGGGTTTTCTCAACTTTCTTCTCAACTTTCTTTCTAGACTACCCCCTAAATCATAACTCGAACCCTGACCTGTTTAACCTGACTACTTGACCCCCCATCCTTAACCTGCCCATTTGTCACACCCCGATTTCCACGTGTCACCAGTGGGCCCGTTGGGGGAGTATCGTGACGTGGTTGGCAACATAATAGTCAAACAACACAATAATCAATATGCACAGCGGAAGCAAATTTAAAAGATATAATACAACCGAATTTAATATTGTAATATCAAAGGTCACAATATTCGGAAGTTTATCCACAGATGGATCGAAAATAAAATAGTATTAATGGTTCAACAGACTTCAGGCATCTTAAGCTTGCGAGACTTCTAGTGATGCTAAGGAGAAATCCCAGCCAATTACGCTTAGTACCTGCATTTAATCTTTTTGGGAAAATACGTCAGTTTACACTGGTAAATACAATCAACTGACTCATTTTGGAAAATGATTGAAAATTGGTTTGGATGCACATGGCATAAACATTTTATTTAACTTGGGAGAATTATTTAATATTATAATCTTGTGAACGAATTACATGTTCCTTGTGCGTTCAGTAGCCCGGATCTTGTCCGGGTTAAAGATCAATAGACACACCACGTTATTCTTTTGTGCACTGACGGGTGTACGCCTACACCCCGCGCTTAAGTCGTGGCCATTTCATAAAATGATGCCAAGGATATCCGGGACATGGTCATTAACCCCCCAAAGGCTTTAAGTAACAAGACTGTTTAAACGAGCCGATCAAATTTATTCAATTACCCACTCAACGGTGGAGGATTTGATGCCCGATCAAGCGGTATGCTATATACCGTAACCCAAGCCCGTATAGGGAAAATTAGTTAAAAGTATTTACCTGAGCAATGTATAAATCACAATAAGCAAAATGCACGTAGCTTTTACTGGTACTCCTAATCTGGAACGAAGGTTTATAATAACCTATTAGAATCCTAACGGGTCTTTAGTTAAGCTTAAGCTTAGACCGGTTAGTTTCAAAGACACGGTTCGTACGCACGATTAAGCGAAGACCAGATAGAATGTGATTTAGACCCGACAAGTTCAGAGACTTGTTTAATATGGGTCCTTCATGCACATTCTGGATTTTGAGATAAAACCGATAAGCTTTGACCCGTTTCGGCTAATTTATGTAAACTTGTTACATAAACCGAACCGAACGCGTAATAAGCGTAACGGGTAATAATGAGAGCCATTTACAGGTTTCCTAAGTTAATATGCTCCAAATATGTTGTGACATCAATAAGGTGTCTTTTATTATGCCCGAAACGAATTTAAACACAAACTATGCCCCGTATGGGTAGTTTGGTCATTTTAAAAATTGTAAAAGAGTTTAAGTGTTAACCTGAGTTACAGGCCTGATGTAATCAGCAAATATACTCAATTTGCTAAGTTATATCAGTAGGTTAAAGCATATATGTGAAATTTATCAATTTTAACCAAACCATGCCCCGTAGGGGTATTTTGGTAATTTCACATAAGCCGAAAAGCTCAAAACTGAAGTCTGAGTTTATCAACCTTTACTTACTGTTAAAATATTATAATTTGCCTCATATATCAGTAGGTATCACCCTTGGTATGTTTAATATAGTTTTAGTACATACTATGCGTTAAAAACGCTTTAAAAGGCGATTAAAAGCCGTTTACGGGTTCGATACATAAAGCTGATATTTTTATACTTCCAGGAGGCTTAAAATAATTTATTTAACATATCTAATCAGTAGAAAAAGGTTTGGAGTCGTTTAGATATGTAAAACTCATTTTATGGCCCGTAAGGGCAAAACCGACATTCACCGGATTAAGCCTACGACTATGAGTTATGCTCAGCCTAAAATTAATTAAAAATCTTTAAAATTCCCAAAATAATATATTACATCAGTGGGTAAAGATTTGGATATCAAAAAGTAGGCTTAACTAGGCTATACGCTAATTATGCCATTTTATTAACATAAGGCTTTAATTTTACGCTAACGAGCATAACTCTTAATCTACACCTCAAACTGATGTCAAATTTTGTATGCAAGTTTATATATCAGTAATTAAGGTTTCTACTCTTTTACATTTCCAAAAATCACGTTTTAAGGTGAAAAGGGCATAATGGTCAACATATGAGCAATTAACGGAATCATGCGAATTAATCGGTTAACTAATGAACCATGGTGTATAATCACAGAGGGTTATACTAGCATGTAACCTGGTCCAAATGAAGCTCTAATGCATTTCTAAATCATGCCTAAAGGGGTCAGAACTGAAAGTCAAAGTATAAGTCAAACTATGCGACTTTCGGTTCCGAACCGGGTCTAAACAGGAAATTGTCGGGTTGAACATGTTTAGACGTGTCCTTACACTAATTACCAAGTTATAACAATGATCAAACAGGTTGTATATGATCTACATTGCTAATTATGCATAAATTGTAATTTAAACATTCTGTTGACTTTTTCTTAGCAAGTTTGACCCGACTTTTGACCTGGTTAGAGTGATAATCAGGGGGAACCCTTTTAAGGTTTTATTACCCCCATAATTACCAACTTATAACTACTTTTAATTCGAGATTTGACTGAGCCATTATTAACTAATCTCGAAGTCAAACCGTAATTACGATGGTTTGACTTTTAGCTAAATAACTAAGCTAAACATTATTAAAGAAGGATTAGCAAACTTACAAGAGTCCTAAGCTTGATTAGTGATCACTTGAGAGTGCCTTGGAGCTCCAGAAATGATCAGATTGCAAGAGGAAGGTGTGAAGAACAATGGTGCATATCATGGCCTTTATATAGTGTTTAATCCACCACAAATCTTTGACACATGAGTCTACAACCCACCACAACTGATCAACACATGTTCCTAGTGCTTAGGGGGTGCCTAGGGGTCGCCCTTTATGTGGTAAATCGGATAAAATCGATCAGATTGCACTCAGCAGGCAAAAACCCAAAGAAGTCGGAGCTGGGGACCCCTCGCGTGACGCTAAGCCCCCCCCCCCCAGGGCCTCGCGTCGCGCTAGGCCTTCTCTGATCAGAATTTTTTGATTTATTTCATTTTGATCCTTGGCTCTTCAAAATTCGATTAGGCACTTGTTTCTTGCATTATAAACCCTCATAATTGATCTATAAGGGCTTTAAAACATATACCCACTTTGTTAAGTCCCCGGTTAACTTTATTGTTACCCGAAAAGTCCTAACTTCCAACGTTTACGCTTTAATCCTTCGCACACGAATTTGGTCATAACTTTCTCATACGATAACGAAACTTTACGAAATTTAAATCATGCATTCTAGTGAGCATACTTAACCGTTACAAAGCTTCAGGTTTGTCAAAAGGTCACTCAGAGGTATAACTTAAACATGTTGACACATTTAGCCCCTGTAGTTTGTAATCTCTCACTTTTAGCTCCGTATGATCCATGATTTATTCGTTTGAAGGTATGAGCATCTTGTAGGGTTAATATACAATATATTTATTCACTGTTGACATTTAGAATACGTATATCCACATACTTTCCATGATTGTCAACTTTAGTCCTTCTATAATATCCTTTCACACGTTTAAACGTTTGACACGTGTCTACACATTATAGGACGTGAATTTTCGAGGTGTTACATCCTCACCCCCTTAAAATAAATCTCGACCCGAGATTTACTGAAATAAATAAGGGTACTTTTCTTTCATCGTGGACTCAACCTCCCACGTGAATTCGGGACCTCTACGGGCATCCCATTTGACCTTTACAATAGGTACATGCTTCCTTCGAAGCTTCTTTACCTGTCGATCTTCAATCGACAAAGGTTTTTCCACGAATTTTAAGCTCTCATCTATATGCACATCTGTGTGTGGTTTAACCAGTGATTCATCAGCGAAGCACTTCTTCAGATTGCAGATGTGGAACACATTGTGAATTCCACTGAGCTCTTCTGGTAAGTTTAACTTATAGGCAACTGACCCGACACGTTCGATAACCTCGAAAGGTCCTATGTATCTCGGGCTTAGCTTGCCTTTCTTACCAAACCGCATCACTCCCTTCCAGGGTGACACTTTAAGTAGGACCTTGTCACCCACTTCGAAGTGAAAATCTTTATGCTTTGGATCAGCGTAACTCTTCTGCCTATCCCGGGCAGCTTTGAGACGGTCACGAATCTGGACAATCTTGTCCGTCGTTTCGAACACTATCTCTGGTCCTGATAATTGGACATCTCCAACTTCCGCCCAACAAACTGGCGTTCTACACTTTCTACCGTATAATGCCTCGAAGGGCGCAGCCTTAATGCTGGTATGGTAGCTATTGTTGTAGGAGAATTCGATTAACGGTAGGTTCTTATCCCAACTACCACCCAAATCGATCGCACATGCACGTAGCATGTCTTCCAACGTTTGAATAGTACGCTCACTCTGACCGTCAGTCTGAGGATGATAAGCCGTACTAAAATTCAAACGTGTGCCCAAAGATTGTTGGAAACTCTTCCAAAAATGTGATGTGTATCTAGTATCCCTGTCAGAGATAATAGCCACAGGTATGCCATGTAAGGCTACAATCTTATCCACGTATAACTGGGCTAACATATCGGAGCTATAAGTCTCCTTGATGGGTAAGAAATGTGCTGACTTAGTCAGTCTATCAACAATAACCCATATTGTATCATTTCCTTTCCTGGTCTTAGGTAACTTGGTGATAAAATCCATAGTTACCATTTCCCACTTCCACGTAGGAAGTTCAGGCTGTTGTAGCAAACCTGACGGTTTTTGATGCTCGGCTTTGACTTGCGCACATGTCAAGCATTTAGCTACATAGGTGGCCACAGACTTTTTCAAGCCTATCCACCAATAATTTGCCCTTAGATCCTGGTACATCTTATCAGCTCCAGGATGAACGGAGTATTTGGAACTATGGGCTTCCTGGAGGATAACATCTCGAAGTCCTCCATAAATTGGAACCCATATGCGTCCATTTAATCTTAGAATTCCGTCCTTGCTAAGAGTTAACTGCTCCTCAGTTACCCCTAGCTTTTCATTAGGATAGTTAGCTTCCAACACAGCTTCCTTCTGTGCAGCTAACAACCTTTCAATCAAATTATTCTTTATCTCCATGCGCTCGGCATTGATCCGGATGGGTTTCACCCTTTCCTTTCGACTCAAGGCATCGGCGACTACATTCGCCTTGCCGGGATGGTATCTGATTTCGCAATCATAATCATTCAAGGTTTCCATCCAACGGCGTTGCCTCATGTTTAATTCCTTCTGATTAAACAGATGTTGAAGGCTCTTGTGATCAGAATAGATCACACACTTGATCCCATAAAGATAATGCCTCCATAGTTTTAGTGCGAATACAACGGCACCCAATTCCAAGTCGTGGGTGGTGTAATTCTTTTCATGCACCTTTAACTGTCGTGAAGCATAGGCAATAACCTTGCCTTTCTGCATAAGCACACACCCCATGCCAGTGTGCGATGCATCGCAGTAAACCACGAACTCTTCTATTCCATCTGGCAATGTCAGTACTGGGGCGTTGCTCAACTTTTGCTTCAGAATGTCAAAGGACTCTTGCTGCTTAGGGCCCCAAATGAACTTTACTTTCTTCTTAGTCAAGGAAGTTAGGGGTGCAGCAATCCTTGAAAAATTTTCGATGAAACGCCTGTAATATCCTGCCAATCCCAGGAAGCTACGAATCTCTGTAGGCGTCTTTGGCTCTTGCCAGTTCATTAGGCTTCAACCTTAGCGGGATCCACCTGGATACCACGTTCGCTAACCACATGTCCAAGGAATTGGACTTCACGAAGCCAAAATTCACATTTAGAGTATTTGGCATAGAGCTTCTCCTGCTGAAGTAATTCCAGAATGCATCGAAGGTGCTTCTCATGGTCAGCTTGGTTCTTTGAGTAGATGAGGATGTCGTCAATGAAAACGATGACGAATTTATCCAAGTAAGGCTTGCAGACGCGATTCATGAGATCCATGAACGCGGCTGGTGCATTAGTGAGCCCAAAAGGCATCACTAGGAACTCGTAGTGACCGTAACGAGTCCTAAATGCGGTCTTGTGGACATCTTCATCTTTAACCTTCAACTGATGGTAGCCTGACCTCAAATCAATCTTCGAGAAATAACTCTCCCCTTGAAGCTGATCGAACAGATCGTCGATCCGGGGTAAAGGATACCTATTCTTGATCGTGACTTTATTAAGCTCGCGATAGTCGATGCACAGACGCATCGACCCATCCTTCTTCTTGACAAACAGGATTGGCGCGCCCCAAGGAGACGAGCTAGGTCTAATGAAACCTTTAGCTAGCAATTCATCTAGCTGTGTCCTCAACTCCTTCATTTCTGTGGGTGCCAATCGGTATGGTGCTCTAGCAACAGGTGCTGCTCCGGGGATGATGTCGATTCTGAATTCAACTTGTCTATCTGGTGGCAAACCAGGTAGTTCTTCCGAAAAAACTTCTGGAAATTCAGAGATGACACGGATGTCTTCTATCTTCGGTTTGGGCTCATCAATAATCACTTGTGCCATGTAGATGACACAACCCTTCTTTAAGCACTTGGAAGCCTTGAGCATAGTCACTTGCTCAGGCAATCCATACTGGGTATCTCCCCGAATGGTAAGTGATTCACCAGACAGAGTCTTTATCACCACTTGTTTCTTGTTGCAGACAATTTGGGCCTGGTTATGAGATAACCAGTCCATGCCCAAGACTATGTCAAAACCGGCTAATTTAAATGGAAGTAGAGACAGAGGAAAAGAATGGTTCTTAATGGATATAACACATCCATCTAACACAGTAGAGACGGTTTCTAGGGTGCCATCTGCTAACTCCACCTCATAATTCACTTTTAAGGTTTTGACAGGTAATTTCAACAATTCACAAAACTTACGATCTACAAACGACTTATCAGCGCCTGAATCAAATAGTACTCTTGCAAAGACATCATTTACAAGGAAAGTACCTGTAATAACGTTGTCGTCTAGAACCGCTTCCTTTGCGTCCATTCTGAAGACCCTAGCATTGGTCTTTTTGGCCTCTTCGGGCTTCTTGGTGTATTTAGGGCAGTTGGTCTGAATGTGCCCCTTTTCATTGCAACGGTAGCACGTTGCGTCTTTTATCTTCTTGCAATCCAAGGTTTTGTGATCCGTGGACTTGCATATACCACAAGCATAGGTTTTTGACTGAGTCTGTGAGTTCGACTCAAGTCTGCACTTTCCATAGTGCTGTTTCTTGCAAATTTTGCATTTGGGCTTCTCACTAGAGTGATGCCCATCCTTCCTTGACTCCGATCCCTTCTTATTGTCACCGTTCCCACGGTGTTTCTTGTTCGATCTACGTGAACCATCATCTTCACGTTTTCTCTTCTCAGCCTCTTTGTTTCTCAGCGATCTTTGTCGGACCGCATCCAGAGTAAGTGACAAAGATATGTCAGCCACAGACCTGAAGGTAGCTGGCCGAGAAGCTTTTACGCTTGCCTTGATTTCCGGGGCTAAACCACCGATAAAACGAGCGATTCTTTTTGGCTCCGGGGTTACCAGATATGGAACCAACCGGGACATCGTGTTGAAGCTCGTTAGGTAAGCTTGATAGTCAAGGTTTGTCATCACTAATGATAGAAAATCAGATTCTATCTTCTCCACCTCATGCTGAGGGCAGTAATTTTCCCTGATAAGGGCAACAAATTGATCCCACGACATATTGTACAATGGGATTTTCCCGGTGGCTTGAATCAGAGATCTCCACCATGCTAAAGCTTCACCCTTGAAAGACTGCGACACAAACTTAACCACATCCTTTTCAGCGCATCCGCTGATATCTACAACCGTGTCCATCTCGTCTAACCACGTCATGCAGTCGAAGGCTCCCTTTTCCCCAGTAAAATCCCTGGGCTTACAAGACACGAAGTACTTATAGGAGCAACCCTTGTTACGGGGTTCTTGATTCAGCACTATCTGCTGAGATGGGACACTTTGATGGTTGGTGGACTGACGGTCATCACCATCTTTCTTGGGTCCATCATTTTTGGGAGGTGGCTTGCTGTGAGCCTCAGAGTGTGTTTTGGGCTTTGAGGGCGGCGTAGATAGGGTCCTACTCCGAGTCCCACTATAATCTTCGTACTGCCGTTCCAAGGCCCTTGTAACTGCGCCATCAACTAGCGCTTTCAATTCAGCACCCGTCAAAGTAATTCGGGCGTTATCATTCTCCTCTACTGGATGGCTATTAATCTCGTCTGAGTTAGCCATTTAAATTGAACTGTTGCAGAAAACAAGGACAATAGTTTATTTGGGAGTTTATCATGGAATTGTCTTTTATGGCAATTCATTAACCATGGTACAGAGACCATATTTGGTTAATTTATAAATCATATTTATTTAGGATTTCCATTATAATTTATCCTAATTATAAAACGATAACAGTTTTATTTGTGGCACAAAAGGCCTAGTCACATGGACACTTTTAATTTAATCTATGATTTCAGAGAATCAAAACATTAAGGTATACTGGCACAATAGGCCTAGTCACCAGGACATTTATAAATTATAAGATATGATTTCAGAGAATCAACGCATGAAGGTTTGAACCTAGTTCATTACCTTTATTTGACAGGGAGTCATCGCTACCACTGTCTTTTGGCTCATATGGAAATGAGCAGGGCCCGTAGGCACTATATTACCACGTATGGTAAAAATATGATCATCTTAATTGATGATCTTAACCCATGATTCAGAGATCATTAAATTGGGTTAGGAATCTTCTAAAGAATCCTTATACATATAAAAATGACGTGTGATTTTAACGAATCACGTCTGCCAGGAGTGTTAACATGTTTTCAGATGTTAACTTGGATTTGAATCTTTTGAACAGGTCATACCATCTTGGCCCGGTCTTATAATGACCAAAAGGCTAGGTTTCACACTTTAAGATTCTTAATTAATAATTGCATAGGCAAATTATTTCAAAAGGAATGATTTTAATTTATTTATTTCATTTATAATTTATATATGCACATAATGGCAAACATGAAATTTATAAAACATCCATTCCATTAAATTTATTATAATATTACACGCTGCCCTAAACGGGTCTTTTTCAACAACAATCTACCCACGCAGGGGTCAATCTATATGCTAGTCCACGCAGGGACTTTAAACAAACATAATAGTCCACGCAGGGACTTTAAACAAACAAACTAGTCCTCTCAGGGACTTTAAGCAAACATCATACCCTCGCAGGGGTTAACGGAAGATAGACCCACGCAGGGGTCAAAACAAACATACATACATACATACCCACGCAGGGGCTTAAACAAATACAACAATTACAGGCCCATGCAGGGGCTCAACTGATACAAGGAAAAACAGCAGTGGAAGGATTCAATGATCCTTCTTGCTTTTCCCTTTGATCAAGCTTGTTAATCCTTGGAAGAAAGTCTGTCTCTCCCTGCGGTCTCTGTGAACTTCCCGTTCTACCTGATTTAACCTCTGAAGGAGTTCTTCATGCTCAGGTGGGGAGAACCTAGGCGGCTGCGATTGAGTCCGAATAATAGGCCTAGGAGGTATCTGGTACCCATGTGTTGGGTACCCTACTCCCCATGGATCTCCATAGGGTCCTTGGGTGTTGTAGTTAGCCGCTACCAAGTAAGGGTCGGCCTCCGCGTAACCATAGTTGTGGTGAGTCGGCGGTTCAAACGGGTTATACGCCATGGAACCCGTATATACCGGAATTGGGTTGTCAAAACCCATTGGCGGTGGCTGTGGTACAGCTGGGTTGGAGGGTCCACCCATTTGTGGGTCCTCCTGATGTGGCGGATAGTGGCTGCCACTGGATTGACGTGGGGAACTGAAATGGAAATCCCCTGCTCGTGACGACATGCGCGCACCAGTTCTCCTTCGTCTTGGCGGTTGCGGAGGTGCCGGTTGCACTGGCGGCGGTGGAGGCGGTGGCGTGACTGCCACGAATCTGGAATCCACAGAGGGATCCTGTTGTTGTTGCGGCTACTGCTGCTGAGGCGACGAATGGTGAGGAGGTGTATAGTACCACTCGTGCCTGGTGAACATAGCTTGAAAGCTATCTGGACCAACATAGGGTGATCCGTGGAAGGAAGATCCGTCGGATATCTCGATCGGGTGGTTTGGTGTACCACTGGCAGGCTCGACGGGGTCCGTGTCCTCGTCCATATCCTCCACGTGATCTCCGGAGTAGTGATCTTCTGGCCCCAGTGGGTTAAAACCCACGGGTTCTTGGATGTAATTGGCCGGGTTAAACTGGCCCCTGAAAACAGGTGTGGGGTCCCCGAAAGAATGATGCGATAAGGATCGCTGTAAGGGTATATACGAAGGCTGAGGGTTGTTGGGCTCGTACTCCGGTTGTGGCCCATAAGGGTTTTGAACCGGAGGTGTAGAGCTGTGTGATACCGATCGTCTGGCTGGTTCAAACAAGTTCCTCCTATTCTGCCGAGGGTCGTCACTCTCGGTAGTAGATGGAGCTCGCACATTTGAAGGTCCAGCTTCATTATCATTGGGGGCGGTGATTGGCCCCTTGCCTCTTCCTCTTCTCTGAAGAATCTTGGCGGCATTATGTTAATCCTGTCAATATGGCATGAGATAACAAAACAAAAATATATGCAAAATAAAGGACAACACAAACAAAGTGGAATTTGTCCTATGTTATATGTCTAGACTCGAAAGTTTAGAATTGTGCAATTGTGTAACTGAGATTAAACACAAAAGGCTAGTGTTTAATTCACTCAGTGTTGGCTCTGATACCAACCTGTCACACCCCGATTTCCACGTGTCACCAGTGGGCCCGGTGGGGGAGTATCGTGACGTGGTTGGCAACATAATAGTCAAACAACACAATAATCAATATGCACAGCGGAAGCAAATTTAAAAGATATAATACAACCGAATTTAATATTGTAATATCAAAGCTCACAATATTCGGAAGTTTATCCATAGATGGATCGAAAATAAAATAGTATTAATGGTTCAACAGACTTCAGGCATCTTAAGCTTGCGAGACTTCTAGTGATGCTAAGGAGAAATCCCAGCCAATTACGCTTAGTACCTGCATTTAATCTTTTTGGGAAAATACGTCAGTTTACACTGGTAAATACAATCAACTGACTCATTTTGGAAAATGATTGAAAATTGGTTTGGATGCACATGGCATAAACATTTTATTTAACTTGGGAGAATTATTTAATATTATAATCTTGTGAACGAATTACATGTTCCTTGTGCGTTCAGTAGCCCGGATCTTGTCCGGGTTAAAGATCAATAGACACACCACGTTATTCTTTTGTGCACTGACGGGTGTACGCCTACACCCCGCGCTTAAGTCGTGGCCATTTCGTAAAATGATGCCAAGGATATCCGGGACATGGTCATTAACCCCCCAAAGGCTTTAAGTAACAAGACTGTTTAAACGAGCCGATCAAATTTATTCAATTACCCACTCAACGGTGGAGGATTTGATGCCCGATCAAGCGGTATGCTATATACCGTAACCCAAGCCCGTATAGGGAAAATTAGTTAAAAGTATTTACCTGAGCAATGTATAAATCACAATAAGCAAAATGCACGTAGCTTTTACTGGTACTCCTAATCTGGAACGAAGGTTTATAATAACCTATTAGAATCCTAACGGGTCTTTAGTTAAGCTTAAGCTTAGACCGGTTAGTTTCAAAGACACGGTTAGTACGCACGATTAAGCGAAGACCGGATAGAATGTGATTTAGACCCGACAAGTTCAGAGACTTGTTTAATATGGGTCCTTCATGCACATTCTGGATTTTGAGATAAAACCGATAAGGTTTGACCCGTTTCGGCTAATTTATGTAAACTTGTTACATAAACCGAACCGAACGCGTAATAAGCGTAACGGGTAATAATGAGAGCCATTTACAGGTTTCCTACATTAATATGCTCCAAATATGTTGTGACATCAATAAGGTGTCTTTTATTATGCCCGAAACGAATTTAAACACAAACAATGCCCCGTATGGGTAGTTTGGTCATTTTAAAAATTGTAAAAGAGTTTAAGTGTTAACCTGAGTTACAGGCCTGATGTAATCAGCAAATATACTCAATTTGCTAAGTTATATCAGTAGGTTAAAGCATATATGTGAAATTTATCAATTTTAACCAAACCATGCCCCGTAGGGGTATTTTGGTAATTTCACATAAGCCGAAAAGCTCAAAACTGAAGTCTGAGTTTATCAACCTTTGCTTACTGTTAAAATATTATAATTTGCCTCATATATCAGTAGGTATCACCCTTGGTATGTTTAAAATAGTTTTAGTACATACTATGCGTTAAAAACGCTTTAAAAGGCGATTAAAAGCCGTTTACGGGTTCGATAGATAAAGCTGATATTTTTATACTTCCAGGAGGCTTAAAATAATTTATTTAACATATCTAATCAGTAGCAAAAGGTTTGGAGTCGTTTAGATATGTAAAACTCATTTTATGGCCCGTAAGGGCAAAACCGACATTCACCGGATTAAGCCTACGACTATGAGTTATGCTCAGCCTAAAATTAATTAAAAATCTTTAAAATTCCTAAAATAATATATTACATCAGTGGGTAAAGATTTGGATATCAAAAAGTAGGCTTAACTAGGCTATACGCTAATTATGCCATTTTATTAACATAAGGCTTTAATTTTACGCTAACGAGCATAACTCTTAATCTACACCTCAAACTGATGTCAAATTTTGTATGCAAGTTTATATATCAGTAATTAAGGTTTCTACTCTTTTACATTTCCAAAAATCACGTTTTAAGGTGAAAAGGGCATAATGGTCAACATATGAGCAATTAACGGAATCATGCGAATTAATCGGTTAACTAATGAACCATGGTGTATAATCACAGAGGGTTATACTAGCATGTAACCTGGTCCAAATGAAGCTCTAAGGCATTTCTAAATCATGCCTAAACGGGTCAGAACTGAAAGTCAAAGTATAAGTCAAACTATGCGACTTTCGGTTCCAAACCGGGTCTAAACAGGAAATTGTCGGGTTGAACATGTTTAGACGTGTCCTTACACTAATTACCAAGTTATAACAATGATCAAACAGGTTGTATATGATCTACATTGCTAATTATGCATAAATTGTAATTTAAACATTCTGTTGACTTTTTCTTAGCAAGTTTGACCCGACTTTTGACCTGGTTAGAGTGATAATCAGGGGGAACCCTTTTAAGGTTTTATTACCCCCATAATTACCAACTTATAACTACTTTTAATTCGAGATTTGACTGAGCCATTATTAACTAATCTCGAAGTCAAACCGTAATTACGATGGTTTGACTTTTAGCTAAATAACTAAGCTAAACATTGTTAAAGAAGGATTAGCAAACTTACAAGAGTCCTAAGCTTGATTAGTGATCACTTGAGAGTGCCTTGGAGCTCCAGAAATGATCAGATTGCAAGAGGAAGGTGTGAAGAACAATGGTGCATATCATGGCCTTTATATAGTGTTTAATCCACCACAAATCTTTGACACATGAGTCTACAACCCACCACAACTGATCAACACATGTTCCTAGTGCTTAGGGGGTGCCTAGGGGTCGCCCTTTATGTGGTAAATCGGATAAAATCGATCAGATTGCACTCAGCAGGAAAAAACCCAAAGAAGTCGGAGCTGGGGACCCCTCGCGTGACGCTAAGCCCCCCCCCCAGGGCCTCGCGTCGCGCTAGGCCTACTCTGATCAGAATTTTTTGATTTATTTCATTTTGATCCTTGGCTCTTCAAAATTCGATTAGGCACTTGTTTCTTGCATTATGAACCCTCATAATTGATCTATAAGGGCTTTAAAACATATACCCACTTTGTTAAGTCCCCGGTTAACTTTATTGTTACCCGAAAAGTCCTAACTTCCAACGTTTACGCTTTAATCCTTCGCACACGAATTTGGTCATAACTTTCTCATACGATAACGAAACTTTACGAAATTTAAATCGTGCATTCTAGTGAGCATAATTAACCGTTACAAAGCTTCGGGTTTGTCAAAAGGTCACTCAGAGGTATAACTTAAACATGTTGACACATTTAGCCCCTGTAGTTTGTAATCTCTCACTTTTAGCTCCGTATGATCCATGATTTATTCGTTTGAAGGTATGAGCATCTTGTAGGGTTAATATACAATATATTTATTCACTGTTGACATTTAGAATACGTATATCCACATACTTTCCATGATTGTCAACTTTAGTCCTTCTATAATATCCTTTCACACGTTTAAACGTTTGACACGTGTCTACACATTATAGGACATGAATTTTCGAGGTGTTACATCCTCACCCCCTTAAAATAAATCTCGACCCGAGATTTACTGAAATAAATAAGGGTACTTTTCTTTCATCGTGGACTCAACCTCCCACGTGAATTCGGGACCTCTACGGGCATCCCATTTGACCTTTACAATAGGTACATGCTTCCTTCGAAGCTTCTTTACCTGTCGATCTTCAATCGACAAAGGTTTTTCCACGAATTTTAAGCTCTCATCTATATGCACATCTGTGTGTGGTTTAACCAGTGATTCATCAGCGAAGCACTTCTTCAGATTGCAGATGTGGAACACATTGTGAATTCCACTGAGCTCTTCTGGTAAGTTTAACTTATAGGCAACTGACCCGACACGTTCGATAACCTTGAAAGGTCCTATGTATCTCGGGCTTAGCTTGCCTTTCTTACCAAACCGCATCACTCCCTTCCAGGGTGACACTTTAAGTAGGACCTTGTCACCCACTTCGAAGTGAAAATCTTTACGCTTTGGATCAGCGTAACTCTTCTGCCTATCCCGGGCAGCTTTGAGACGGTCACGAATCTGGACAATCTTGTCCGTCGTTTCGAACACTATCTCTGGTCCTGATAATTGGACATCTCCAACTTCCGCCCAACAAACTGGCGTTCTACACTTTCTACCGTATAATGCCTCGAAGGGCGCAGCCTTAATGCTGGTATGGTAGCTATTGTTGTAGGAGAATTCGATTAACGGTAGGTTCTTATCCCAACTACCACCCAAATCGATCGCACATGCACGTAGCATGTCTTCCAACGTTTGAATAGTACGCTCACTCTGACCGTCAGTCTGAGGATGATAAGCCGTACTAAAATTCAAACGTGTGCCCAAAGATTGTTGGAAACTCTTCCAAAAATGTGATGTGTATCTAGTATCCCTGTCAGAGATAATAGCCACAGGTATGCCATGTAAGGCTACAATCTTATCCACGTATAACTGGGCTAACATATCGGAGCTATAAGTCTCCTTGATGGGTAAGAAATGTGCTGACTTAGTCAGTCTATCAACAATAACCCATATTGTATCATTTCCTTTCCTGGTCTTAGGTAACTTGGTGATAAAATCCATAGTTACCATTTCCCACTTCCACGTAGGAAGTTCAGGCTGTTGTAGCAAACCTGACGGTTTTTGATGCTCGGCTTTGACTTGCGCACATGTCAAGCATTTAGCTACATAGGTGGCCACAGACTTTTTCAAGCCTATCCACCAATAATTTGCCCTTAGATCCTGGTACATCTTATCAGCTCCAGGATGAACGGAGTATTTGGAACTATGGGCTTCCTGGAGGATAACATCTCGAAGTCCTCCATAAATTGGAACCCATATGCGTCCATTTAATCTTAGAATTCCGTCCTTGCTAAGAGTTAACTGCTCCTCAGTTACCCCTAGCTTTTCATTAGGATAGTTAGCTTCCAACACAACTTCCTTCTGTGCAGCTAACAACCTTTCAATCAAATTATTCTTTATCTCCATGCGCTTGGCAATGATCCGGATGGGTTTCACCCTTTCCTTTCGACTCAAGGCATCGGCGACTACATTCGCCTTGCCGGGATGGTATCTGATTTCGCAATCATAATCATTCAAGGTTTCCATCCAACGGCGTTGCCTCATGTTTAATTCCTTCTGATTAAACAGATGTTGAAGGCTCTTGTGATCAGAATAGATCACACACTTGATCCCATAAAGATAATGCCTCCATAGTTTTAGTGCGAATACAACGGCACCCAATTCCAAGTCGTGGGTGGTGTAATTCTTTTCATGCACCTTTAACTGTCGTGAAGCATAGGCAATAACCTTGCCTTTCTGCATAAGCACACACCCCATGCCAGTGTGCGATGCATCGCAGTAAACCACGAACTCTTCTATTCCATCTGGCAATGTCAGTACTGGGGCGTTGCTCAACTTTTGCTTCAGAATGTCAAAGGACTCTTGCTGCTTAGGGCCCCAAATGAACTTTACTTTCTTCTTAGTCAAGGAAGTTAGGGGTGCAGCAATCCTTGAAAAATTTTCGATGAAACGCCTGTAATATCCTGCCAATCCCAGGAAGCTACGAATCTCTGTAGGCGTCTTTGGCTCTTGTCAGTTCATTGCGGCTTCAACCTTAGCGGGATCCACCTGGATACCACGTTCGCTAACCACATGTCCAAGGAATTGGACTTCACGAAGCCAAAATTCACATTTAGAGAATTTGGCATAGAGCTTCTCCTACTGAAGTAATTCCAGAATGCATCGAAGGTGCTTCTCATGGTCAGCTTGGTTCTTTGAGTAGATGAGGATGTCGTCAATGAAAACGATGACGAATTTATCCAAGTAAGGCTTGCAGACGCGATTCATGAGATCCATGAACGCGGCTGGTGCATTAGTGAGCCCAAAAGGCATCACTAGGAACTCGTAGTGACCGTAACGAGTCCTAAATGCGGTCTTGTGGACATCTTCATCTTTAACCTTCAACTGATGGTAGCCTGACCTCAAATCAATCTTCGAGAAATAACTCGCCCCTTGAAGCTGATCGAACAGATCGTCGATCCGGGGTAAAGGATACCTATTCTTGATCGTGACTTTATTAAGCTCGCGATAGTCGATGCACAGACGCATCGACCCATCCTTCTTCTTGACAAACAGGATTGGCGCGCCCCAAGGAGACGAGCTAGGTCTAATGAAACCTTTAGCTAGCAATTCATCTAGCTGTGTCCTCAACTCCTTCATTTCTGTGGGTGCCAATCGGTATGGTGCTCTAGCAACAGGTGCTGCTCCGGGGATGATGTCGATTCTGAATTCAACTTGTCTATCTGGTGGCAAACCAGGTAGTTCTTCCGGAAAAACTTCTGGAAATTCAGAGATGACAGGGATGTCTTCTATCTTCGGTTTGGGCTCATCAATAATCACTTGTGCCATGTAGATGACACAACCCTTCTTTAAGCACTTGGAAGCCTTGAGCATAGTCACTTGCTCAGGCAATCCATACTGGGTATCTCCCCGAATGGTAAGTGATTCACCAGACAGAGTCTTTATCACCACTTGTTTCTTGTTGCAGACAATTTGGGCCTGGTTATGAGATAACCAGTCCATGCCCAAGACTATGTCAAAACCGGCTAATTTAAATGGAAGTAGAGACAGAGGAAAAGAATGGTTCTTAATGGATATAACACATCCATCTAACACAGTAGAGACGGTTTCTAGGGTGCCATCTGCTAACTCCACCTCATAATTCACTTTTAAGGTTTTGACAGGTAATTTCAACAATTCACAAAACTTACGATCTACAAACGACTTATCAGCGCCTGAATCAAATAGTACTCTTGCAAAGACATCATTTACAAGGAAAGTACCTGTAATAACGTTGTCGTCTAGAACCGCTTCCTTTGCGTCCATTCTGAAGACCCTAGCATTGGTCTTTTTGGCCTCTTCGGGCTTCTTGGTGTATTTAGGGCAGTTGGTCTTAATGTGCCCCTTTTCATTGCAACGGTAGCACGTTGCGTCTTTTATCTTCTTGCAATCCAAGGTTTTGTGATCCGTGGACTTGCATATACCACAAGCATAGGTTTTTGACTGAGTCTGTGAGTTCGACTCAAGTCTGCACTTTCCATAGTGTTGTTTCTTGCAAATTTTGCATTTGGGCTTCTCACTAGAGTGATGCACATCCTTCCTTGACTCCGATCCCTTCTTGTTGTCACCGTTCCCACGGTGTTTCTTGTTCGATCTACGTGAACCATCATCTTCACGTTTTCTCTTCTCAGCCTCTTTGTTTCTCAGCGATCTTTGTCGGACCGCATCCAGAGTAAGTGACAAAGATATATCAGCCACAGACCTGATGGTAGCTGGCCGAGAAGCTTTTACGCTTGCCTTGATTTCCGGGGCTAAACCACCGATAAAACGAGCGATTCTTTTTGGCTCCGGGGTTACCAGATATGGAACCAACCGGGACATCGTGTTGAAGCTCGTTAGGTAAGCTTGACAGTCAAGGTTTGTCATCACTAATGATAGAAAATCAGATTCTATCTTCTCCACCTCATGCTGAGGGCAGTAATTTTCCCTAATAAGGGCAACAAATTGATCCCACGACATATTGTACAATGGGATTTTCCCGGTGGCTTGAATCAGAGATCTCCACCATGCTAAAGCTTCACCCTTGAAAGACTGCGACACAAACTTAACCACATCCTTTTCAGCGCATCCGCTGATATCTACAACCGTGTCCATCTCGTCTAACCACGTCATGCAGTCGTCGGCTCCCTTTTCCCCAGTAAAATCCCTGGGCTTACAAGACACGAAGTACTTATAGGAGCAACCCTTGTTACGGGGTTCTTGATTCAGCACTATCTGCTGAGATGGGACACTTTGATGGTTGGTGGACTGACGGTCATCACCATCTTTCTTGGGTCCATCATTTTTGGGAGGTGGCTTGCTGTGAGCCTCAGAGTGTGTTTTGGGCTTTGAGGGCGGCGTAGATAGGGTCCTACTCCGAGTCCCACTATAATCTTTGTACTGCCGTTCCAAGGCCCTTGTAACTGCGCCATCAACTAGCGCTTTCAATTCAGCACCCGTCAAAGTAATTCGGGCGTTATCATTCTCCTCTACTGGATGGCTATTAATCTCGTCTGAGTTAGCCATTTAAATTGAACTGTTGCAGAAAACAAGGACAATAGTTTATTTGGGAGTTTATCATGGAATTGTCTTTTATGCCAATTCATTAACCATGGTACAGAGACCATATTTGGTTAATTTATAAATCATATTTATTTAGGATTTCCATTATAATTTATCCTAATTATAAAACGATAACAGTTTTATTTGTGGCACAAAAGGCCTAGTCACATGGACACTTTTAATTTAATCTATGATTTCAGAGAATCAAAACATTAAGGTATAATGGCACAATAGGCCTAGTCACCAGGACATTTATAAATTATTAGATATGATTTTAGAGAATCAACGCATGAAGGTTTGAACCTAGTTCATTACCTTTATTTGACAGGGAGTCATCGCTACCACTGTCTTTTGGCTCATATGGAAATGAGCAGGGCCCGTAGGCACTATATTACCACGTATGGTAAAAATATGATCATCTTAATTGATGATCTTAACCCATGATTCAGAGATCATTAAATTGGGTTAGGAATCTTCTAAAGAATCCTTATACATATAAAAATGACGTGTGATTTTAACGAATCACGTCTGCCAGGAGTGTTAACATGTTTTCAGATGTTAACTTGGATTTGAATCTTTTGAACAGGTCATACCATCTTGGCCCGGTCTTATAATGACCAAAAGGCTAGGTTTCACACTTTAAGATTCTTAATTAATAATTGCATAGGCAAATTATTTCAAAAGGAATGATTTTAATTTATTTATTTCATTTATAATTTATATATGCACATAATGGCAAACATGAAATTTATAAAACATCCATTCCATTAAATTTATTATAATATTACACGTTGCCCTAAACGGGTCTTTTTCAACAACAATCTACCCACGCAGGGGTCAATCTATATGCTAGTCCACGCAGGGACTTTAAACAAACATAATAGTCCACGCAGGGACTTTAAACAAACAAACTAGTCCTCTCAGGGACTTTAAGCAAACATCATACCCTCGCAGGGGTTAACGGAAGATAGACCCACGCAGGGGTCAAAACAAACATACATACATACATACCCACGCAGGGGCTTAAACAAATACAACAATTACAGGCCCATGTAGGGGCTCAACTGATACAAGGAAAAACAGCAGTGGAAGGATTCAATGATCCTTCTTGCTTTTCCCTTTGATCAAGCTTGTTAATCCTTGGAAGAAAGTCTGTCTCTCCCTGCGGTCTCTGTGAACTTCCCGTTCTACCTGATTTAACCTCTGAAGGAGTTCTTCATGCTCAGGTGGGGAGAACCTAGGCGGCTGCGATTGAGTCCGAATAATAGGCCTAGGAGGTATCTGGTACCCATGTGTTGGGTACCCTACTCCCCATGGATCTCCATAGGGTCCTTGGGTGTTGTAGTTAGCCGCTACCAAGTAAGGGTCGGCCTCCGCGTAACCATAGTTGTGGTGAGTCGGCGGTTCAAACGGGTTATACGCCATGGAACCCGTATATGCCGGAATTGGGTTGTCAAAACCCATTGGCGGTGGCTGTGGTACAGCTGGGTTGGAGGGTCCACCCATTTGTGGGTCCTCCTGATGTGGCGGATAGTGGCTGCCACTGGATTGACGTGGGGAACTGAAATGGAAATCCCCTGCTCGTGACGACATGCGCGCACCGGTTCTCCTTCGCCTTGGCGGTTGCGGAGGTGCCGGTTGCACTGGCGGCGGTGGAGGCGGTGGCGTGACTGCCACGAATCTGGAATCCACAGAGGGATCCTGTTGTTGTTGCGGCTGCTGCTGCTGAGGCGACGAATGGTGAGGAGGTGTATATTACCACTCGTGCCTGGTGAACATAGCTTGAAAGCTATCTGGACCAACATAGGGTGATCCGTGGAAGGAAGATCCGTCGGATATCTCGATCGGGTGGTTTGGTGTACCACTGGCAGGCTCGACGGGGTCCGTGTCCTCGTCCATGTCCTCCGCGTGATCTCCGAAGTAGTGATCTTCTGGCCCCAGTGGGTTAAAACCCACGGGTTCTTGGATGTAATTGGCCGGGTTAAACTGGCCCCTGAAAACAGGTGTGGGGTCCCCGAAAGAATGATGCGATAAGGATCGCTGTAAGGGTATATACGAAGGCTGAGGGTTGTTGGGCTCGTACTCCGGTTGTGGCCCATAAGGGTTTTGAACCGGAGGTGTAGAGCTGTGTGATACCGATCGTCTGGCTGGTTCAAACAAGTTCCTCCTATTCTGCCGAGGGTCGTCACTCTCGGTAGTAGATGGAGCTCGCACATTTGAAGGTCCAGCTTCATTATCATTGGGGGCGGTGATTGGCCCCTTGCCTCTTCCTCTTCTCCTGAAGAATCTTGGCGGCATTATGTTAATCCTGTCAATATGGCATGAGATAACAAAACAAAAATATATGCAAAATAAAGGACAACACAAACAAAGTGGAATTTGTCCTATGTTATATGTCTAGACTCGAAAGTTTAGAATTGTGCAATTGTGTAACTGAGATTAAACACAAAAGGCTAGTGTTTAATTCACTCAGTGTTGGCTCTGATACCAACCTGTCACACCCCGATTTCCACGTGTCACCAGTGGGCCCGGTGGGGGAGTATCGTGACGTGGTTGGCAACATAATAGTCAAACAACACAATAATCAATATGCACAGCGGAAGCAAATTTAAAAGATATAATACAACCGAATTTAATATTGTAATATCAAAGCTCACAATATTCGGAAGTTTATCCATAGATGGATCGAAAATAAAATAGTATTAATGGTTCAACAGACTTCAGGCATCTTAAGCTTGCGAGACTTCTAGTGATGCTAAGGAGAAATCCCAGCCAATTACGCTTAGTACCTGCATTTAATCTTTTTGGGAAAATACGTCAGTTTACACTGGTAAATACAATCAACTGACTCATTTTGGAAAATGATTGAAAATTGGTTTGGATGCACATGGCATAAACATTTTATTTAACTTGGGAGAATTATTTAATATTATAATCTTGTGAACGAATTACATGTTCCTTGTGCGTTCAGTAGCCCGGATCTTGTCCGGGTTAAAGATCAATAGACACACCACGTTATTCTTTTGTGCACTGACGGGTGTACGCCTACACCCCGCGCTTAAGTCGTGGCCATTTCGTAAAATGATGCCAAGGATATCCGGGACATGGTCATTAACCCCCCAAAGGCTTTAAGTAACAAGACTGTTTAAACGAGCCGATCAAATTTATTCAATTACCCACTCAACGGTGGAGGATTTGATGCCCGATCAATCGGTATGCTATATACCGTAACCCAAGCCCGTATAGGGAAAATTAGTTAAAAGTATTTACCTGAGCAATGTATAAATCACAATAAGCAAAATGCACGTAGCTTTTACTGGTACTCCTAATCTGGAACGAAGGTTTATAATAACCTATTAGAATCCTAACGGGTCTTTAGTTAAGCTTAAGCTTAGACCGGTTAGTTTCAAAGACACGGTTAGTACGCACGATTAAGCGAAGACCGGATAGAATGTGATTTAGACCCGACAAGTTCAGAGACTTGTTTAATATGGGTCCTTCATGCACATTCTGGATTTTGAGATATAACCGATAAGGTTTGACCCGTTTCGGCTAATTTATGTAAACTTGTTACATAAACCGAACCGAACGCGTAATAAGCGTAACGGGTAATAATGAGAGCCATTTACAGGTTTCCTAAGTTAATATGTTCCAAATATGTTGTGACATCAATAAGGTGTCTTTTATTATGCCCGAAACGAATTTAAACACAAACTATGCCCCGTATGGGTAGTTTGGTCATTTTAAAAATTGTAAAAGAGTTTAAGTGTTAACCTGAGTTACAGGCCTGATGTAATCAGTAAATATACTCAATTTGCTAAGTTATATCAGTAGGTTAAAGCATATATGTGAAATTTATCAATTTTAACCAAACCATGCCCCGTAGGGGTATTTTGGTAATTTCACATAAGCCGAAAAGCTCAAAACTGAAGTCTGAGTTTATCAACCTTTGCTTACTGTTAAAATATTATAATTTGCCTCATATATCAGTAGGTATCACCCTTGGTATGTTTAAAATAGTTTTAGTACATACTATGCGTTAAAAACGCTTTAAAAGGCGATTAAAAGCCGTTTACGGGTTCGATACATAAAGCTGATATTTTTATACATCCAGGAGGCTTAAAATAATTTATTTAACATATCTAATCAGTAGCAAAAGGTTTGGAGTCGTTTAGATATGTAAAACTCATTTTATGGCCCGTAAGGGCAAAACCGACATTCACCGGATTAAGCCTACGACTATGAGTTATGCTCAGCCTAAAATTAATTAAAAATATTTAAAATTCCCAAAATAATATATTACATCAGTGGGTAAAGATTTGGATATCAAAAAGTAGGCTTAACTAGGCTATACGCTAATTATGCCATTTTATTAACATAAGGCTTTAATTTTACGCTAACGAGCATAACTCTTAATCTACACCTCAAACTGATGTCAAATTTTGTATGCAAGTTTATATATAAGTAATTAAGGTTTCTACTCTTTTACATTTCCAAAAATCACGTTTTAAGGTGAAAAGGGCATAATGGTCAACATATGAGCAATTAACGGAATCATGCGAATTAATCGGTTAACTAATGAACCATGGTGTATAATCACAGAGGGTTATACTAGCATGTAACCTGGTCCAAATGAAGCTCTAAGGCATTTCTAAATCATGCCTAAACGGGTCAGAACTGAAAGTTAAAGTATAAGTCAAACTATGCGACTTTCGGTTTCGAACCGGGTCTAAACAGGAAATTGTCGGGTTGAACATGTTTAGACGTGTCCTTACACTAATTACCAAGTTATAACAATGATCAAACAGGTTGTATATGATCTACATTGCTAATTATGCATAAATTGTAATTTAAACATTCTGTTGACTTTTTCTTAGCAAGTTTGACCCGACTTTTGACCTGGTTAGAGTGATAATCAGGGGGAACCCTTTTAAGGTTTTATTACCCCCATAACTACCAACTTATAACTACTTTTAATTCGAGATTTGACTGAGCCATTATTAACTAATCTCGAAGTCAAACCGTAATTACGATGGTTTGACTTTTAGCTAAATAACTAAGCTAAACATTATTAAAGAAGGATTAGCAAACTTACAAGAGTCCTAAGCTTGATTAGTGATCACTTGAGAGTGCCTTGGAGCTCCAGAAATGATCAGATTGCAAGAGGAAGGTGTGAAGAACAATGGTGCATATCATGGCCTTTATATAGTGTTTAATCCACCACAAATCTTTGACACATGAGTCTACAACCCACCACAACTGATCAACACATGTTCCTAGTGCTTAGGGGGTGCCTAGGGGTCGCCCTTTATGTGGTAAATCGGATAAAATCGATCAGATTGCACTCAGCAGGCAAAAACCCAAAGAAGTCGGAGCTGGGGACCCCTCGCGTGACGCTAAGCCCCCCCCCCCCCCCCAGGGCCTCGCGTCGCGCTAGGCCTACTCTGATCAGAATTTTTTGATTTATTTCATTTTGATCCTTGGCTCTTCAAAATTCGATTAGGCACTTGTTTCTTGCATTATGAACCCTCATAATTGATCTATAAGGGCTTTAAAACATATACCCACTTTGTTAAGTCCCCGGTTAACTTTATTGTTACCCGAAAAGTCCTAACTTCCAACGTTTACGCTTTAATCCTTCGCACACGAATTTGGTCATAACTTTCTCATACGATAACGAAACTTTACGAAATTTAAATCGTGCATTCTAGTGAGCATAATTAACCGTTACAAAGCTTTGGGTTTGTCAAAAGGTCACTCAGAGGTATAACTTAAACATGTTGACACATTTAGCCCCTGTAGTTTGTAATCTCTCACTTTTAGCTCCGTATGATCCATGATTTATTCGTTTGAAGGTATGAGCATCTTGTAGGGTTAATATACAATATATTTATTCACTGTTGACATTTAGAATACGTATATCCACATACTTTCCATGATTGTCAACTTTAGTCCTTCTATAATATCCTTTCACACGTTTAAACGTTTGACACGTGTCTACACATTATAGGACGTGAATTTTCGAGGTGTTACATCTTCACCCCCTTAAAATAAATCTCGACCCGAGATTTACTAAAATAAATAAGGGTACTTTTCTTTCATCGTGGACTCAACCTCCCACGTGAAATCAGGACCTCTACGGGCATCCCATTTGACCTTTACAATAGGTACATGCTTCCTTCGAAGCTTCTTTACCTGTCGATCTTCAATCGAAAAAGGTTTTTCCACGAATTTTAAGCTCTCATCTATATGCACATCTGTGTGTGGTTTAACCAGTGATTCATCAGCGAAGCACTTCTTCAGATTGCAGATGTGGAACACATTGTGAATTCCACTGAGCTCTTCTGGTAAGTTTAACTTATAGGCAACTGACCCGACACGTTCGATAACCTTGAAAGGTCCTATGTATCTCGGGCTTAGCTTGCCTTTCTTACCAAACCGCATCACTCCCTTCCAGGGTGACACTTTAAGTAGGACCTTGTCACCCACTTCGAAGTGAAAATCTTTACGCTTTGGATCAGCGTAACTCTTCTGCCTATCCCGGGCAGCTTTGAGACGGTCACGAATCTGGACAATCTTGTCCGTCGTTTCGAACACTATCTCTGGTCCTGATAATTGGACATCTCCAACTTCCGCCCAACAAACTGGCGTTCTACACTTTCTACCGTATAATGCCTCGAAGGGCGCAGCCTTAATGCTGGTATGGTAGCTATTGTTGTAGGAGAATTCGATTAACGGTAGGTTCTTATCCCAACTACCACCCAAATCGATCGCACATGCACGTAGCATGTCTTCCAACGTTTGAATAGTACGCTCACTCTGACCGTCAGTCTGAGGATGATAAGCCGTACTAAAATTCAAACGTGTGCCCAAAGATTGTTGGAAACTCTTCCAAAAATGTGATGTGTATCTAGTATCCCTGTCAGAGATAATAGCCACAGGTATGCCATGTAAGGCTACAATCTTATCCACGTATAACTGGGCTAACATATCGGAGCTATAAGTCTCCTTGATGGGTAAGAAATGTGCTGACTTAGTCAGTCTATCAACAATAACCCATATTGTATCATTTCCTTTCCTGGTCTTAGGTAACTTGGTGATAAAATCCATAGTTACCATTTCCCACTTCCACGTAGGAAGTTCAGGCTGTTGTAGCAAACCTGACGGTTTTTGATGCTCGGCTTTGACTTGCGCACATGTCAAGCATTTAGCTACATAGGTGGCCACAGACTTTTTCAAGCCTATCCACCAATAATTTGCCCTTAGATCCTGGTACATCTTATCAGCTCCAGGATGAACGGAGTATTTGGAACTATGGGCTTCCTGGAGGATAACATCTCGAAGTCCTCCATAAATTGGAACCCATATGCGTCCATTTAATCTTAGAATTCCGTCCTTGCTAAGAGTTAACTGCTCCTCAGTTACCCCTAGCTTTTCATTAGGATAGTTAGCTTCCAACACAGCTTCCTTCTGTGCAGCTAACAACCTTTCAATCAAATTATTCTTTATCTCCATGTGCTCGGCATTGATCCGGATGGGTTTCACCCTTTCCTTTCGACTCAAGGCATCGGCGACTACATTCGCCTTGCCGGGATGGTATCTGATTTCGCAATCATAATCATTCAAGGTTTCCATCCAACGGCGTTGCCTCATGTTTAATTCCTTCTGATTAAACAGATGTTGAAGGCTCTTGTGATCAGAATAGATCACACACTTGATCCCATAAAGATAATGCCTCCATAGTTTTAGTGCGAATACAACGGCACCCAATTCCAAGTCGTGGGTGGTGTAATTCTTTTCATGCACCTTTAACTGTCGTGAAGCATAGGCAATAACCTTGCCTTTCTGCATAAGCACACACCCCATGCCAGTGTGCGATGCATCGCAGTAAACCACGAACTCTTCTATTCCATCTGGCAATGTCAGTACTGGGGCGTTGCTCAACTTTTGCTTCAGAATGTCAAAGGACTCTTGCTGCTTAGGGCCCCAAATGAACTTTACTTTCTTCTTAGTCAAGGAAGTTAGGGGTGCAGCAATCCTTGAAAAATTTTCGATGAAACGCCTGTAATATCCTGCCAATCCCAGGAAGCTACGAATCTCTGTAGGCGTCTTTGGCTCTTGCCAGTTCATTAGGCTTCAACCTTAGCGGGATCCACCTGGATACCACGTTCGCTAACCACATGTCTAAGGAATTGGACTTCACGAAGCCAAAATTCACATTTAGAGTATTTGGCATAGAGCTTCTCCTGCTGAAGTAATTCCAGAATGCATCGAAGGTGCTTCTCATGGTCAGCTTGGTTCTTTGAGTAGATGAGGATGTCGTCAATGAAAACGATGACGAATTTATCCAAGTAAGGCTTGCAGACGCGATTCATGAGATCCATGAACGCGGCTGGTGCATTAGTGAGCCCAAAAGGCATCACTAGGAACTCGTAGTGACCGTAACGAGTCCTAAATGCGGTCTTGTGGACATCTTCATCTTTAACCTTCAACTGATGGTAGCCTGACCTCAAATCAATCTTCGAGAAATAACTCTCCCCTTGAAGCTGATCGAACAGATCGTCGATCCGGGGTAAAGGATACCTATTCTTGATCGTGACTTTATTAAGCTCGCGATAGTCGATGCACAGACGCATCGACCCATCCTTCTTCTTGACAAACAGGATTGGCGCGCCCCAAGGAGACGAGCTAGGTCTAATGAAACCTTTAGCTAGCAATTCATCTAGTTGTGTCCTCAACTCCTTCATTTCTGTGGGTGCCAATCGGTATGGTGCTCTAGCAACAGGTGCTGCTCCGGGGATGATGTCGATTCTGAATTCAACTTGTCTATCTGGTGGCAAACCAGGTAGTTCTTCCGGAAAAACTTCTGGAAATTCAGAGATGACAGGGATGTCTTCTATCTTCGGTTTGGGCTCATCAATAATCACTTGTGCCATGTAGATGACACAACCCTTCTTTAAGCACTTGGAAGCCTTGAGCATAGTCACTTGCTCAGGCAATCCATACTGGGTATCTCCCCGAATGGTAAGTGATTCACCAGACAGAGTCTTTATCACCACTTGTTTCTTGTTGCAGACAATTTGGGCCTGGTTATGAGATAACCAGTCCATGCCCAAGACTATGTCAAAACCGGCTAATTTAAATGGAAGTAGAGACAGAGGAAAAGAATGGTTCTTAATGGATATAACACATCCATCTAACACAGTAGAGACGGTTTCTAGGGTGCCATCTGCTAACTCCACCTCATGATTCACTTTTAAGGTTTTGACAGGTAATTTCAACAACTCACAAAACTTACGATCTACAAACGACTTATCAGCGCCTGAATCAAATAGTACTCTTGCAAAGACATCATTTACAAGGAAAGTACCTGTAATAACGTTGTCGTCTAGAACCGCTTCCTTTGCGTCCATTCTGAAGACCCTAGCATTGGTCTTTTTGGCCTCTTCGGGCTTCTTGGTGTATTTAGGGCAGTTGGTCTTAATGTGCCCCTTTTCATTGCAACGGTAGCACGTTGCGTCTTTTATCTTCTTGCAATCCAAGGTTTTGTGATCCGTGGACTTGCATATACCACAAGCATAGGTTTTTGACTGAGTCTGTGAGTTCGACTCAAGTCTGCACTTTCCATAGTGCTGTTTCTTGCAAATTTTGCATTTGGGCTTCTCACTAGAGTGATGCCCATCCTTCCTTGACTCCGATCCCTTCTTGTTGTCACCGTTCCCACGGTGTTTCTTGTTCGATCTACGTGAACCATCATCTTCACGTTTTCTCTTCTCAGCCTCTTTGTTTCTCAGCGATCTTTGTCGGACCGCATCCAGAGTAAGTGACAAAGATATGTCAGCCACAGACCTGAAGGTAGCTGGCCGAGAAGCTTTTACGCTTGCCTTGATTTCCGGGGCTAAACCACCGATAAAACGAGCGATTCTTTTTGGCTCCGGGGTTACCAGATATGGAACCAACCGGGACATCGTGTTGAAGCTCGTTAGGTAAGCTTGACAGTCAAGGTTTGTCATCACTAATGATAGAAAATCAGATTCTATCTTCTCCACCTCATGCTGAGGGCAGTAATTTTCCCTGATAAGGGCAACAAATTGATCCCACGACATATTGTACAATGGGATTTTCCCGGTGGCTTGAATCAGAGATCTCCACCATGCTAAAGCTTCACCCTTGAAAGACTGCGACACAAACTTAACCACATCCTTTTCAGCGCATCCGCTGATATCTACAACCGTGTCCATCTCGTCTAACCACGTCATGCAGTCGACGGCTCCCTTTTCCCCAGTAAAATCCCTGGGCTTACAAGACACGAAGTACTTATAGGAGCAACCCTTGTTACGGGGTTCTTGATTCAGCACTATCTGCTGAGATGGGACACTTTGATGGTTGGTGGACTGACGGTCATCACCATCTTTCTTGGGTCCATCATTTTTGGGAGGTGGCTTGCTGTGAGCCTCAGAGTGTGTTTTGGGCTTTGAGGGCGGTGTAGATAGGGTCCTACTCCGAGTCCCACTATAATCTTCGTACTGCCGTTCCAAGGCCCTTGTAACTGCGCCATCAACTAGCGCTTTCAATTCAGCACCCGTCAAAGTAATTTGGGCGTTATCATTCTCCTCTACTGGATGGCTATTAATCTCGTCTGAGTTAGCCATTTAAATTGAACTGTTGCAGAAAACAAGGACAATAGTTTATTTGGGAGTTTATCATGGAATTGTCTTTTATGGCAATTCATTAACCATGGTACAGAGACCATATTTGGTTAATTTATAAATCATATTTATTTAGGATTTCCATTATAATTTATCCTAATTATAAAACGATAACAGTTTTATTTGTGGCACAAAAGGCCTAGTCACATGGACACTTTTAATTTAATCTATGATTTCAGAGAATCAAAACATTAAGGTATACTGGCACAATAGGCCTAGTCACCAAGACATTTATAAATTATAAGATATGATTTCAGAGAATCAACGCATGAAGGTTTGAACCTAGTTCATTACCTTTATTTGACAGGGAGTCATCGCTACCACTGTCTTTTGGCTCATATGGAAATGAGCAGGGCCCGTAGGCACTATATTACCACGTATGGTAAAAATATGATCATCTTAATTGATGATCTTAACCCATGATTCAGAGATCATTAAATTGGGTTAGGAATCTTCTAAAGAATCCTTATACATATAAAAATGACGTGTGATTTTAACGAATCACGTCTGCCAGGAGTGTTAACATGTTTTCAGATGTTAACTTGGATTTGAATCTTTTGAACAGGTCATACCATCTTGGCCCGGTCTTATAATGACCAAAAGGCTAGGTTTCACACTTTAAGATTCTTAATTAATAATTGCATAGGCAAATTATTTCAAAAGGAATGATTTTAATTTATTTATTTCATTTATAATTTATATATGCACATAATGGCAAACATGAAATTTATAAAACATCCATTCCATTAAATTTATTATAATATTACACGTTGCCCTAAACGGGTCTTTTTCAACAACAATCTACCCACGCAGGGGTCAATCTATATGCTAGTCCACGCAGGGACTTTAAACAAACATAATAGTCCACGCAGGGACTTTAAACAAACAAACTAGTCCTCTCAGGGACTTTAAGCAAACATCATACCCTCGCAGGGGTTAACGGAAGATAGACCCACGCAGGGGTCAAAACAAACATACATACATACATACCCACGCAGGGGCTTAAACAAATACAACAATTACAGGCCCATGTAGGGGCTCAACTGATACAAGGAAAAACAGCAGTGGAAGGATTCAATGATCCTTCTTGCTTTTCCCTTTGATCAAGCTTGTTAATCCTTGGAAGAAAGTCTGTCTCTCCCTGCGGTCTCTGTGAACTTCCCGTTCTACCTGATTTAACCTCTGAAGGAGTTCTTCATGCTCAGGTGGGGAGAACCTAGGCGGCTGCGATTGAGTCCGAATAATAGGCCTAGGAGGTATCTGGTACCCATGTGTTGGGTACCCTACTCCCCATGGATCTCCATAGGGTCCTTGGGTGTTGTAGTTAGCCGCTACCAAGTAAGGGTCGGCCTCCGCGTAACCATAGTTGTGGTGAGTCGGCGGTTCAAACGGGTTATACGCCATGGAACCCGTATATGCCGGAATTGGGTTGTCAAAACCCATTGGCGGTGGCTGTGGTACAGCTGGGTTGGAGGGTCCACCCATTTGTGGGTCCTCCTGATGTGGCGGATAGTGGCTGCCACTGGATTGACGTGGGGAACTGAAATGGAAATCCCCTGCTCGTGACGACATGCGCGCACCGGTTCTCCTTCGCCTTGGCGGTTGCGGAGGTGCCGGTTGCACTGGCGGCGGTGGAGGCGGTGGCGTGACTGCCACGAATCTGGAATCCACAGAGGGATCCTGTTGTTGTTGCGGCTGCTGCTGCTGAGGCGACGAATGGTGAGGAGGTGTATAGTACCACTCGTGCCTGGTGAACATAGCTTGAAAGCTATCTGGACCAACATAGGGTGATCCGTGGAAGGAAGATCCGTCGGATATCTCGATCGGGTGGTTTGGTGTACCACTGGCAGGCTCGACGGGGTCCGTGTCCTCGTCCATGTCCTCCGCGTGATCTCCGGAGTAGTGATCCTCTGGCCCCAGTGGGTTAAAACCCACGGGTTCTTGGATGTAATTGGCCGGGTTAAACTGGCCCCTGAAAACAGGTGTGGGGTCCCCGAAAGAATGATGCGATAAGGATCGCTGTAAGGGTATATACGAAGGCTGAGGGTTGTTGGGCTCGTACTCCGGTTGTGGCCCATAAGGGTTTTGAACCGGAGGTGTAGAGCTGTGTGATACCGATCGTCTGGCTGGTTCAAACAAGTTCCTCCTATTCTGCTGAGGGTCGTCACTCTCGGTAGTAGATGGAGCTCGCACATTTGAAGGTCCAGCTTCATTATCATTGGGGGCGGTGATTGGCCCCTTGCCTCTTCCTCTTCTCCTGAAGAATCTTGGCGGCATTATGTTAATCCTGTCAATATGGCATGAGATAACAAAACAAAAATATATGCAAAATAAAGGACAACACAAACAAAGTGGAATTTGTCGTATGTTATATGTCTAGACTCGAAAGTTTAGAATTGTGCAATTGTGTAACTGAGATTAAACACAAAAGGCTAGTGTTTAATTCACTCAGTGTTGGCTCTGATACCAACCTGTCACACCCCGATTTCCACGTGTCACCAGTGGGCCCGGTGGGGGAGTATCGTGACGTGGTTGGCAACATAATAGTCAAACAACACAATAATCAATATGCACAGCGGAAGCAAATTTAAAAGATATAATACAACCGAATTTAATATTGTAATATCAAAGGTCACAATATTCGGAAGTTTATCCACAGATGGATCGAAAATAAAATAGTATTAATGGTTCAACAGACTTCAGGCATCTTAAGCTTGCGAGACTTCTAGTGATGCTAAGGAGAAATCCCAGCCAATTACGCTTAGTACCTGCATTTAATCTTTTTGGGAAAATACGTCAGTTTACACTGGTAAATACAATCAACTGACTCATTTTGGAAAATGATTGAAAATTGGTTTGGATGCACATGGCATAAACATTTTATTTAACTTGGGAGAATTATTTAATATTATAATCTTGTGAACGAATTACATGTTCCTTGTGCATTCAGTAGCCCGGATCTTGTCCGGGTTAAAGATCAATAGACACACCACGTTATTCTTTTGTGCACTGACGGGTGTACGCCTACACCCCGCGCTTAAGTCGTGGCCATTTCGTAAAATGATGCCAAGGATATCCGGGACATGGTCATTAACCCCCCAAAGGCTTTAAGTAACAAGACTGTTTAAACGAGCCGATCAAATTTATTCAATTACCCACTCAACGGTGGAGGATTTGATGCCCGATCAAGCGGTATGCTATATACCGTAACCCAAGCCCGTATAGGGAAAATTAGTTAAAAGTATTTACCTGAGCAATGTATAAATCACAATAAGCAAAATGCACGTAGCTTTTACTGGTACTCCTAATCTGGAACGAAGGTTTATAATAACCTATTAGAATCCTAACGGGTCTTTAGTTAAGCTTAAGCTTAGACCGGTTAGTTTCAAAGACACGGTTCGTACGCACGATTAAGCGAAGACCGGATAGAATGTGATTTAGACCCGACAAGTTCAGAGACTTGTTTAATATGGGTCCTTCATGCACATTCTGGATTTTGAGATAAAACCGATAAGGTTTGACCCGTTTCGGCTAATTTATGTAAACTTGTTACATAAACCGAACCGAACGCGTAATAAGCGTAACGGGTAATAATGAGAGCCATTTACATGTTTCCTAAGTTAATATGCTCCAAATATGTTGTGACATCAATAAGGTGTCTTTTATTATGCCCGAAACGAATTTAAACACAAACTATGCCCCGTATGGGTAGTTTGGTCATTTTAAAAATTGTAAAAGAGTTTAAGTGTTAACCTGAGTTACAGGCCTGATGTAATCAGCAAATATACTCAATTTGCTAAGTTATATCAGTAGGTTAAAGCATATATGTGAAATTTATCAATTTTAACCAAACTATCCCCCGTAGGGGTATTTTGGTAATTTCACATAAGCCGAAAAGCTCAAAACTGAAGTCTGAGTTTATCAACCTTTGCTTACTGTTAAAATATTATAATTTGCCTCATATATCAGTAGGTATCACCCTTGGTATGTTTAAAATAGTTTTAGTACATACTATGCGTTAAAAACGCTTTAAAAGGCGATTAAAAGCCGTTTACGGGTTCGATAGATAAAGCTGATATTTTTATACTTCCAGGAGGCTTAAAATAATTTATTTAACATATCTAATCAGTAGCAAAAGGTTTGGAGTCGTTTAGATATGTAAAACTCATTTTATGGCCCGTAAGGGCAAAACCGACATTCACCGGATTAAGCCTACGACTATGAGTTATGCTCAGCCTAAAATTAATTAAAAATCTTTAAAATTCCCAAAATAATATATTACATCAGTGGGTAAAGATTTGGATATCAAAAAGTAGGCTTAACTAGGCTATACGCTAATTATGCCATTTTATTAACATAAGGCTTTAATTTTACGCTAACGAGCATAACTCTTAATCTACACCTCAAACTGATGTCAAATTTTGTATGCAAGTTTATATATCAGTAATTAAGGTTTATACTCTTTTACATTTCCAAAAATCACGTTTTAAGGTGAAAAGGGCATAATGGTCGACATATGAGCAATTAACGGAATCATGCGAATTAATCGGTTAACTAATGAACCATGGTGTATAATCACAGAGGGTTATACTAGCATGTAACCTGGTCCAAATGAAGCTCTAAGGCATTCCTAAATCATGCCTAAACGGGTCAGAACTGAAAGTCAAAGTATAAGTCAAACTATGCGACTTTCGGTTCCGAACCGGGTCTAAACAGGAAATTGTCGGGTTGAACATGTTTAGACATGTCCTTACACTAATTACCAAGTTATAACAATGATCAAACAGGTTGTATATGATCTACATTGCTAATTATGCATAAATTGTAATTTAAACATTCTGTTGACTTTTTCTTAGCAAGTTTGACCCGACTTTTGACCTGGTTGTATATGATCTACATTGCTAATTATGCATAAATTGTAATTTAAACATTCTGTTGACTTTTTCTTAGCAAGTTTGACCCGACTTTTGACCTGGTTAGAGTGATAATCAAGGGGAACCCTTTTAAGGTTTTATTACCCCCATAATTACCAACTTATAACTACTTTTAATTTGAGATTTGACTGAGCCATTATTAATTAATCTCGAAGTCAAACCGTAATTACGATGGTTTGACTTTTAGCTAAATAACTAAGCTAAACATTATTAAAGAAGGATTAGCAAACTTACAAGAGTCCTAAGCTTGATTAGTGATCACTTGAGAGTGCCTTGGAGCTCCAGAAATGATCAGATTGCAAGAGGAAGGTGTGAAGAACAATGGTGCATATCATGGCCTTTATATAGTGTTTAATCCACCACAAATCTTTGACACATGAGTCTACAACCCACCACAACTGATCAACACATGTTCCTAGTGCTTAGGGGGTGCCTAGGGGTCGCCCTTTATGTGGTAAATCGGATAAAATCGATCAGATTGCACTCAGCAGGCAAAAACCCAAAGAAGTCAGAGCTGGGGACCCCTCGCGTGACGCTAAGCCCCCCCCCCCCCCAGGGCCTCGCGTCGCGCTAGGCCTACTCTGATCAGAATTTTGTGATTTATTTCATTTTGATCCTTGGCTCTTCAAAATTCGATTAGGCACTTGTTTCTTGCATTATGAACCCTCATAATTGATCTATAAGGGCTTTAAAACATATACCCACTTTGTTAAGTCCCCGATTAACTTTATTGTTACCCGAAAAGTCCTAACTTCCAACGTTTACGCTTTAATCCTTCGCACACGAATTTGGTCATAACTTTCTCATACGATAACGAAACTTTACAAAATTTAAATCGTGCATTCTAGTGAGCATAATTAACCGTTACAAAGCTTCGGGTTTGTCAAAAGGTCACTCAGAGGTATAACTTAAACATGTTGACACATTTAGCCCCTGTAGTTTGTAATCTCTCACTTTTAGCTCCGTATGATCCATGATTTATTCGTTTGAAGGTATGAGCATCTTGTAGGGTTAATATACAATATATTTATTCACTGTTGACATTTAGAATACGTATATCCACATACTTTCCATGATTGTCAATTTAGTCCTTCTATAATATCCTTTCACACGTTTAAACGTTTGACACGTGTCTACACATTATAGGACGTGAATTTTCGAGGTGTTACACCATTTGAACCCCCACCAAAGAATGAACCTTGACCCCTATTTGGGTTTTGAGCTATTTGAAAACCAGGGGGTCCATTTAAGCGAAAATTGTTATTATTATTAAAGTTACTATTATTATTATTATTTCGCCAACCCGACTCAAAGTTATTATTATTATTAAACCCGCTAGGTTGACCTCTACCGAAACCTCCTCCTACGAAATCAACTTGCTCCTCACCAAGTAGCAACGGACACGCACTCGTATCGTGACCCCCTCGGCAAAACTCACACTTGTCTACCTTGGCTTTGATCTCCTTAAGTTCCCTAGATATGTTTTCCAAAACAGCGGCTAAACTAGGATCCATGGTGACATGGTTCACCCCTCGGGCGGGTGCACTAGTAGTGGTATTGGAACTACCACTTTGATACCTCTGATCGGATCGTGATTGGGATTGAGACTGAGCAAATGCCTCAAAACGCTCTAAACACTCAGCAACTGTAAGAATACCCATCATATGCCCCTCGCATTTGTATCGAACCTATCTCGAGTCTCTTGGGTGAGACCATTATAGAATTTCTCACATAAAGCCCAATCGGAAAGACCATGCTGGGAGCAACGAGCACAAAGGTTTTGGAAACGCTCCCAAGCAAGGTAGTAAGGCTCGTCGGGCTCCATGCGGAAGGAGTGGATTTGGTCTCTAAGACGTGAGGCTTTTGCGGGCGGGAAATATTTGTTCAAAAAGGCTTGACGAAGCCCCGCCCAAGTGGTAAAGGTGCCGGTTGGTTGAGAGTCCAACCAAGTAGCCGCACGGCCGACTAATGAAAATGGGAAAAGCTGCAAGTAAGTGGCATCATTAGGGGCACCGTGAAGGCTAAAAGTAGCTAGGATGCGGGAGAAACGGTTAATGTGGGCCGGGGCGTCCTCATTGTCTCGGCCATGGAATTGGATGGTATTGGTGATAGCCTGCATGGCATACGATGGAATCTTCCATGAATTGTCATTAACTATGGGTGGGACGGTGATGGGTGAAGCAAGGCCGGTGAAATCCTGAGTGGCTTGCTGATGGACGGTTTGCCTAGGGTTTGCCATTGGTTCTAAGTTTGCTGGATTGCTAGAGGTACTAGAAGTAGGGCTATCGGGTGGGGAAACCTTAGGTGATGTTTTGGGTGACTGGGGTGGGGTGGGTGACGGCCCGCCACCACGATTAGGATTTCTGAAAAACTACCTTACGTGCTGGCGGCCGCGAGACACATACATGTTAACTTGGTGGCGGCCCGCTAGTGGGTGTTTTCAACAGGAAGATTACTAAATTTTTTTTTCTTTGCCTTAGAAAAAATTTGAGTTTTCTTTTTTTTTTCCAACCCATCAAAAATCACCAAAAATTTTTCTAAGTATAAAAACTCACCTGGAACCTTAATTTCTCTCGCAATCTCCTGCAAATCCTCGGTAATGTAATCCTGCAAATGACTCAAAACACAAACAAGGACCCGAAAAACTACGAAAAACAACTGTTAGCTACCGAAAATTACGAAAAATTACGAAGATACAAACGGTACAAAATATACACTTGGGTTTTCACCCAAAACACTAATTGGCGGCTTTAAGTGGGATTTCGAGAGGAGTTTCCTCCCTCTCGTCCTTGTTTATCGCTCCTCCAATGTAATGTTTCAAACGGTGGTCGTTCACCTTCCAACTACGGCCATCCGTCTCATCCATGATCTCCACCGCTCCATATGGAAACACATAATGAACCATAAAAGGTCCCGACCATTTGGATTTCAACTTACCCGCAAAAAGCTTCAATCTCGAGTTGTAGAGAAGCACTTTATCACCTTTGCTAAACTCCTTCACTTTCCTCAACCTCCTATCATGCAACAACTTCGTTTTCTCCTTTATTCCCAACGATCGAGCATACGCCGTATCCCTAAGCTCTTCAAGCTCATGAATTTGAAAGAAACGCTTCCTAGCGGCTTCGGTCATATCTAAATTAACGGTTTTCAAAGCCCAAAGCGCTCTATGTTCTAACTCGACGGGGAGATGACAAGCTTTTCCGTAGACGATCATAAAAGGTGTAGTTCCTAAAGGGGTCTTGTAGGCGGTTCTAAATGCCCACAATGCATCGTCTAGCTTGTCGGACCAATCTTTCCTATTCTTACCAACTGTTTTCTCTAAGATTCGTTTAATACCGCGATTCGCATTCTCCACTTGTCCACTCGTTTGTGGATGATATGCGGTAGATAAACGATGAGTGACACCGTAGCGTGCAAGCAATTTCTCCATCAATGCATTGCAAAAGTGAGTGCCACGGTCACTAATTAAGGCTTTAGGAGTACCGAATCGTGAGAAGAGCTTTTTAAGAAACGTCAATACTACTCGGGCTTCGTTTGTGGGAAGAGCTTGAGCCTCAACCCATTTGGACACGTAATCGATTGCCACGAGTATGTAACAGTTTCCTTTGGAGTTTGGGAAGGGTCCCATGAAATCGATGCCCCAAACGTCAAAAACCTCTACTACTTGTATCGGATTTTGAGGCATCTCATCTTTGGCGGAAATATTGCCGGTTCGTTGACATGCATCACACATCTTCACGAACTCCTCGGCATCTCTAAGAACGGTAGGCCAATAGAAACCACAATCGAATACCTTTTGGGCGGTGGTGTGTGCACCATGATGTCCTCCCGTGAGGCCTTCATGCACATGCTTAATAATGTTCCAACCCTCCTCTCTCGACACACAACGTCTAAGAACTCTATCTCCTCCTATCCTAAAGAGAAAAGGATCATCCCAAACATACTTTCTCGCTTCACTAAACAATCGCTTCCTTTGTTGTGTAGACATCCCTTTCACCACATCACCACTAGAGAGATAATTTGCTATGTCGCAAAACCATGGCAATCCTTCTTTCTCAGCTTCAACAAACTCTATAGACTCGTGAGGGAATGTGTCTCCAATCTCCTCCTCACGAATCTCTTCCCTCTTGGGATCCTCTAACCGTGATAAATGATCGGCCGCCACATTCTCGGCCCCTCTCTTGTCCCTAATCTCAATATCGAACTCGCTAAGCAAAAGAATCCACCGAATGAGTCAGGGTTTAGCGTCTTTCTTTTGAAAAAGAAAACGTAACGCGGAGTGATCGGTGAAAACTATAGTCTTGGATAAAACGAGGTACGAGCGGAATTTATCAAATGCGAAAACTACGGCTAAAAGCTCTTTCTCCGTGGTAGTGTAGTTTTCTTGAGCATCATTGAGCGTTTTGCTCGCGTAGTAGATGGGGTGGAAGTGCTTATCCTTTCTTTGTCCTAATACCGCTCCAACGGCATAGTCACTCGCATCACACATGAGCTCAAAGGGCAAGCTCCAGTCGGGCGAGATAAGAATAGGTGCACTAACCAACTGTTCCTTCAAGAAGTTGAAGGCCTTAAGACACTCCTCGTCAAAGACGAATGGAACGTCTTTCTCTAACAACCGGGTCATGGGGCGGGTGATTTTTGAGAAATCCCTAATAAAGCGCCTATAGAAGCCCGCATGCCCTAGAAAACTCCTGATCGACTTCACACTCGTGGGTGGAGGTAACCTACTTATGGTATCTATTTTCGCACGATCTACCTCTATACCCTCTCTCGATATCTTATGCCCTAGTACTATACCTTCCGTCACCATGAAGTGACACTTCTCCCAATTTAGCATAAGCTTCGTCTCTACACACCGCTTCAACATCCGCTCCAAATTCTTCAAACACACCTCAAAAGAATCACAATAAACTGAAAAATCATCCATGAAATAAATAAAAATATACAACAAAAAGATGAAGATGAAGAACTATGGGAGTGGGAGTGGTGTCGAAATCTGGGAAAACTTTGTTACAATGAATTCTGTTACAATGAATTCTGTTCTAGACATCTTTGTTTTGTTTGGGTAATTATGGATTACTTTCTTGGAACTTTGTTACAATGAATTCTGTTCTAGACATCTTTGTTTCTAATCCCTTGTTTTATCGATTACTTTCTTGGAACTTTGTTACAATGAATTCTGTTCTAGACATCTTTGTTTTGTTTGGGTAATTATGGGAGTGGTGTCGAAATCTGGGAAAACGGGAAAAGATGAAGATGAAGAACTACCCTCTGGGCCTTCGCCCAGTTGAGATGATGACTGCTTGACTGGTTGTGGTGGCCCGTGCGAGCGCAGATGTGGCATCCACTACAAGCAAAAACCTGAACACAAGAAAAGCAAACAATAGTTACTACGACTCAAGATGAAAATAAAAAAAACACAAAACAAAGTAAACACGTAGCACGTATTTGTCAAGTAAACCTATCAAAGCTAATGAACGCAATTACCAAGAGTCCCCGGCAACGGCGCCAAAAACTTGATGTGTGCTAAACAGACTATAAAAATTAACTATATTAGACTCTCTAAGCTAGACACTAAAAAGCTTTAATTCTAGACTCGACCTAAAACCACACAATCGGCAAGTGTACCGATCAATGTAGTATAACCTAGGAAGTCCGGATATCGAACCACGAGACTCTATGAACCACGTAAACTAGACTCTGACAGACGCTGACAGACACGACTAAGACTTGTTTAATTGTTTGGGGGGGGGGGTTACGGAAAACTAAGGAAATCTATATTAAACTACTAAATTAAACTAGAGCTAGACTAAAGATGAATAAAGACTGAGGACTTTTCTTATATGAGAACACAACCACCTAGACAAGAATCCTGGATTGTTTTTAAGAGATTACCGATTAAGTTAAATGCATGAGTTATGGAACCGGGATCTTAAAATACTAAACCTATTAAGAACCAACGAGGCCCCTCGACCCTTCTCAAGGAGAAACCTGTGGAACTACCAAGGCCGTTAATCCTACCGGTTATTAGACGCCTTCCCAGTTGTCTAATTATTGTGTAAGTACCCTAATGTTGACCTACTCTTTTCCAATCATAGATCTAGGGTAGTTTGAAGTAATTAATTTGACTTGATAGACTAATAAGACCGACAGGTAAACCAAGACATGACCTTTTCCAAGGACTATCTAAAGCAATTCGCCGGGTAAGACCTACCAATAGCCCCTCACTTTCCAGGTATTAGGACTAGTAGAACACTAAGACTTAGCAAATTATTACCAGTTACTTCTAGGGGTTATTGCGCAATTCTCCCTAAAGAGCTAAGGTTTTCTTATGTGATATAGACACTCACCGAAATCCTAAACCCTAATATGACTCTATGTTGTGATATAGACCGTCACTAAGAATCATATGAAGCAAATAATAACAATAAACCAATTCAAAGTACGCATACACATCAAACCATTAAATCAAACCGCTTACTAAACACAATCAACCCATAATAATCATGCAAATAACATAAACGGTAAAAACTTCATATTAATCCATTCATCAAGTCTAGGTGGTTTATAAATTTAGCCAAGCATACTAAAACGTGAAAACAATTCAAAGATGTCTAAACACGAATTCATCATAACAAGTTTCGTAAGAAAAGTTGTAACAAAGAACTAGAAAACCCGATTAGATCTTCAAGTCTTCTTCCCCGAACTTGTATCGATGATTCCTAGGCTTCAAAATCTCCGAAAGTGCTCCAAGAATGCTCAACAATTGCCCAAGAAGTCCCCAAAATCGAACTAGGGTTTTTTTTCCAAGTTTAAGATGTATTTATATGACTTTCCATAACAAAAATCGCCAGCTACAGGCTTCTGGCTGGGCGCCACCCATTGAAGGAATGGGTGGTGGGGTGCCACCTTGTTTTTCAGCTCATGTACTACCTTCAGACTCTCGCCGGGTGCCAGAAACTTCTCACGGGGTGCCAGAGAGTGATTTTTCAGCTCTTTAACTCTATTTCAACTCCTCGACCTTTCCAACATGCTCCAAGACTTGACACTTCGATGTTTTGACTCGTTTCACTCGGTTTCCCGCATATTTAAGCATCAAGACCTGCAAAACACGATTTTATCAATAGTATGCATATTCTAACGAAAAACCAAACTAAATAAAACGAAAACTATACAAACTTTACACGAATAAAAGATGTATTTTGCAATACATCAGTACAGTTGCAAAAACAAGTAAAAACACAGGTTTTCATTCCGTGATTGATGCACTTTCATCTTCAAAGTACAAAACTTTGTTGACCTGCAATGAAACCATCTACGTGGATACCCAACGAGAGTTCTGGCAAAATGCAAAGCTTGAAACTAAGGACAAAAACACCTTAGCTATTACTTCATCAATAAGGGGAATTCCAGTGGTCATCACACCTCAAACCATTTCAGAGGTTTTTGAAATCAATGATCTTACAGGTAAAAGCTCTTTCCCAAAAATAGAGTACCAAACTGATTTCACAGAGAAAGGGTATGAAGAAGAAATGAAAAAGGATACTTTAGAAAAGGGCAGTTTTCCTCCTGCTCCGAGGTTTTTATTCCATACCCTCCTGATGCGTGTGTCAAATAAAACAACAACTTTTAATGAAATACCATTGAAAATTCAATACCTGGGCTATGCTATTATGTCTGAACAAAATTTTAACTACTCTCAGGAAATTTTCAAAGATATGGTTAAGAATGTTAATAAAAAATCATTTTTATTGTTTCCAAGGTTTTTAAGTTTTTATCTTCAAAAGAAATTTTCAAAGGATAATGCACATGTGTTTATCCAAGGAAATCCTATTCAAATAAACAGTCTAACTTCTGAAACATTCACAATGCTGTCAAAACCTTCAAAAACCCAAACAGAGGTAACTGAGCAGAATTTAGCAGCAACAGCTGCTCCTCAGGCCCCTGTTGTTGAGCCCACTGCTCCTGGTGATCACAGAAGCACAACCCCATCTGTGAAACCCACACCAAAAATCACCAAAAAGACCAAAAAGAAAACTATCCAAAAGCCCCCCAAACCCACCAAAAAGGTGACTCTGGAAGACGAGATCCCAGAGGTAACATCTGTGACAACACAAAAGTCACCTGAAACCACTGCTGCTACTTCCTCACAGCAGATGGAAGAAAGATCTCAACCTGAGCCTAAAACTCCTCCTGCATCCTCTCAAAAGGATCAGGTTGTATCAACAGGGACACCACAATCAATGATACCTCTGTTGGATGCACTTGATATAGCTCAGATAAAAATCAGTTCTTCTCAATCACCTGTTAATGAGAATATACCACAACAAGTGACTGAGTCTGGTGTCTCTATCTCTGTTAACCCACCAACAGTTGAGGAGGCTACACTGCAGGAATTACAAGTAATTCCTGTCAGTAGTTCAAGTGGAGCAGCTACTACTGGTGTTGAACCCACTGGTTTACTCTTGGACAGTAGTTTCATTAGTGAGACTCCCTTGAAGGCAATTTCTTCTTTGGGAACCATAGTGTCCACTGGTGTGTTTCCATTATACGCTGGTGACCTTAAAATGGTAAGCTCTGCTGAAGAAAGAAGTCCCCAGTACTGAAAACAAGGGGCATCAGTAGATGATTTTTGGGAAACTTTTCCTAAGTCAACCATTGATACAACCACCACTGGTGGAAAATTAGATGATCCCATTAACTTGGGTGATGGTTTAAAGTACAAAGAATTGACGGAGAGGGTTGATAAACTTGACACATCTGTTGCAGAAATTAAAACTATGCTGCAACAGTTGTTACAAGCTCAAAAGGCTACACCCACTGCTGCACCATCCGCAACATCTGATCCATCCGCTGCTGAGCTATGGCATCTGTTTCAACCTCTGTTTCACAAACAAAGACAATATGCAGATCAACATCATGAAGTTCAACTTCAAATGGTCAGAAATGTCATGGAAGCTAGGTACAAAGATACTCAAGCAGATATCAAAGCCATTAAAGCTCATCTGCTTCAAACTACTGGCACTGCTCCTCCTTCAATCATCTATGTTGAAAATCCTGATGATGTCAAAAAGTGGGAGAAAACTAAAGGGAAGAAGGGAAAAGAAGATGGTTTATACATGCCACCAGATCGAATGTCCAAACTTGTGGTAGAAATCCCAAGGCCAGATGGTTCCAAAAAGGTTGATGAGACTCAAAATGCATTTGCTGCATTAAAGGAAAACATGAAAGGGTCTAAAAGTTTTGAGGAGGAGAAGACAGTTTTGATGGAAAAAGAAGAGCAGGGTACTTCTAAACCTAAAAGAAGACAGCCTACCAGAAAAGTAAGTCAACGCAAAACCACACCTTCCAAAACCACCAAACAAACTCCTCAAATTCCCAAAAGTTCCTCTCATAAAACCTCCAAACCAACAGATGTTAAAACTCATGTTGTATCAACAGTTGTTGGTACTTCAGTTGTTTCAACAGATGTTATCTCAACAACTGCCATCACTACTACATCAACCCACACTCAATCCACTTCCATACCAAAAACAATATCACCACCACAAAAACCAGCTGCCAAAAAGCAGAAAACAACAGTTGACACATCAACTGTTGTAGTGACCACAGTGGTTGAAAAACCAGTTGTTTCAACAGCAGTTAATCAGATACCAACTACTTCAATCACTGCCACTGAACCCACAAATACACCACCAACTTCTCCAAAGTACAAAAGGAGAAAGATAACAAACATTGTACTGGAAGATGACACTTCCCCAACTCTAACATCTACACAACCACTGTCCCTTGTCACCATTCCAAATCCTGTTCCATTATCTTCAGTTCAACTCTTCAATCAAAACACTGTCATTGACCCTGCAAGAGTACAATATCCTCTAGATCTTCCAGCAGTCAGGGAGGAAATCAAATCCTTCTACTCTGAAGATGATCCTGAAAAGCGGAAACTCCCATCTGTTCTAGGTTATCCTTTACCAAGAAATATAGAAGAATATCTCAAAATAAAGTCCCAACAAGCAGATGATATATCTAAAAGAGATACAGAGGGAAAGTCTGACAAAGAGATTCAAAGAAATTATCAATACCTGCTCACCAAAGTTAGAACTTTAGAGCAGTTCTCAAAAGTCTTTTGTCAGAAATTATCAGAAAAGGATGATGAAAGCATGAGAAATGACTATCTTGAATACATAATAGCATACAAGAAGTACAGGGCAGAAAAGTATAAATACAAAGAATGGACCATCAATGAAATGCAAGAGGAGACAGCTAGAATTCAAAAGATGATTCAAGACAAGGTAAAGCAAACTCCTCCGGTTTGGGCCAATTACAAGAAAAATGTACCAGAAAGGACCTTGAAACTGAAAAAATGAAAGAAGAGCTGATAACTGCTGATTATGGGTCAAGGAACCAGGTTACAAGGTGGAGAGAAGAAAAGGTGTTTGCTACCTACAAAAAGTTGGAAGAGTTAAGGAATAGAGATCCCACTGCTCCTAAAAAGCCTGATTATCCGGAAGCAGTGGTTCCAGTCAAACAACAAAAATTGCCAATCAGGAGACCCACTGCTCCACATGCTAGCATCCTTTATCAAAGAAGGAAAGAAAAACAGATGGATGAATTAACAAAAGAAGACAAGGCTCAAGAAGATTACATCATCAAAATGGTTTTTCAAGACATTTACGGAAGAAAAACAAGACTCAGCACAATCTAAACTTTAAGTTTTTATACTCTAAACTTTAAGTATTTACTGACTGACTTATTTATTTATTTTATTTATAAGTCTATATAAATATAACTATAATCATCGTTTATATTTGTTATGCATGGTTTTCTAAGAAACGACCTGTGTTTGCACAATCTAAACTTTAAGTTTGTTAGACATCTTTTATTAACTTTGTTAAATATCTTTTATATTACTTATAGTTGTCTTTTAGCTATAATAAATAACACGTTTTGGTACAATATCTATACACATATCTATATGTTCTGTCAATATGTGTTATGCATGGTTTTCTAATAAACGACCCGTGTTTGCACACGGGTCTTACCGCTAGTATATTTATTATTGTGGATGCTCTAATGCCACGTAATCGCCATATAATCTGTCCATGTAAGCTTGGTTGTGCCATGTAGGATCATAAACAAACTCAGTTAGTAAAGATTTAACTGAGTGGTGCCAGCACAAACTAAAAGTCAAGTTGAGGGTGTCAGGTGTCAAAGTGTTAGTTGCGGGTGGCAACGGCCAAATGCCGATAGTTGGGGGTGATAAAATCCAATAACCCTTTTTTAAATGATGTTGGTGAAAAAAATATTTACTAAAATGATTTATTTGAAAATTATTTACCAAATAAGAAAAACGCGACCGCTTTGAATTTACCTATCATATTATACAGTTACGATTATTTTCATATACAGTTATAGTTATTTTCATAGTTAACTGTCTAACTTCTTTTATTACCTGTTTTCAAGCTATATGTTCAAGTCTCATTATCTTCTATTCTTCTGTTTATAGAATTACACTCTAAAGTTTCTTTATACTTTCTTTTTTATATAAACTGTCATTTTAGAAAAAAATATGATAGTTAAAAAATTCTTACATTTGTAACTGATGTACGTTTTATTTTTACTTTTTTCAAAATCAAGGCAAAATGTTTAGAATTCTAGTTTTTGCTAGGTATAATAAAACCGTTTTCCTGGTAAATTACACCAAATACGCTGGTTACAAATGTTAGCCTATTTTTTTATACATTAGTTACAAATGTTTGCTTATTTTCTAAAAATAAAAGCATGTGATAACATACCTTTAAAAAGGTAACGTATTAGTAAGCATTTCAATGTCTTAAGTAGACGGTTGAACCGAACTTCCAATACTTTTCTGTCTTTGACTCTCTTAGATGTCACATGTTTAGCGTAAGCTACACTTTACCCACCTTATCGGATAACATAACACGATATTAACTTTTCAACAACGAGTTCTCATGGTTAGAAAACTAAAAGGGTGTTAAAACGCAAATCAAAACATAAAGGACTAGTTATGCTTAAATAGTCACCTATAAATAGGGATGGCAAAAATACCCGAGCCCGACGGGTATACCTGAAACCCGACACAAACGGGACGGGTATACCCGATACCCGACGGGTATTGGGCCGGGTATGGGATTAGTTTTAGAAATTTTCGTGGGTATGAGATTAGGTGATACCCGACCCGATTACCCGATTACCCGAAACCACATACCCATTTACTCGAACTATATACCCGATCGTATACCCGAAGTTTTTAATTTATATTTTTATTTTCCATTAACCCTTATCTATTAGTGATTTATTTTAGTATGTTCATAATGTGAAAAAATAAATTTTCTTTTAGCATATGTATTTGATGATAGTATTTATATTTTGTATGTTGTGAAGTATATACATACAGGGGAAGGTTCATTTGAGAAGAAAAAGAAGAAATGGCATATTAGTAAAATGATATTTCATTTTTAACTCATATGATTAATGTTTCTCTCTTTAATTAATTAGTCAACTAATCATTAATTATCATACATATAATCTATAAAACCTACACAAATCAAAATTTTCCTACATATAACCTACACATTATAGAATTTTATCCTACACAGTCGAAATTTATCCTACACACCTCGAAATATATCCTACACAACTCTAATTTACCCTACACAACTAGTAATTTATTCTACACTTTGAATTAAGTTGTTTTTTTTTTAATTTGGAAAAAGTATATATTTTAAAAAGGAGTTACAAATTTAATTTAGCTAGTTATTAAATGGGAAGAATACAAATTAATGATTTATGTAAGTTTACCAATATACCCTTATATTAAAATTAACTACAAATATTAAATGAAGTAAAATGAAGCATTTTTATTGGTTGAGTGTTCTTCTTTTTTCTTCTTACAAAAAAATTCTTCTCATTTGAACCCTCCACTATACATATAAGTGTATAAATATTATAAAATTATTAATTTATGATAAAATTTATATGTATGTAATGTATATTTTTAATTTATAATAGCTGTTGCATAAATAAAATTATATAATAATTATAATAGTAAAAAATGTATTTGGAAATGTATATCTTTTAACAAACTAATGGGTATACCCGATACCCGCGGGTATACCCGGTACCCGACGGGTAATTACCCGACAAATACCCGACGGGTATTGGATCGGGTATGGAACACGATTTTACAACCGGGTATGGGTATGAGATTACCAATACACGACCCGAACCCGACCCAAACCTGACCCATTGCCATCCCTACCTAAACACACACACACACACACACAAAAAAAAACACTCTTATCTTCATCTTCTATATCCTATAGCAACTCCTAAAACCCTAATTGACACAACAATTTCTTGAACAAAAATGTTACTCCATCCAACAATCTCCCAATATCAACCACACCCACAATCCATTTCCCTCCCATTACCATCATCTTTCCCCTCAAATTCTCTCTATTTCCCATATGGGTTTCGAATTTCACCCTTCAAGAAACCCCAATTCAACCCCTTTATTATCAAAAACAGTTATTCTTCTTCTCAATCACCTGTTTCAAGGGGTAACAGCTATGACGAAAAGAGGCGTGGCACATCGGTTACTTGGAAAGCAATTTACAAGAGGATTAATTTGATGGGTAATCCTGAAAAGGGGGCAATTGAGGTGTTGAATCAGTGGGAGAATGAAGGGAAAAAGGTTTCAAAATGGGAGCTTTCTAGGGTTGTTAAAGAGTTGAGGAAGTATGGTCGTCACAAGCTTGCTCTTGAGGTATGTGTGGGTTCAAATTGATCAACTGTTTTTGTTGGTTTTGTCATGGGTTTCTTGAATTTGATTGTTGTTGTTGCTGAGTTTAATGTGTGTTTATGCATTGTTAAAGGTTGAAACTTGTGCTATCTTGTTTTGTAAAAAGTCAACGTTTGACTTTTGGGAGTCAAAGGAGTTAGTTTTTATGCTAAAAATGGTGTTGTGTTAAGGAAAAATAAAGGTAGCAACATTGAATTGGTTAAAACTGTAAATCAAAAGGGAAGCATCTTTGAGATGAACAAATTAAGAATTAAGATCAAATTTCAATTCAAGGAATACTAACTGAATCTTTAAGGGACCTTTTTATGGGGATAGATGAAGTATTAGCGCTCGGTAGTCAATAGTTTGTGTTGTGGTTTTAATTCTTTAAAAAGGGAGATAGGTGATGCAGCACAAATGATAATCATAAAACTTGTTCTTTAGGTCATTCAACCTTTTTGTCTCTTGGGTCCTGTTGATATGCCTATGGGGACCGGGGGGAAGCGAAGATGTGATTTTGGGCTTATTTACAAAGAATGAAGAAAAAGTGAACCCGTTTTTTAATAATATTACACGGATAGTCCCGTGATATGTTCATATTTTTCACGGATGGTATGGTAGTATGTTCATATAATTCACGGATAGTTCAGTGGTATGTTCATATTATGGTTTTGGTCCAACTGTTTTTTGACCCGTAACACGGATGGTTCTTGGCGCTAACAGAAGTTAAAAAGTTTGTTAAACTTTTTAAAATGACTAAAACAGCCCTTACCATTAAAATGACCATCGCTGCACTCTATCAGCCCCCTCTCCGGAACTGATCGTCTTTTAGAGAAAATAAAGAATCTAGTATCAGTGAATCCCACCAATAGCAAAGCTAAGGTACGGTCTGAGGAGGGTAAGATGTAGACAGTCTTACCACCCCGTTGGAATAGAAAGGTTGCTTCCAGCGAGACCCCTGGCTTAGTAGTAGTTTTGCATAACACTCAGCAATCGGGACAAAGACCGATCGGTGCATGTACCCCCATGCCTTTCGACTATCAACGCCACCACATGATGCATGATTAACCATTCGTCGCTTTGAACATTATTTAGGTTAAATTAAAACTGTTATATAAGTTAAATTAAAACCGTTAAAGAATGCCCACATATATATACATTATATTCTTTATGTATGCGCACACCACACATATATAAAGAAGAGTAAATTACAAGTTTTGTCCTTTATGTATGTCCAAAATTGCAGGCGCTGCCCTTTGTCTTTAAAATTGATGAGTTTTGTCCTTAATGTATGCAAATCTTGCACGTTATGTCCTTTAGGCCAAACCCAGTTAGATTTTTTGGTTAAATGAAGGCATGTGCAGGGCACATGAGGGTAGGAATGTAATTTCACCTCATGTGACTGTATAGTAAACCTCCATGTAATTTTTTGGTGCTGAAGTCACTATCTCTCTTCTCTCTCTCTAACATATCAACCAACCTCCATCACCACCACTACATCCAGCCACCACCACCTCCACCGTATCCAGAAACCGCCACCACCAAATCCGTCCACCAAGCACACCAAAGACAAACCCGATGCCATTTATGATACCCTTTCAACTCACAACCAGTCACCTCATGTTACTGTATCACCAGAGCTGTTCTTAGATCCCTTGCTTCTTTGGGTTCGAGGACTGCTCTTGCAGAACAAGATTTAGGTTTAGGCGATGAACAATTCGATGTGACCCCATTCTGATTCGCCTAATTTAAGGCCGCGTAGCATATTTGGGCTGCAAATCACCAACAGGAGGTTCGATTGGAGCTAATACTTCCTTATGTGATATCAAATTAGGAGATTGACCATTGCATTAGATTTGACTCCAATCTCAGATTTGTTTCTCCCATTCACTCTTCAGTTCCTGCAAGGAGATTCGATTGAAGCCATGGCGAGGTGAGGGGTTCAGCTCAGTTCCACAGGAGGTTCGATTAGAGCTAATACTTCCTTCGGTCGTGTTGATGAGAGACACAGATATCAGATATGGCAACCCCTGGATCCAGCGACCACCATCACCGTTTGATGGACAGATAACAGATCCGACAAACCTCTCTCACCTCTTCAAACCCCTGAAACCCTCGTTCACTCTTTTCATCCCCTGAAACATCAACATTCAGATCTGCACAAAGATCTTGAATTTGGGGGTTTTGTTTATGAACGATGGTGGTGGTTGTAGATGGATGCTTATGGTGGCGGTGATGTGTGAACGGTGGTGGAAAGTGGTGACAGGTTATGTTAGAGAGAGAGAGAGAACGGTGGTGGGCGGTTTAAGGTGTGTTTGATGGTGGCGGTAGTGGTGGTGGTGGCGGTGGTGGTGGCGGCGGCGGTGGAGGGTGGTGGTGATGGTGATGAAGGGTGGTGGTGATGGTGGTCAGTAATTTACTCTATATATATATATAATAATAATAATAATATTTTAAATTTTTTTGTTTTATTTTTAGATAATATTAAATAAATGGGGTAGAAAGACTAAAATGCCCTTGAGTGACCAGATTTAACCAAAAAATCTAACTGGGTTTGGCCTAAAGGACATAACGTGCAAGATTTGCATACATTAAGGACAAAACTCATCAATTTTAAAGACAAAGGGCAGCGCCTGCAATTTTGGACATACATAAAGGACAAAACTTGTAATTTACTCTATAAAGAATCTAGTATTTATTTGTGCTTAATTGTGCGTAAAACTGTTGATGAAATTTGTCTTTAAATGCCTTTTTGGTAGCATGATTACTATAGGCCAAAGCCAAAGGAACTTTAGACATTAGAGTACCATTCATGACTGTTAAACAGTAAAAGTAGAGCTTAAAGGAAAAAAAAAGGTGTTATCATGATTGAATAAAAGTGAATTGATTGATCATTTTTGTAACACATACTCTTGTTTTATTTATCAAGTAACATGTTCAAAGAAATAGATATATCCATTTATCCATGGCAATGTACGGTCGACCCACAAACAGTTTCTTATTAACTGTTTTGAGTTTAGTTATATACGTAAATAAAGTGTTAACGGTTATTGCATAAGCTATATTATTACAATAACAAACCCAAATTTTTTTTAGAGAAAACTTCCGTTTTGCTCCCTGTGGTTTGGTCGTTTTAATGGTTTTGCCCCGTATATAGGGTAGGGTTCCAGCGTGAACAACCTCCTAAGAGTGAACTGCGTGAACAGATCTGGACCCTTGATTTCCATTTTAGTTGTTAAGGGTAGGATTGTAATTGTATAAAAAATTAGATTTAAATCATTATTTAAATATTGAATTAAGTTACTTCTTTCCTTTTTTAAATTCATTATCCACATAATGTGTTATTTCAATTTTAATTTTAATTTTTATTTCAGATTTCATCACCCGAATTCAAATTTTGATTTTTAAGATCCACGTAACCTTCATATTCAACGATATACACATGTGTACTTGGATATAAATAGAACAGTACACATGTGTACTCAGCATCGTACATATGTGTAATTAGCTACATAATACGTACATAGAAACAATACCTGAAAAACTATTTTATATTTAACAAATTACAAGTTCCATAATATTTTCCAAACCAAACAAAAAAACATATAATTACAAGTTCCAGTTTTGTAAAAACAATAAACCAAACATAATCGAAAAAACAAAAAACATAATCTTTTACAACTACTCGCCACGTTGTATGCTGAATCATCCTTATCGACCTCATACGTGAATCATCCTTATCGACCTTCCTTCTCCACTTTTCTTGTTAACGACATCTCCTATAATAGCACAAAAAAAACTCAGCAACTAATACTTTGCATAATTCACAAGTGTACATCAACAACTTTACACATTCAATACACAAAAATTATGAGATATCACAAAAACAGACGTCATACACATGTGTACATTGGGTTATAATTAGAGCAAAATCAGAATACACATGTGTACATCGCATTAAAAACGGAGCAAAATTAGAATACACATGTGTACATCGCGTTAGAAAATAGCAAAAAAAAAGAATAGAACAAAAAAAAAATAACAACTACTTTTGGATCCTAGGTTTAGTTGCAAACAAACAGCTAGCATATGTAAATGCATCAAAGACCCAAAAATTATCACACCACATCATCTATAAGCAGTTTATACAAGTATGTTCTCGACCACTCTCAACCAAGCAAATGGTAACAAATATACATCCAAATTAATGAATACCAATATTCAAACGAAATCTGTTACTGACCAGAAACTATGAACCAAAAAGATGTGCACTGCCACGACTTCTTTTCCGAATCCGAGAACCGAAACGCAACTAATACTTTGCATAATTCACAAGTGTACATCAACAACTTTACACATTCAATACACAAAAATTATGAGATATCACAAAAACAGACGTCATACACATGTGTACATTGGGTTATAATTAGAGCAAAATCAGAATACACATGTGTACATCGCATTAAAAACGGAGCAAAATTAGAATACACATGTGTACATCGCGTTAGAAAATAGCAAAAAAAAAGAATAGAACAAAAAAAAAATAACAACTACTTTTGGATCCTAGGTTTAGTTGCAAACAAACAGCTAGCATATGTAAATGCATCAAAGACCCAAAAATTATCACACCACATCATCTATAAGCAGTTTATACAAGTATGTTCTCGACCACTCTCAACCAAGCAAATGGTAACAAATATACATCCAAATTAATGAATACCAATATTCAAACGAAATCTGTTACTGACCAGAAACTATGAACCAAAAAGATGTGCACTGCCACGACTTCTTTTCCGAATCCGAGAACCGAAACGAATCAACACAGAACGCGAACCCACTCAAACTTTGCTGCTGAATCTTCATCTTCACAGCTTCATCATCGGAGGAGGAGGAAGAGACGCCGCTACCGCCGCCGCTGTGTACTGTCGCTGATCGCCTGCACCTCGCCGTCGTCATCATCATCACCAGAAGATGATGACTGGAGTTGTTCAACCGTCGTGCCTCTTTCTGCTTCACTTTCTCTCCAGCTTCTCTGCCTACCGATATCGTGCGCCGCCACCCTAGGGAGGTGCCCGGTCGTTCCTGTGATGGCTGAGGAGATGCGATTGGGTGCGTGTATGTGGGTAGGAGTTGTGGCTTACCGGTGAAAACGAGCGTCCGGAGGGGCTCGGCGAATATGATGATTTTCTCAGATCTTCAGATCTGGTTGATGGAGGTGAGAGAGAAAGTTTGATGATAAAGAAAGATTGAATAGGAGAGAGAACGAGATTTATGGAATTAGTTTAAAATGGAAATTACACATATACCCTTATTGATTTAATTAAATGGTAACAATTAATCAAATAATTACCATCATGCCATTGACTTAAAATCTCAAGATCATAAAAATCAAGGGCCCAGATCAGTTCACGCAGTTCACGCTGGAGAAAATGTTCACGTTTGAACCTAATCCTTGCCCCCGATCCTTTAAAAACAGCCATTTTAATGGTTTTACTCCGACCACGTTTTTGTTTTGTGTGAGTTCCTGTTGCAGGGGAAGTGGTGAACAACCCCACTCATTGATCACCTCCGGTAGCCACCAATTTCCGGTAGGTGCACAAACAACCAGGCAGCAGTTTTGGTTTTGGTTTTGGTGGTTTTGGTTGTTTTAGTTTTTTTAGACCATTCATAGTGGGCGTGTTTTTTCAAAAAAGCCCCCAAACACGCCTGATCACGCCAAGGCCCCACCCCTTGGGCGTTTTTGGGCGTTATTTTCGAAAAAAAGCTCCGAAGCGTGTTTTAAATCACGCCAAAATGGAAAACTGTTGGCCAATCACATGCATCCCTCTTTTTCTTGGCCAATCCCCTTTTTTTGGTTAGTTTTTTTTTTATTTAATTCTTTACACCCCTTTTTAACATAATACCCACATCCCCACTACACCTATTTTAGAAAAACGCCCAATAATGCCCCTTCCTGACTGGACTGCCACATGGCGGAAAACGCCTAAGGGTGGGGGCATTATTCACCCTTACCACTACGCATGGTCTTAGTTTTATTAGTTTTAGTAGTTTTAGTTTTAGTTTTAGTGGTAGTGGTAGTGGCAGTGGCTAGGGAGAATTCTTGTAAACTAGGATATTTTTTGGGTTTCAGTTAATAAAAAGGGGCTAGGGATTTAAAAAGGATCAGCCGATCAGGGAAAGCCATAATCATATGCCATGTAAGATTTTTTGACACATCATCGCTTAATCATCTGCCACATCAGCCATTTAATTAACTAGGTTAGGGTTTTTTAACAGGGGACCATTGTAGGAAAAATGGGTGAAAGGTGAGACCGACATGGAAAATATTCAGAGGTGAGATTATTAATGGTCAATAAGGTCTAGTTGGGATTATTACAGCTATGGCTATTTGTAGTCTTATGACTTCTCTGTACGTTTCTACCTTACTATTTTGCCCATCCACAACCTTAGCTCTGTTATTTGGTTGTGTCTATGTCTTGTTACTAGTGCCGAGGGTCTATCTGGAAGCGGCCTCTCTGTCCCTAGAGATGGATGTAAGGTTTGCCTACATCCCCCCCTCCCCAAACCCTACTATTAGCTTGCTATTTGGGGGATTTACTGGGTATGGTTGTTGTTGTACTTATATATAAAATTACTGAAATACCCCTACCCTTAGTTTAATGATTTAACCGAGTTAAGAGTCGTGGAGCAAAATGGAAAAAAAACATGGTAAACTATTGGAGTAAAATGACTATTTTTAAATGGTTGGGGCAAAACCGTTAAACGACCAAACAACGGAGAGCAAAACGGAAGTTTACTCTTTCTTTTAATACAATGATGATTTATGAGGCTTTATGCATTTGATTACATTTTGGGCGACTTCAGATCCGTTTCCTTTTTTATTTAAATGTTTTAGTTGAACCAATTTGACCCATTACTCACATGGTGATAAAAACATAACCCAAGTGGGTCAATTTTGCCACATCTAGTTGTGCCCGTTAAAAATAAGAAAAAGAAAAATACCATTAATATGGTTGAATGTTAAACATCATCCTGTAAGTAAATTGAAGTTTTGATTATTATCTGTCGATAACTGATCATCTTAGCGTTATTGATGTAATTTTCCTCACGCACAGATCTACAAGTGGATGAATAACAGACCAGAGAGGTTTAGAATATCCTCAAGTGATGCTGCAATTCAACTCGATCTAGTTTCTAAAGTCCACGGCATTTCAGGTGCAGAAGAGTACTTCAAAAATTTACCCAAAAACTTAATGGACAAACGCGTATACGGGTCCCTCTTAAACGCTTACGTGCGTGCTAGAATGTTAGAAAAGGCCGAATCTTTATTAGTTGAAATGAAAAATAAAGACTACGCTAGTCACGCGCTTCCGTATAATGTGATGATGACCCTCTACATGAACCTTAAAAATCAAGAAAAAGTGGAATCTTTAGTTTCCGAAATGATGGAAAATAACATCAATTTGGATTTGTATTCGTATAATATCTGGATATCGTCACGTGGGTATCAAGGATCTACCGAAAAGATGGAAGAAGCGTTCGAAAAACTTAAACTCGATGCTTCGGTTAACCCCGATTGGACTACTTATAGCACCATGGCTACTTTGTACATCAAGAATCAAGAACTCGAAAAGGCTGATGATTCTCTTAGAAAAGTTGAAACCCTAATCACGAATCGTGATCGGATTCCTTATCATTACCTTTTAAGCCACTACGGTGGTCTCGGGAAGAAAGAAGAAGTTAAAAGAATTTGGGAATCTTATAAAACGATTTTTTCGTATGTACCAAATAACGGTTATCAAGCTGTTATCTCTTCGTTTATCAGGATGGACGATATTGAAGAAAGTGAGCTTCTTTACGAAGAATGGGTTTCATCGAAGTCAACTTACGACCCGAGAATTGGGAATCTTTTACTGGGTTGGTACATTAAAAACGGGCTTACGGAAAAAGCCGAATCTTTTCTTACCGAAATGTTGAAAGTTGGAAAACCGAATTCAGGTACTTGGGAGATTGTTGCCGAAGGTTATATCAAAGAACATCGGGTTTCCGACGCGTTATCTTGCTTTGAAAAGGCATTATCTGATGAAGGATCAAGCTTTTGGAGACCAAAACCTGCTAATATTTCGGATTTGTATGATATTTGTGAACAGCAAAATGATGAAAAAAGCAAGGAGGCGTTGTTTGAGGTGGTGCGAAAATCCAATGTTCTTGAAGATGATGTTTATATGTCGCTTTTACCCTTTTATAAACAATCAAATTCCGAAAATGGACCGCAAAAGGTTAAGGAAAGCATGGGTGGTTATGAAGAAGAAGAAGGTGCAGATATGCTTCTAAATGAGCTGCAGGCTAGCATTTAAATTAGGGTCTGTTGAGTATATTTTTATGTGTGAATTTACTCTTGAAGATTAATGCAGATTTTAGCTATGGTCAAAGAAGGTAAAATGTGTGATCCTCTTATGTTATACAAGATTTTGTAGAGTTTTTTGTAATGTGTGTGCAGAGTTTTTTTTTAGTTGTGATTTTGCAGAGTTTTATGATGATATTTGACAAAATCCCGAGTGATGTACAACTATTTACGCAGAACGTACAAGGAGTTAGCCTTTTCCTAAGGGTGCACGGCATGCTTCAAGAATTGGGAAACATTTCGTCGGCCCTGTTTTGGATGGAATGGTGTTCCAACGTGGTCCCGAATCTTAAGAGTTTCTTAAAAACCTATGCCTTTTTTAAATATCCTGAATAGTTCACGTAGGCTGAGCGCCTTTTTCAAGGAAATAAGGAATACGTGAACGTTTAAATAAGTTTGATTCATGATAGCATCATAAAATCCACTTTCCAAATGTCTCTTCCTCCTCAAAATTAATTGTTTGTCATCCGTTATGTGGTTAAAGTTGACTGATTTGAGTGACAGTTTCATGATCATCCACAGTTAAACTTTTGGTCTCTTTTGACTCAGCATTTTTCTTTCACATTTCATTGAATAACTGCCTAATTGGTTATTTGTGGTTGTTTTTTGAAATGCAACCTTAATTTAACTAGTAGTCTCAAAAGTCAAAACTGGTGAACATTCTTTTCCGAGTTCCAATCTTCTTCTTCTTCTTCTTCTTCTTCGGCGAAATCACCTGAAGCTCCAACTACCTTGCGGGTTGTTACTAATCGGTAGTAACTTGGTTAAAGAAGGTTGGTAGCGTAACAACGCTTATTGCTCTAAGTCTCTAACTGTCACGGTCCCACTGAAACATTACGATTTTTCAACCCCATATAAATAGAATTCATTTGGTCAAATATCATTTGAATTTCACAAAAAAAGTACTCCTTCTGAGAAATTCACTTTCTGTCTTATACGATTGTTAATTATACTTTGAATTTCACAACCAGTACTTCAATCTGAAAATGATTTAACACGATTTAGAAAGTTATCCAAGTCACAAACAAGATCTCAAAACAACAGAATTTTCAGATTTTACAATTACTTAAACATTGTGTAACATCAAGCAAACATAAAGAATTAACAAAAACAAACACAAGTAATTAAAATAAATCGTCATTCCTTTCAAAACCATACAACATTGCCCTTGATTTTTTTGTAATTAATAGCATACTTTTATAATAATTATGGATGTATTAATTATTTATATATATAAAAAAAGGCTTTTTGGCGAAATCCTTTTGGGTTGATGATGGTCCCGGTGGAAAGAGTCACATGGAAGACAGGTTGGTACGGAGAGTGAAAGATAGGCTTCGATGCTGTGAGTACGTGCACCAAACAGTACCTTTTGTTTTTCTATTTTTCATTTTATTTATTATTATTATTTTATTATTTTAATAAATATTAAAACACAACAAAACAGCTGCTCAAACTCTGTTGCACGACATGCTTTCCTCTTGTTTCACTCCAAGAATAGTGAAACATGCCTCCAGCCTGGCTTCTTATTCCTCAATTGCCCTTTCTTTTTTAATAAATAAATAAATCAACAAATTTTATTTTATGTATAATCCCGTAAAATTGTTTTATATTTAACTAAATGTATTATAAAGTTTTGGTCTATAAATAAACCGAACGAACAGAAACAAAATATGAAAACGTAAACAAAAATAAATAAACACATTTGTACAACATAAACACCTAAATTTGTTTGCAAATGTACATTCACTTTTACCCGATCCTAAGTTGGAAGCCTAGAAAGAGGGAAAGGGTTTTCATTGAAAAAGAAGTCTACATTTAAACTCACTTTCATATATAAACACATAAGGGACTAGGGGTGGTTCACTAGTGATAGAAAGTATCACTTACACTGTCCAATAAGATCGTGCCATGTCATCAACCAAATTTCTATCACTAGTGATAGAAATGTAAGCGGGGTGGTATCACTAGTGATGGAATTCTACCACTCCCAAAATATTTACTCACAAAGAACACGTGTCCAGAGCATGTCTCCACTATAATTTGTTGTCAACATGCAAGAGGTCAAGAGGACATGAATCATCAAGTGCAACAGGATATCTTGTCAAATACATGCAGATCACAGAGCCATATCCAATCAACATGCAGCATTCAATATTGTTCAACGAGTGATGAAAATAACGCGTTCAAAAAATAACGCGTGATATATGCACCGGCGGCGGTGTTCCGTTGCACTTCAACGAGTGATGGCCATGTATCACGGGACCGCCCCGAGTCCCCTAAGAGGTGGTCACTACTTGTGGGTAGATGTAAACTATTTTTTTCTTTTTTTTATAAACTATTAATTAATAAATGAAACATACTTTTAACAAAATAAAAATATAATAAATTAAAAAAACACTACATTACATTAAATTAAAAATAATTAAAATTACATTTAATTAAAAATAAACTAACTAAAATTACTACTCTTCGTCGGATTCCACCAATAGGTGGGGTAAATATAGAGTAAATTACAAAACTCGTCCTTTATGTTGACACCAGATTGTAAAGTGTGTCCTTTATCTTTAAAAAGTATAAAAAACGTACTCGATGTTTGCAAACCCTTGCACATTACGTCCTTTAGTCGTAACTCAGTTGGTTTTCATGGTTAAATATTACCAAGTAGACCCCACATAAGGGTATTTTAGTCATTTTACCCTAAATACTAAAATAAAAATAATAAAAAACAATAAATAATTTCTTTGTTTAAATATACATGTATCTATATATCAATATATACATACAGACACATATAAACCCTCTCTCTCTCTCTCACTACCTGACTCCCACCTACCACCACCTCCACACCACTTGTCACCCACATCTCAAACCCACCACCTACTACCATCTCCAGACACCCCACACCACTTGTCACCGCCACTGAAACCCACCACAACCACCATCTGAACACATCGGGTGATTCTAAGCACTAGATCGGAAATCTCAACCGAAATTTCCTTACTAACCGTACTTAATACTCATATCTGTCTGATGATTTGATTTTATCGACTGTTCTTTCCGGCGGTTACTTCAGCAGAGCCGGTTTGTTGTCTGTACCTCCGGCGTCTCTCAAGCATTTCTTTCCCCCGGCGGTTTTAGGTTTCCGACCATCCCAGAACCTCCAGCGCCACCGTCAACAACCACCGCTTCTGCCACTTCCGTTTCATTTATCCCCAAACCTCCAAACAAACAAACAAACACCACACTTAATCTGATCACCACCATTCTCAATTTCATTTATCCCTAAACCTTAATTTCTTATGCTTTATCGACGTCATTAATCCCTAAGTTTACTTTCAAAACTCTCTAACAAGTTACTATTATCTTTGCCTCTGACTTGTGATTACAAAAAACATACCTGAGATTAGAGTAAATTAGGGTTTTTGTTTCTTGTAGGTAGCTAAGATCTTACAGATCTAAAGTGGTGGTACCCGGGTGATGGTGGTGGTCGGATGGCGGTAGCCGGGTGATGGTTGTTGATAACAGAGAGAAATGGTGAGAAAAGTAATGGGTTGTTTATGGTGGTGGTGCTAGAGTGGTGATGGGAAGAAGAAGTTAGAGAGGGAGAGAAAGAGTTAGGAGAGAGAAAGAGAGTGAGAGATGAGAGAGGAGAAACCAGGGGCGGATCCAGGGGGGTTCCTGGGTTCCCAGGAACCCCCTCGGTTTGGAAAAAAATGGAAAAAGTTAGTGGAAACTTGATCGATTTCGAAAAAATTAGTGAGAAAATACCAAAAGGAACCCCCCAGGAAAAATTCCTGGATACGCCACTGGGAGAAACACAAAGAGAGCCAAAACCCTTGTTCATCAAGAATCGCTAAATTGGTGATGAATTTAGGATCCAATCTTATGCATGAATGAAGAATTATCATCATCTCAACCTTACAAACATGTGGTAAGTTGCAATTTGAGATTTGGTGATCTTGTATGAAGTGGGTTTATGTTTAAACCACGAAATTGAATGACATTGATCATGTATATGTGTTAAAATCACCATATAAAACATGGATTATTAAGGATTTTGAGTAATTTATGATTAGAAGTGAAACACACTTCTAGTGGTGAAGATGATGACATAGGTGTTTCACCCATGTCAAATTTGTCACAGCCCCCGACCCCACCCTGGGAGCGGAAGCCGTGAACCAGTCAGATGGTATCGGTGTTTATTAATTACGCAACGAAAATTTTTTCATCAGGATCGTAGTTAGGAAATAATTTCAGAATTTGTAAAACACCAAACTTTTAATATTAAACAAATGGGCTAAACCCATATTCAATTCAATTGTTTTTATAGGGATAAACCCAAATAAATAAAACATAAATTTCTTCTTTTATTCAGGTAATTATAGCCACTTTATTTAAGCTTTCAGTGCTCCATAGCTGGCTTCTATTATCTTTACAGCAAATTAACTGAAACACGTTTTGAAAACATTTTATCAGTAATAAACACTGGCGAGTTCATTCCATTTTTATAAAAATATATTGATATACTTTACAGCATTAAGGGTTTTTATATTTGTTTATATTTACCCAACTCAATCAGTATTTGTCACATGGTGGCAGTTCCGATGTGACAGTGGTCATATCACTCATTGGCTCACTTTCGTTCAATAGTGAATTTATCAAGTAATAGATATAAAATATATCTTATTATGATTCAATGGTATCTGTCACTAGGCGATTCCTGTGACGGTGGTCAAATCACTGTTGATCATTCTCTCAACTAGTGCATGTTGGCGTATCACTGTTGATCATTCTTTCAACTAGTGATTGTGGTTATATTTCTGGTCATATCACTGTTGATCATTCTCTCAACTAGTGACTCTGAACTTAGTAGTGTCCCATGACATTACTTTGTTAAATATATTTTCCATGGCACCAAACCAATTAGTCCTGGAAAATGAAATATATCATTTTCTGTCAAATTAATAGCTATAACTTTATCAAATATAATACATTAATTAAATAATTGTGATATTATTATTTAATATATTTTACATGACTAAGATTTAAAATATAATCTTAGTATATTAAAAGTAGAATATATTATATTTGACATAATTTATTATGGTATATATTTATTAACTAAACATTATTTTATAATGTTAATAGTAATTTAAGTTTATTAAATATATTTTCTTTAATATATATTTTAACAATGATTAATAAAGCTCTATTTTATATACACACCATTTAGATTTATCTCAATCATATATTAAATTTATTAATGATTTAATGTAAAAATAGTATTAGTTATAGGCTATGGCTACTGGGGCACAATTCCCCAGTGCTTATGGTCATGCTACTATTGGCTAACTTTTTGGCCAATAGTAATGAGGGTCAAGTAATGTATAAAACCTCCCGTACCGGCAGTTATTACAAAATACAAAAATTTAATCACTGTAAGTATAACTGGTAAACATTTAGGATTTTGGAAAACATTTCTAAATATAACTGTATCACAAAAATGTGATAAAAAGAATAATGACTCACAAACTGTGAGAAAAAAGAACGGACTCACTTTGTAACTTTAGGGTTTAACTAAAAGTCTTCTGGCATAATCTTGGGTAGAACTCCTGAGCTATTTAATAAAATATATAACGCACTCGTGTTAAGTATAGTAACCCAATTCAACTTTATCCCTACGTCACGAGACAGAACCCCAACGAACTTAGTCGGTCAGAGCCTTGACATGCATTACGGGGCCCTAGATCAATGGATAAGGTATCAGTGATCAGGGGTTAAAACACTTAAAACGGGACAGGGCTTTATTATTATTATTATAGGTGAAATAATAATATAAAAAAAAATATATGAATAGACAGAGATGGGAATGAGAGCAAGAGGAATAGGTGAGCAGTTTTCTTTTAAAAATTGTTTGGGTTATTTATAGTTGAATTGCTCACTTGTTGCCCAAGGAAAGGAAAGGATTCCTTCTAATCCTTGAGGACACGTACACTTAACACCATTAAATTCTCATGCATGAGATTTCAATTCTCATTACACGTAGACAGCAACACTAAATGAGGTTTTTGATTATTTTAATATTTATATATTAAAACCTATATAAAGAAGTAAGTTTTTGGTGCATCATCAGTTGTACATTAAGCTTAGGGTGTTTTCCAAAAAAAAAAGAAATCTTGTGGTTCAAATTGATCCATTTGCATCCCCTCTCTCTCTCCCCATTGTCTCTACCCACTGCTTTAAGCTTTGTTTATGATAAAGATATTATGTAGAGCACATGACACGTTATTGTTCTCCTTTCTGCTTAAAGTTTTCCGGTACCCACAATAATTTTAGAGAGAGATAGATCAATGCCCTCTTCTACAACGGTTCTCAGGCGGATGATGATGATGCAAGAGCTTGCCACCGTCCGTCAGTCATCACAGAACCTCAGAAAACACCCCCTTTAAAACCCTAAATCACTCTCTTCTCTCTACGACTGCAAATCCATTTGCAAATCTGATTAACATGAAGCATAAGCGGAACAATAGCAACAGAGAAAGGGTCATTAACTTGAATTCTGGCGTGATTATTATCAAGGTTTGTTTAACTTATATATTATCCCCTCTTTTGCACTATTTGTTTATGTTGAACTGTAATTTGAATTATGAAACCCCTAAATCGGAAACAATCGTGTAGGAACGCTGTTTATGAAATTATCAAGGTTCTGATTTAGTGACGATAATCTGTTGAGTAGGAGACCCTTGGGGACCCTACCGGTCGAAATAAATATAGGCAACACTGAATCTTTGATGATTGATGTAGTGATGATTGAGAACTGTTGGTGGGTTACTGTAAGGCTGACAGTGGGATTAATGGCCATGGAGTTGTAGTGGTGTAGATATGTCTGTTAATGGTGGATAACAATGGTGGTAATTGCCGGAGAGGTGTACTTAATTTACCACATTTATGAGCTATTAGGTGTTGTACCGTTAGTTTTTTTTTTTTTTTTTTTGTGAAAATCGTTGTTGTACGGTGTCTCTAAAAGCTTGAAACTAAGATTTGTTTTAAACATGTAGGATTTGGTTTTTCCCAGTTAGCACACACACACATGTGTGTAAAGAGAGTGAGAGGGAGAGAGATAGAGAGTGCGAGAAATGGAGAGGCAGGGGTGGCCAGCCACCACCTCTGGTGGCGGAGCACAGCGGATCTGTGGCGAAGCTTTCTAACTTCTGGTGAGTGTTGTACCCTCACCTTACGTTTCGTGTTTTGGTGACTATATTTAGATGGGTTTTTTTCTCATGAATGCATATAATAGTCATAAATACAACAATAGAATAATTAAGTATGTTTATCGATTTGTTGGAACAGTTTGGTTTAATGGGGTTTGAGTGGAAATTAGTATGCTTATAGATTGTTTTGATTTGTTATATTTCCTTTTTAGGTGGCTATTTATCTTTTTTTTGGACGGCGACTTTCACAACAGACGGCAAGGCCACTACCACCTATAATTCGGTAGCTACCATCGCCCCACTCCCGCAACCAAGACTATGTTGTCTTAACCGGGCCCACGCTTGGTGCATTAGAGTTTGGCTTGGCGTCCCCCGAGAAAATTTCCAGCCCCCTGCCACTTCACAGGAGTTGCACCCTCCGCAAGAGCTGACACTCTCCGGAGTAAATGCACTGTAATAGAAAACTCGGGCGCTCCTCGGGATCGAACCGGCGCCAAAGGACCCAAATCCTATCCTTCATTGTTGCTGGCCACTGGGCTGGGAGCCAGTGGTTAGGTGGCTATTTATCATCATGTGGCTTTTAGATTTTGAGGATTTCATTGCATTTAAAGACATATATATATATGCTATTGGTTCTCTTATTTTGTTTTTAGATTGAGTATTACATTTTTTTTTTTTTTTTTTTTTTTTTGAAAAAGGCGGAATTTCATAGATAAAAAAGCAAGAAGCTTTGAAGTACAGTACAGAAATAAAAAAGGAACAGAATTACAAGAACTACAAAGAAAGTTCAAGCTAAAGGGGGAAATCCGTAAACTTGAAACCCCTCCACTTTTCCCAGGTTATATCAGGAAGACCAGCTCGAGATTGCACCCACAGGAAAGAGTGCGCCTTGATGTCGCCAATCAATTTAGTCAGCTGAGGAGATTTGTGCTTGAAGATGAAGTCGTTTCTTGTTCGCCATATATTCCAGCATGTTGCAGCCACAACCGCCCATATTGCTCTTTTCAAGGCCTTGTGTGTCTTGTGGGATAAAATATGTTCGAACAGTTGTATGACACTTAAGGTGAAACGCGGTAGATGAATGTTGATCCATTGAAGGATTAGAGTCCAAACCTGCTGGGCGAAGTCACAGGTAACAAGAAGGTGGTCTACGGTTTCTATAGCGCCGTTGCAGAAGATGCAAGAGGCTGAGGGGAGGGAGATTCTTCTAGCCATCAATGCTTCTTTGGTCGGAATTCGGTCCAGTACGACTCGCCATAAGAAACAGTTAACTTTTTTCGGAATCCAGTGTAGCCAGTTGAGCACCTTTGTTTCCGGTATGATATTAATGTGATCCAACTCTGCCCGTAAAAGTCGCACAGTGAATATCTCCCTTGAAGAACCTGTTTTCCATAACCAGAGATCTGGTCCTAACCCGAGCTCGATATTGTAGAGAAGAGTAGTGCAGGAAGCCCATTCAGCCAGTTGTTCGGATTGGGTCAGGATGTTCGAACTGCCCCAGAACCACTCCACATTCCCATCGATTATGCTATACCGCTTTTGGACTGTACATCTTTTCTCGGACTCCACCGCGTAGAGGTTGGGAAAACGGTCACGTAGAGGTCCATTACCCATCCAATTATCCAGCCAAAATAACGTTTTGTCTCCTACCCCCATTCTTGGTGACATTCTAGCGTTAATATTAATGGTAGGATTTTGTGTAGCTCTGCCCATATTAACAATAGATTTCCAAACCCCACCGATTGAGCAATTCACCGGAATACTCGACTTGCATCTAACCCCACAGTGTAGTGCCGTAATTAACCGAGCCCATAGTGACGAGTTGTCATTCTTGTATCTAATGCTCCAATTGACCATCAAGGCTTTATTGGTAGAAACAAGACTACCAACACCCAGACCTCCCTCTTCCTTAGGCGCAACCACTTTAAACCAAGGAACCCAGCAGATTTTATTTTTTTCGGGACAACCACTCCACAGAAATTTTCTTCGAATGCGCTCCAGAGTCTTTGTTACTTGTACCGGTGCATTGAAGAGTGAGAAGTAGTATGATGGAAGATTACCAAGAACCGCTTCGATGAGGGTTACCCTTCCTCCAAAAGATAACGTCCGTGCCTTCCATAAAGTAAGTTTATTTTCAAATCTTTCGATCACTGGTTTCCAGTTTCTTACCAGCCCCATGTTTGCTCCTACCGGGAGACCAAGGTAATTAAAAGGAAGCGAACCCGATGAGCAATGTAGTATGGACGCCATGCTTGCAATCTCTGCTCTAGACACACCTACCCCATATAATTGACTTTTATTAAAATTAACTTTGAGGCCAGAAGACAAGTGGAAGCACCTTAGTATTCTTGCTAGGTTATTGAAATTTGAAACCGACCAATCTCCAACGAACAGGACGTCATCCGCGTATAGGAGGTGTGAGATAGTCGGCCCATCATTTGGTGATTTTAACCCATTGAAAATCCCAAGCGTAGTTGCACTAACCGAAGCCACGTGGAGGGCTTCCATGGCTAGTATGAATAAAAGCGGGGATAATGGGTCACCTTGACGCACACCTCTTTGAACATTGAATTCGAGTGTGGGAGACCCATTTACTAGAATTGAGGTTCTAGCTGATGAGAGTATACCCGTGACCCATTTACGCCAAAGCGCGGGGAAACCCATTTGTGCAAGAACGGAATCAAGGAAATCCCAACTTAGAGAGTCGAATGCTTTTTCGAAGTCAACCTTAAAGAGTAGCATTTTCTTTTTGTATTTTTTGCCCCATGAAACTAGCTCGTTTATTATAAGAGGTCCTTCAAGGATGCTTCTCCCTTCAATGTACGCCGTTTGGGTGTCGCTTACCAAGTCACCGATAACTATTTTGAGCCGGTTGGCAAGTATTTTGGAGACCACTTTCGAGATGCACCCAACTAGGTTGATGGGCCGAAAGTCCTTGATGAGTTGAGGGTAGGCGGATTTGGGCACAAGAGTGATGAAACTAGAATTACACCCCAGGTTTAGCTTGCCGTTCACATAAAAGTAGTCAAGGAGGGTAATAAAATCGGTTTCAAGTATCTCCCAAAAGTGTTTGATGAAACTGAAAGTAAGACCGTCGGGACCCGGCGCCTTGTCACCACCGCAGTCCCAGACGGCTTTTTTGATTTCATCTCTAGAAAATCTTTTTACCAACAGTGAGGCTTGAAGTGGAGATAGCGTTTTGAAACCGTTGTTTGTAAATTTCGGCCTGACAAATTTTTCCTCCGTGAAGAGGTTCTGGAAGTACTCTTTTATGTTTAGCTTAAGTTCGTCTGGTTGTGACACCCAAATTCCATTGAAAATAAGACCGTTAATTCTATTGTATTTTTTATGGCCTTTGACGATCCCATGGAAGAAGGATGAATTTTCATCTCCGTCTTCGATCCATTTGACCTTAGCACGTTGCTTGAGGTCTTCAAGGTTGTGTTCCTCAATTTCTCCCATTTGTTTGACCCAGAGGTCTCTGTTGAGAGCCTCTACCTCGGTTAAAAATTCAGTTTCAGCTTTGAGGTCTAAAGCCTCCACCTTTTTAGATAGTTCTGATAAAACCTCACGATTACGTTTTTTTATATTTGCGCACCAAGGTTTAATTGCCAATTTAATGGCCTTTAGTCGTGCAGCTAAAAGTTTGTCAGGGGGTCCAAAAGGTACAATGCTGTTGTGAGAATCTTTGACAATTTTCAGCAGGCCCTCCACTTTCAACCATGAGTTAAAGAATCGAAAGGGAGGGGGACCAAAAGTAACATCAGAGCATGTTAAAAGTAGTGGACGATGATCGGAACGGTACCTGGGTAGCCCTGTGAGTTTCGCTAATGGCCACTTGGACAAAAACGAGAGGCAGACTAGTGCTCTGTCAATTCTGCTAAATCTCTTCTCGTCATCTGATCTATGAGTAAACGAGCAGCCAATCATGTTGTATTCAGATAGAGCAGCTGCACGAATGAAACGGTTGAAATCATCCGCTGCTTGTGGGTTGAATTTCGAGTTTTTGCGCTCCCTGGGTTCTCTGACACAGTTGAAATCACCAAGGAAGATCCAACATCCATTCGAGGAGTTCATAAGGTCACTGAGATCTGACCAAAGAGTCCTTTTGAGGTTCGGGTCTTGTGGAGCGTAAACGTTGACAATATTGATTTCGCCTTCTCCGCTTTTTAATTCACCGAAGGTGGCCAGAAAGAATCTGTTGGACACTGATGCTTTGCGTGTAAAGACACCTGGATCCCACATGTTGAGGAGGCCACCTGATCTGCCAGTTGCGTCAACTGATTCGGACTCGACCGGTGTATTTCCCCAGAAAGAGGTAACATTTAGATTCGAGGAAATTGTAAATTGCGTCTCCTGTATAGCTATGAAACTGATGCTGTTGTTTCTTCTCAATTCCCTGATGTGCTCTGATTTCAAAGAGTCACCTGCCCCCCTAATATTCGCAGATAGAAAATTCATTGATGAATATTCGACACCTGTTCACCATTGACTTGTTGCTGCAATACGTCTGCGATACCAGACATGTCGAAGCCCAGGCACTCACCGATTTCTCTAGTGAAGTCTGCTTCCTTTTCTACTACATTCCTATCCAACGGGTGTTCGGAGTGTTCCAGTTGCTGGTCATACTCAACATGGAAAGCAGTATTGGATTTATTCTTTTGTTTTCCGCAATCGCTCATTCTGGGAACCCATAGAGCATCCTTCATCTTCATAGAGGGGAAACGAAATTTTGATTTACGTGGGTTGCCTTTCTGGCCAGCCGATGGGGATGGATGATTTGGAGCGGCTCCTGGGGATGATGGGGGATTATTGAGATCGAACTGGTGTTTCATGTTTTCATCAGCATTTAATAGCTCCCTAATGTTGAAGGGGTCAGGAGATAAAGAATTAGCATCAGGGTTAAGATTGGGCCCAGGAGAGACAGGCTTGGGTGATGGGGTCTCCAATGTGCAGGCAACATCATTAAACAATTCATGGAGGCCCAGAGCAGAATTCAAAGCCCACATATCAGTGGGCTTAGAGCGTGGTGGGGGAGGAGGTGTGTCGTATGGGCCCATAGAGGAACCTTCCTTTTCAGATGGTTGGACCGCTGTATTGGAATTGCAATCGTTGGAGAGGGAAACTAATGGGGATTGCAAACCTGCCGCTTTGTCTGGAGCAACTTTCGAAAATGACCCTTCATTACCCCTAGCTGGATGTTTTTCCGATGACACTTCCGGCCGTTTGAACGTGAAGTCCGGCACTGTGTAAGGTTCCTCCTCTGATATCCAAATTGGACACTGAACACCGTCCCACATGATGGTAAGTTTGCTGTTAATCCTACCGACATCCGTAGTGAGTATACATACCTGGTCGACCGAGAGGTCGAAATCTGAGGATGATGCCGTAGAGGGTGAGACAACTCTCCCTTTTAAACCTCCAATCTGGTTGAGAATGTGAGGATCCCAGAGCTGTAGTGGGACACCTCTGATCGAGATCCATGCAAGACGTTCAAATGACAGGTGTTGTCCTTCCCATAGGTTCAACTCAGAGAACCATATCGACCAAATGCCTTCGTTGTTGTTACGAAATTCCAAAGCCAATTCAGGGTTAGGGAAGTTGAGCAATACTCTTAATCCGCCAAGATATTGTAGGGTGAAGCCAGACAATCCAACAGAATCTAATATTTCTCCTATGTGTTTTAGATCGAAAGGGTTCCTGAGGTAGCCGATAAGCGACTTCTGACGTCGGCTGCTGGAGGTCTCACCCTCTTGTAGGTGTAGTTCAAGTGTTTGTTCTGGAACCGCAGCGTTTCGCATCTCAGTGATCACTTCACATTCCTTATTATTACCTTTGAGGACGCGATTCTGGTTTATTGCAGCAGTAAGGACCGGTGTTTCAGCAGGTTTGTTGTCAATGTCTCTAGCATTGTTCTTTGTTACTTTCCACATCTGAGGTGCTTTACCTTTTCCGTTGTTCGTACGGTAAGTCTGTCTCTTCGTCTCCTTTTCGTGAATACGATTATTCTGCCTTTCCGTCTCCTTTTCAAATTTTGCCAAACTCACAGTGATCTTACATCTGTCGATTTTAGCCGTCCCCAGCTCATTCTGTAGTGAGACGACGTCTCGTACATTCGCAAAACGAATGAAACCAAACGTGTTGCCCCGCTTGTCCTTCTTCCTAGGCACATAAGCATCCGTCATGGAGCCGAAGACTGCGAAGACATCCCAGAGGAGGAAGCTTGAGCAGTTTTCCGGCAGGTTACCGATGAAGAAAGACGTTTCTTTTGGTTTCTTGCGGTGGCTGGTGCCTTGTTTACTGTTGCCACCCGTGATAAGACGCCTCCCTTTATATTTGGCGACGTGCCAGTCTTCTTCCCTATGCTCATCGTCATGTCGTCGGTAGTCTTCATAACCCCAAACTCCGTCATGAAGTCTGTCATTGCAACCCTGGTTGTCTCCGTAACCCCAATCTTCTCCACCTTGATGTCTATCATCATGTCTCCTGTAATCTTCGAACCTCCGGTGTCCTTCGTAACCCCAATCGTCACCTTGACACCGTCCATGCTTTCCCATGTGAAAAAATTGAGATGAAAAGATACAGACAAAAAAGGGATTTTCAAAATTGGGAAAGTGGGTCTTCACTAGAGTTGTGCGAATGGATGGGACAATCTACCGATTAAAGAGGAAGGTAAAATCAAGACCGCAACCAATATGCAAATCGATCAAACCTCACACGTTAATCCGTTTCTGTTCTCATCGTCGAGCCACCTAGCGTTTCCAGTGTGCAGAGCCGGAAAAGAAAACCTAGATCGAACTACCCAAACACCTGCTAACGAAGCTCGTTACGAACAGGAGAGATAAGATCCCGTCCGATCACAGGACGTTATACAGGAAGAGGAAAGGAACGATTAGGAATCAACCGGTTGGAGAAGGCATATCTTCAACTGTAAATGGGAACCCCTATCAGACAGAAACAACTCATGTATACAGGAAGAGGAAAGGAACGATTAGGAATCAACCGGTTGGAGAAGGCATATCTTCAACTGTTACGGTTGCACATATAGTGTTTGATGAAATGCCATTGGTTAATTTTAAAGGAATATGTAGAATTTTGAATAGTAAGTAAGTAGTGTTTGTAAATAGTGTTTGAATAGTATTACATATAGGAAAGGAAAGGGTTAAGTGTTTTTTTTTTCCATCTCATTTTAGATTGAATAGGTTAGACGAAAGTGGCTATTTTAATGGCTATATTTATGTTGTATAATGTATACTACTGTATAGTCTCTATGTATAAGTCCTCAAGCTTTTGATACAATCATTTGATGCAACAATTATAAATGTTATATTTAATAATTTGGTTGTTTCTTTTTCATTCGATGGTGGTGACCAAGTGCTTATCATCATCATCATCATCATCGTACTCAGTATATCCCACCTATAGTAAAGCTAAGGTAGGGTCTGAGGAGGGTGGGATGTAGACAGCCTTACCTCTACCCCGTAGGAATAGAGAGGCTGCTTCCAATGAGACCCCCGGCTCGATTGTGGTTTTGCATCAAGCCTTGGACATAAGGCACATAACACTCAGCAATTGAGACAAACGCCAATTGGTGCATGTACCCCCTTGTCTTTCGGCTATCAACGCCACCACATGATGCCTGATTAACGATCCCCTCTTTTTAACGTTATTTTCACGAAATTAGTAAAACAACGTTAAAAATTAGTGCACTTTTGCTTTTGCCCCCCCCCGAGCGCCCACACATATATTACATTATATGAGCAGACCGCAAGCGGGGCTCGACCAAGTGCTTATCAGAGATTTCTATTTACTATTAATGTACATTCTATTTTATTGGCAACCATGATGTGTTATTCTTGGCTTGCCAACTGAGGTGGCTTTGGTGGCTTTGAAAGAAGCAAGTAGTTGCTGTGATGATTCTTATCCGCTCATTTAAAATATTTAATAAAATGTACTTTTTTATCTCTTTAGGTTTTTAGGTGTGTTTTTAGTTATGGATGGGTTGCTTTGGCTTTTTATGCGATTAACAGCCGTGCGTTTTAATTGCTTACCTATAATTTGTATTTCTTACCTTAAAAATGACAAGTGAAAGGACTCCTTGAGCGTTTACGAAAATTGTGGACTGCGAAAACTGTGGACCGCAATATAATGCAACCGCAGCGCAACGCGCGCGGGATACAATTCTAGTTATAATTAATTCAGCTGCTTCACTTATTTGGCGCTTATAACTTATAAAATATGACGTTTTACAAAACAATGAATATGTCATTAGAACGAGAATAATCTTATCTACAATTTGAACCAAGTTTCATTAAAAACGGAGTAGATGCAAATATAATGTATTTTTATAATTAAATTATTAAAGGGATCCTAGGCCCGTCTAGGTACTTCATATTTCTAACATTCAACTTACTTGAAATCTACCTGTCTTTTTTTTTTGAAGGGTGACTTTCTATATACAGGACCTAGTGGTCACCGGGATCTTGTCAAAGACAATCCCCCGTCAGCCCCGCCTCTCGGACGCGATGTTCTATCGGGCCCTGGCCGCCACGCAAACTGACATTCGCCCGGAAACCATACCGCCCCCACACGAGAACCTCGCTGGGGAAACAGCTGGGTAAAACAGGGTTGCCCTCCGGATCAAACCATGCTTCGGTAGGATACGATCCATCATTGGGACGTCCCCCCTCCCAAATAGCCGCAGCCGGGAGTCAAACCGGCAACCTCACAAGGAGGAAACCGACCCAACCAACCACATGGGAACCAACTGGGCTAGGAGAGGGGTTAAATCTACTTGTCTAATAATATAAGTTTTATATACTTTATTTTAATATAGAAAATAGAAATGTCACACATATACAAGCCAATTAATTAGTATAACATTCCAACCAATTATATATAAAATAGTTTTTAAACATAATGTCCCATAATGTCCACATCCCCACTACACCCATTTTAGAAAACGCACCATAATACCTCATTGCTGACTGGGCTGTCACATGGCACAAAACGCCCAAGAGTAGAGTCATTACCACTACATATGGTCTAAGGAAGAGGAACCACACCCCACCATGAGGAAGTAGTGATGAGGTGGCACCTAAGTGGCCATAGGAAAAGAAAACCGCACCCGTGGCCTTATTTTAGGAGTAATTTTACCCATGTTCACTAAACACCATATGAGACCATGCGTAGTCATTAGATGAAGAATGCCCCCACCCTGGGGCGTTTCTGCCATGTGGCAGTCCAGTCAGCATGGGGGCATTATTGGGCGTTATTGCAAAAGTGGCGTAGTGGGAATAATGCCCAATAACGCCCATTCCAATCATATCACAATTATTATTTTTTAATTAAAAACTTAAAATACTTCATTAAAAAAATACAATACTAGAAATAAAAAAAAACCGGAAAAAAAGTATTTTTGAAACTTTAGGGACTGATTTAGCATTTTTGAAACTTGAAATATTAAAGGTTTTGAAGTTTAAATCTCTTTTTTAAATAAAATCGAAGTGCAGAGACTGAATGTGCAAAATCACTTTCTTCTTCTTTGTCACCCACAAGTTACAACCTGCAACTTTCTTCTTTCTTTTTCTAATTAAAACTTCAAAAAAAACCTTTGCCAAAATCACACAAATATTATACACACATGGCAAGGTTTTATTGGGCAAACAAATGAAGTTTTGGAGGGTTTCGGTGTGTTTCAAAAAACGCCAAACACCTTTTTTTCTCGAATCACGCCCCAAAACGCCGAGGGGGCGGCACCCAGACGTTTTCCGGCGTTTTTGGGCAGTTTTGTTGATGAATCACGCCCGAGTACGGGTGGTCTGACAAATTTTGTCCCTCCTACTCAAAATTCTAAATTTTGACTGCATCAAAACAAAATCAATTATTATGTTTGGTTCAAGGTATTTTCATAGCAATTAATAATTAGCGACGGTCAGGTTCATGTTTCCAGCTAAAAACCAAAAACCAAATCATATCGATCTACGTACATAATACTTAATTAATTAAACTTTTTGTGTAATATGAGATGTCTCAAGCCAAATCAACCTTCATTTGTGTTTGATGTTTATAAAAGGGGAGACGAATATAGAGCGGATACTTGAGGAGTTGAGGGTTGAATTATATTTGTAACAACACAGTATCCAATTTTTTTAGTTTATGACATATAAAAAATAACATTTCATGTTCTTTATTAATTTTGATATCATTTTACTATAGAAGTAATGAATTTTAATAATTTAAATTATTTGTCTGCCAACAGTTTTAATTACAAAAATAATGACTGATGGTCCCATCTTTTAGCCTAATGTCCACGACATTTTCTAACTGAGGTCTAACGCTCCTCCACCACCCACCTCCACCACAACTCCACGACCACCATCAGCCGCCGCCACCACCACCTAACTTTCGTACAACTCAGAAAATTTAGCTAGCCAGATCGGAGGTGAGGTGGAAACTTTAAGTCGCAAACCATAACGAAATAACTTTTTCCAGTCAGATCTAAAGCTGAAACCCGCAACTCAGAAAATTTAGCTGGAAAATTTGAAGTATTGGTGGTGGTGGTGGTTGAGGTGGACGTAGGTGGTGGCGGCTGATGGTGGTGGTGGTGGAGTTGAGGTGAAAGTGGGAGTGGTGGTGGATGTGAAGTGGAGGTGGGTGGTAGCGGCTAATGGTGGTGGTCAGTGGCGGAACCAGAAGAAATATTCAGGGGTATCCCAATTTTTTTTAGCGTGTGTTTATATAATTTATAAAATGGAGAATTTTTTTTTTACTTATATTACGGGGCAGGGCCAATCTTGAAAATCAAGTGCACTGGTCGGGCCAAAAAAAGACACTTAGGCCTTAAAGAATTAAATTTTATAAACTAGTTTTTTTTAATGTTATTAGTATTTAGGTTAATGAATCCATATTGAGCATTTCACATTTGAGCTATGTTTTATGAATCAATATTGACAATAAGTTTTTAGGTTTTAGACCGGGCTAGATTTATATTTAATTTTTACGTAAGGGGCCGATCGATTACGCAAAGAATGAAGACTCTGCGTTAGAGCAAGAAGATTGTAAACCGAATTTCGCTACAAGGCATACTAATTGTTTAATATAATGAAACTGCTTCTCAATATTTATACACAACACAAATCCCTTAAGACCATGTGTAGTGGTTTGGGTGAATAATGCCCCTACCCTTGGGCGTTTTCCGCCATGTGGCAGTACAGTCAGCAAGGGGCATTATTGGGCGTTTTTCTAAAATGGATGTAGTGAGGATGTGGGTATTATGTTAAAGGGTGTAAATAATTAAATAAAAATAAAAAAATCAACAAAAAAACCTACTGGATTAAAAAAGGGAATCTTAAATGCTATTGGCCAAACACATATGTTGAGGGCGTCGTTTAAAACACGCCTAGGGAAATTTTTTACAAAAAAATCGCAAAAAAGCCCCATGTAACGGGTCTTCGGCGTTATTAGGCGTTTTTTTTAATTTAAAAAAAAAACGCCCCACTACACATGGTCTAATAGTCCATCCCCACCCCACCTAACAGGTTATATTAAATTGTTTATTTTAAAGAAAGAATTAAAATGTATTTTTTGGAATTGAAAGGTAAATTAAATTAACTTTTGACTTTCACACTTATCTTCCCAATATGTACTCCTCAAGAAACCTTTCTTCCTTGTATCAAAACCTGCAACTTTTTTTTATTTCACTTCAACGCTAACAAAGAAACTTTACTAACTTCATCTTTCTTCTTTGTTTGAGGGGTGTCCTAGTTGTTGTTGAGGGGTGTCCTTAATATAAAAATCGAAAAAAAAATTTTACACTACCGGATAAAAGTTGGGCCGTAGCCCGGGCTACGCCTCGGACTACACTAGGTCCGCCCCTGGTGGTGGTGGCGCTGAGGTGGAGGTGAGGTGAGGTGGTGGCGAAAGTGCAACATAAGCAATCACCTATTCAAATAACAAAGATTTGTGCCATATCAGCGTCCATGTCATCAAATAACTAACTGGGTGTTGGAAAAATAGGTGAAAATAACATTTTCACAAATATAGGAAAATGATTTTTTCCTATTTTGGACTAGAAATAAATATAATAAAATGAGCGGGTTTTATATATTTATTTGTGGGTTTGTGTTCTATGTTGGAAGAGCTTCGCAACGAACTAAACCACGTCCAAAACGGAGCTAAGATGAATGAGATATCGATGCTCAAAGTTGGGTGTTTGAAACATTGAATGCTGAAACAAAGGGAAAGTAGCACCTTGTCCCACATCGGAGGTGAGATGGAACTTAAATGGGTATTTAAGTGGGAACTCTCCACCCTTATTGTTTCATGGAAGCACACACTAAGTGTACTCGCGAAGGGTGCGGAGCACCCTAACTCGCACTCGCACACGCGCGCGCGTGGCGTGGGCGATGAGGCGCAATGTGGCGCTTTGATGGCGCACTTTGCACTTCGCATGTTCGAAGCGTGTGACGTGGCAGTCCGCGCGCGGGTATACGTGGCACGAAGGCGCGCGGTTGCGCATGGTGCATGGGTCCTGAGGTGTCGTGCGCGGCGCACCGAAGTGAGCCAAAATGGCGCGACTGTGTGGCGTGCACGTAGAGGCTCACAGGTGACGTGGCGCACGCGCGCATGGACCTGAGTCAGTGTGGCGCACACGCGCATGGCAGTGAGCCAAGAGGACGCACCGCGCATGGGGGTGCAGACCTGGACGCGCGCGCACCAGTGTGGCTTGCACGCACGCGCGCACAGAAGCTTCCAGCATTGAATGACAGTGCAGTTACAGTTCAGCTTCGAAACTGACGAGTTAATGGTCTTTGACTGAGAATTAAATGACGTATTAAATTGCATTGAAGACGTTTAATGCAATTTAAACCTCTCCTTTAATTCCTTTTTGACCGTTTCGATGAAGATGTAGTATAAATACAACATCTCCACCACTGTAGAAGACACCACGAAAACACCAGCAACACAATAGCATTTCAACTTTTCTCTCTACTACTGATCTTCATCCTGCTCTTTTCAAGGTAACCTTCGGGTTGTAGGCGAATTCCGGCAGTACTACTGCTCCGGCTGTTGTACCCTGGGAAACAAAACGAGTACTCCTGGGAGACTCGGAATTTGTTTTAAGGGAAGCGTGTTGAACACGTGCCTCAGTCTTCTTCTTCATCTTCATTTCTTGTATTTTGTTTTTCCAGTTGTAATAGTATTGTATTTCAGCTTTCTTATTTCTTTGTATTGTAATCAGTGAATAAAATTTGTTTTATTTTATTTAATTACGCGAACGGTTCCTACAATCTTAAAACAAATTTTTAAAACCGTTCGTGTAATCAAAACCATTCTGTTCGTGATTCAAACTAGTTTTGTTTTCACTCAGTTTATGTTTTATAAACAGATTTTTTTTGTTGTTTTCTTCTTCAAATGAGCGACTTTGGTTGAAAACAATTGGTTACATCTCAGTTTTGTCCTAAAATTGCTAATAAACTTTCTGCCTTGGTCTTCAAAGTTGGACTTAGAAGCCAGTCAGTAAGTTTTAAATATTAAGAATTTTCTGTTTTTGGTCTTCAAAGTTGGACTTAGAAGCCTAAACAGTAAATTTGTGGTAAATTAAAATTTAATAGTTTCCTTCTGGTTTTTGCGTAAATCAGACCTTTATGGACTAAACTTTAAAATTTTAATTTTCAGCATGTCGAACGGAAATGTCAACGTTAACAACACCTCAAATGTTGTGACGGGAACCCCCTTGAATGCCACCACTGTGGGAGTGTCCACAGTGGCTAATCACGCTGAACGACCCGAGAAGTTCTCGGGTCTACACTTTAAGCGGTGGCAGCAGAAGATGTTCTTCTACCTGACCACCATGAACCTTGCGAGGTTCTTAACTGAATCCGCTCCCCAACCTGCGGAAGGGGAGACCAACGCTCAGGCTTTGAGCGCGGTAGAGGCTTGGAAGCACTCGGATTTCATTTGTCGAGGCTATGTGTTAAACGGGCTTTCGGATGCATTGTATAATGTGTACATTGTGATAGCCAATCAGCGATTGGTAGAGCTCAAAGCTTGATGTACAATGGCAGATCAAGGCATATTCGATTTAGACATAACACGATACGACAACTACTCTCAACGGGTGTTATCACAATTGATTATGTGAGATCAGCGGATAACATTGCGGACCCGTTTACAAAAGGCTTAAGCAGAGAGTTAGTAGAAACGTCGTCAAGAGGAATGGGACTAAAGCCCGTGGTAAATGGGAATATGAGGGAAACCTAACTTAGTTGACTGGAGATCCCAAGATCTAAGTTCAATAGGACAACTTAATCATATTACCAAAATGGAGTCATTGTGGGGGAGTACCCCAAAACTAAATAAAAGGGGAGTTATATACTTCCTAATCCATTCCAATCAGTGACACTGAAGTGAGGCTAAGCATATTAAGGTTAATGATTTCGGGAAATAATATTTGCTAATTTACACATATTTTAGTCCCCCGTTTTACCCCTATTTTATGCGTTTTCGGCCGTAAAACCGTCATTCGGATGCTTAATCATCTACACTTTTGTTTACAGGCCTAAAACAGCATACCAGACAAGATGATAGCGAAAACGAGGACTTTCCGGACAAAACGACGAAGCTGCGAACATTCTGTTAAGAAAACTGACCTGGGCATGTGGAACGGTCGTGCGACCTAATGCACGACCGTGCGTCTCCGACAAATGAGAGTCAGTCCGGAAATGAACGAGGGTGCGACTCAGCGTGTAAGGCAATCAAGGCCATCCCGGTGATGCACGGGCGTTCCATACCCCGTGCGGATCCGATGTCCAGCTAAATCCCGGAACTGAACGACCTGTACGACTAGGCGTGCAACAAGAACTCGGAACTGAACGACCGTGCCATATGAAGAACGGTCGTGCGAGACCGAAGACCAGTCAAGATCTGTGACGTCATGCAGTATGGTACACCATACCTACAATAATTGCTAAAAGTGAACGGTCGTGCAACATGGCGCACAACCGTGCGAAACCGAAAAAATATAAAAACTTACAGAAACATTCTGCTCGAAACTCTGGAATTTTGGAGAGCAATTCAGGCGATTTTCAGGCTCCGGAGGCATTAGCTTTCACCCGGATTCAAGCTACATTGTCCCGATTAGCTCGATTACTATCCGGATTCTTAATCTTATGCTTGTTTATGGTTTGGTTTTCTAATCTTTCCATTACTCTGTTAATCTTTCAAGCTTTTAGATTAATGTTTATGTATTATTGTAGCCTTTGGGCAAAAACACAACAATCCCGTGCTTGATTATAACCATTAGTATGTTAATCTTTGTTTGTAATGACATTTTGAAGTATTTTCTATGTTAATCTTTGATGATTAGTTTGCAACCTTGTTATTGATATTGATTTCTTGATTATAAGTAATTGTGTTGGATGATTGGTATTTGGTTAGTTAAGATAGTTGAAAAATGAAGCTTAATTAATCTTGTATTAGTAAACTTTGAACTTGGTTAACTAGTTTAGCTTGGTTTAAATGTATGCATCATGATACTAGAAATGGTTAGTGATTTAATAAAATGTAATTATTGTTAATCAAGAAAGCTTGCCGTCACGTAAGGACCTAAACGGGTTAAATGGTGTCGTTATGAATTCTTGCCATGATTTGTTAACTTAGTTAGTAGTTTAGGCCAAAATTGCTATCTTGGTGAATTTATGTGTAAGATTTGTAAAATGAACTCGGTTGTGATTTAATCTAGTTTATGCTTGTCTCGGTGGTTGCATTGTGTTTATCGGTGTCGCTTTCCTTGTTTAAGTGAGGTTAGAAAACTCCTAACGGATGACTAACTTATTTTTAAGAGATTTTCATAGACATTTATCAATTGCACGTTAAAGAACAATTTTAGGTGGTTAGAGTGTGTTTATCGTTTTAACTTTCCGAATGATTGTCATGTTAGGATTCCCGAAAAGGATACTAATTGTCTTAAAATGGAAAATTGACCGAATGCTTCTAGTGCCAAAACCGACTTAGTTAACATGCTCTGGTTGTGTATTAAGCAAGGCTATTTATCTATTATTTATTATGTTTTTATTAGTAGTTGTTTATGCTTACTTTAGTTTATTAAAATCAAACAACTTATGTTTTTACCGGTAGTGTAGTGACAAAGGTCTAGTATTATTTCTCCGCCCATTTCCTTGGATCGATACTTGGTTCTTACCGATACTTTACTACATATATGACGGGGTACACTTGCCTCTTTCGTGTGTGTTTTGATGTTAAAGTAAAAATCACTTTTATAAATTTAAAACCAAATCGTGTGTAATTTCATTGTAAAAATATGTGTAGTCGCGCACACGTCAAGTTTTTGGCGCCGTTGCCGGGGAAATGATGAGTTTTAGGAACGACCTGAGTCATTGTGTTATCGGTGTATATACTTGTTAATATTTGTGTATACTTTCTTGATTATTTATTTGTTTATTTATTTGTTAATATTTCTTGCTTTTAATTCGATTTATTCGTTTTTGTGAATATTTTGCACACTTGTAAATTTTTGTTCCATTTATTTATTCGATCCGGATTTATTTATTCATTTATTCTTTGGGTTTTCGGCACCTTAAAATCATTTTTGTATTAGCCGATTCGATTATTTTTATTGTGTTGATTTTTATAAAATTTCGGGCCCATTTTCGAATTTTTATAAAATTTTCAGCCCATTTTATAATAATTCTGTTTCTTTTCAGCAAAAAAAAAAAAAAAATAGAAACAACATTATTATATTAATAAAACATTCATTGTGACAAATTTTCGTTTGCAGGTTGATGTCCTCAACCCCCGCTCCAGAAGTAGTTGAACCGTCAGACGAGCCTGAACGTGATCTGAGGAGACGTCTTCGCGCGAGATCTCATGCGGTTGGGCTGATACTCGCAGCCGGTGAACAGGAGCAGGTAGTACCCGCTGAAGCCGAGGGCTCAGGAGCAGCAGGAAACGCAACCATGGCAGACGACGACAGACCTTTGAATGAAACAAATCAACCCGGAGGAGAAGGTTTGCTACCGAGCATCACCCGACCGACGGTAGCAGCACCGAGTTTCGAGATAAAATCCAGCATCATCAATATGATACAAAACTCGGTGCAGTTTGATGGGAAGGATCACGATGATCCTGGTCGGCACATCGCTAAGTTTCTCGAGGTGTGCTCGACTTTCAAGATAAGAGATGTTTCTGAGGACGCGATCCGTTTGCGGCTCTTTCCGTTTTCATTGCGTGGCAAAGCCCAATCCTGGCTTTTGTCACTTCCGGCAGGATCTATTACCACTTGGGCCGGGATGGCAGAACTATTTGTGCAGAAATATTTTCCTCCGGAAAAGACGACTAAATTGAGGAACCGTATCATGACGTTCAACCAAGACGACGGAGAATCTCTACATGTAGCTTGGGAGAGGTTTAGAGATCTTTTAATTGATGTCCCACATCACGGGTTGTCCAAAAGGCAACTAGTACTGACCTTCTATCAGGGACTCAATTATGACTCGCATGAGCGTTTAGACGTGTATGCAGGAGGCGATCTTGGAACGAAGACACCTATTGAAGCTTACGCGATCATAGAGAAAGCTGCGTTGAAGTCAAGTTCTCGCCACGGTGGAGCGCGGAATAATACATCATCCACTTCCGGAGTTCATGCTGTGGATACATATACGGCTCTTACTGCGCAAATTGGAGCCTTGGCAACAAGAATTGATCAGTCTCAGAATGTCTCGCGAATTCAATCACCATCATGTGATCAGTGCGGGGTTGCACACGTGCCAGGTACGTGTGAGCAGGGTGTTATGTTTACAGGACACGAGGAGGTGAACTACATGGGCAATCAAATCAGGCCCCAAAATAACCCCTATAGCAACACGTACAATCCAGGGTGGAGGAATCACCCGAACTTTGGGTGGAAATCTGGTTCTGGGAACCAAAACGCACACGGATATGCTCAACATGCTCCCGCGCCACAATAATCTCAAGGTCAATCCTTCCCGCCACAGTATCATAATCCAGGCTCAGGAAGCAGTTCCCAGCCACACGCCTCTCAAAGCAATGCAAAGCTAGAGGAAATGATGGCACAACTGCTGAACAACTCCAACAATGCTAATCAAATTTCTGAGAAACGATATCAGCAGTATGAGGAGCGGTTCTTGGTCAACGAAGGAGAAATGCGGAGTCAAAAGGCTTCCATTCAGACCATCGAGAATCAAGTGGGCCAATTGGCAAAAATGATGTCGGAGAGGCCCCCAGGTGGTCTTCCGGGCAATACCGAGCAGAATCCGAAGGGGCGTGGTAATGGCCCGCACATGTAACAAGTGTGGGGAAAGGAGTCTTGCTATCGACTCGCCAACAAAAATTTAGCATGAGTCTACGCTACTGACTCGCCGACAAAAATGTAGCAGGAGCGTCTTTGGCGCTATAAGGGTAAAATAGTCCATTTTTTGTGTTTTTCTAGTTTTAGCGTAATTTAGGTAAGTTAGGTAGTTTCTGTTAGTTTGTATAAGTTTCATACGTGCTGGGTGAAGGTTCAATGTTGAAATATTGTTTAAACAGTTTGTGTGTCGAAAAAATGGCGAAAAACGGCCAAAACAGTTGCTGGAAATGGCTTCTGCGGAAAATTCTGATATGCAGCTGTTGCACGACCGTGCGTTTCCGAGCTGGCCGGCACGGTGAGTCGCACCCCCGGTGCATCTCCGAGAACATGCTGCATGGTTTGCAAAATGTAGGTGTCGCACGACCGTGTGAGAGGCAGGGGCAGTTTGGTCTTTTGCACACTATAAAAACCCCCATCTGCTCCCAAACCCTTCATTCGCGAACCCTAACCATCTGCAGCTGTTCCAGAGCGATATTGCTTCAAATAGTACGGTCTCTTCGCACGGTTTCACACACGACTTCGCACGGTACGTTCCTTCTTGTAGATTTCCTGTTTCTTCACTCCCTAGGTTAGATTCATCCGATTCTTCAAGGCTTTTTAGGGTTCTCTTCATAAATATAAACGAAACCCTAACCCTTGTTTGAATCGTGCGTATCGTGAACATCCGGTGAATTTTCTGACCCCTGTTTATGTAAAAACTTGTTGATTTATGAAAAATCGGGCTACTTAGAGCCTGGGTCAGAATCTGCAGAAAAAAACTGTCGCGCGGTCGTTCTTTAGTGGAACGGTCGTGCCATTCCGGATGTTTTCGATATTTTGCTTGTTGGTCGGTGTTGCACGGTGGTGCCGTTGGTCGCACGCCGTGCAGTGCCGACAGATTTGGGCCACTGGTGCTTTTTCTCGACGACGCACGACCGTGCCACAGGCCCAGATCAGATTCACAGGCTCTTCATAACTGTCTGTTCGGCTGTTTTCAATTAAAATTTTTCCTGATTCCATCTTTCTAACATTATATCTCATACAAATGGACCATCCTTTTCTGCAATTTGATCCCGAAAATGAGCGAGAGGCTCTTTGCATCCCGAGACGTGACGCCTTATGGGCAAGGCGACGGCAATTCGGAGTCCCCCGGTGGCTGGATTGGGAAGTTATGAGGGAGCTAAATCAGTATGACAGACTTGACAGCATGCTCACTATCCCACTTGCCCGTTTAATATCTATCAACCGGTCCGTCTACCGTGAGCTGACAATGGAGTTCTTTTCAACATATGCCTATGAAAAACCAGTGGCTCATAGAACACCCAAATTCCGCCACAAGGACCGGGTTACTTTCAGGTTGGGTAGAAAATGGAACACTTGGTCGATTGGTCGATTGGGTAGGCGGCTCGGGATTTACACAAGAGATGACATGGATTCCGATATCTTCACGGATCAGTTCACTTTTCCATCTGATGAAGAGCGAAACCAGTTTTGGGCTGAAAATGCTATAGGTGATCCTTACGACCCAAGAATGTCTAAGGCTTCGAGATTGAGAGACCCTTTGGTTCGGGTGATGCATCATGTGTTCAGCCACATAATTGCGATTTATGGTTTGGTTCGAGATTGAGATTGAGGGCGCACGACCGTGCGAAACCGAAAAAATATAAAAACTTGCAGAAACATTCTGCTCGAAACTCTGGAATTTTGGAGAGCAATTCAGGCGATTTTCAGGCTCCGGAGGCATTAGCTTTCACCCGGATTCAAGCCACATTGTCCCGATTAGCTCGATTACTATCCGGATTCTTAATCTTATGCTTGTTTATGGTTTGGTTTTCTAATCTTTCCATTATTTTGTTAATCTTTCAAGCATTTAGATTAATGTTTATGTATTATTGTAGCCTTTGGGCAAAAACACAACAATCCCTTGCTTGATTATAACCATTAGTATGTTAATCTTTGTTTGTAATGACATTTTGAAGTATTTTCTATGTTAATCTTTGATGATTAGTTTGCAACCTTGTTATTGATATTGATTTCTTGATTATAAGTAATTGTGTTGGATGATTGGTATTTGGTTAGTTAAGATAGTTGAAAAATGAAGCTTAATTAATCTTGTATTAGTAAACTTTGAACTTGGTTAACTAGTTTAGCTTGGTTTAAATGTATGTATCATGATACTAGAAATGGTTAGTGATTTAATAAAATGTAATTATTGTTAATCAAGAAAGCTTGCCGTCACGTAAGGACCTAAACGGGTTAAATGGTGTCGTTATGAATTCTTGCCATGATTTGTTAACTTAGTTAGTAGTTTAGGCCAAAATTGCTATCTTGGTGAATTTATGTGTAAGATTTGTAAAATGAACTCGGTTGTGATTTAATCTAGTTTATGCCTGTCTCGGTGGTTGCATTGTGTTTATCGGTGTCGCTTTCCTTGTTTAAGTGAGGTTAGAAAACTCCTAACGGATGACTAACTTATTTTTAAGAGATTTTCATAGACATTTATCAATTGCACGTTAAAGAACAATTTTAGGTGGTTAGAGTGTGTTTATCGTTTTAACTTTCCGAATGATTGTCATGTTAGGATTCCCGAAAGGGATACTAATTGTCTTAAAATGGAAAATTGACCGAATGCTTCTAGTGCCAAAACCGACTTAGTTAACATGCTCTGGTTGTGTATTAAGCAAGGCTATTTATCTATTATTTATTATGTTTTTATTAGTAGTTGTTTATGCTTACTTTAGTTTATTAAAATCAAACAACTTATGTTTTTACCGGTAGTGTAGTGACAAAGGTCTAGTATTATTTCTCCGCCCATTTCCTTGGATCGATACTTGGTTCTTACCGATACTTTACTACATATATGACGGGGTACACTTGCCTCTTTCGTGTGTGTTTTGATGTTAAAGTAATAATCACTTTTATAAATTTAAAACCAAATCGTGTGTAATTTCATTGTAAAAATATGTGTAGTCGCGCACACGTCAGGAAATCAAATAACCATGATGCTTTTAGTGATTCATGAGAATCACCTATGTTAGAGAGAAGTAGGGTCGCTTCGAATGGATTTGTGGGGTGCGCAAATCCTAGAGCTCTCGCAGAACCAGGCTAGTGTTCCAGGACCATAATAGGACACGACAATGAGGGGTTGGCCAAACCAGGGAGAGTATTGTGTGAAGTGTAATGTCGTTTACACAAATGAGGATATGTTCAAGGACATCGAGTCTACAAACCGCTAGTAAGCTAAGTATGCTTCACAAAAGAAGGTTCAAAGGTGACAACCTACCTATCTTGCAATACTCAACTGTCGAAGTTTATCGTTGAAAAGTGTAAGGAAAAGATCCATTTCCATACATGTGGGGGATTGTTGGAAATTTGATGAAAATAGCATTTTTCATGTGGGGGATTGTTGGAAAAATAGGTGAAAATAACATTTTCACAAATATAGGAAAATGATTTTTTCCTATTTTGGACTAGAAATAAATATAATAAAATGAGCGGGTTTTATATATTTATTTGTGGGTTTGTGTTCTATGTTGGAAGAGCTTCGCAACGAACTAAACCACGTCCAAAACGGAGCTAAGATGAATGAGATATCGACGCTCAAAGTTGGGTGTTTGAAACATTGAATGCTGAAACAAAGGGAAAGTAGCACCTTGTCCCACATCGGAGGAGAGATGGAACTTAAATGGGTATTTAAGTGGGAACTCTCCACCCTTATTGTTTCATGGAAGCACACACTAAGTGTACTCGCGAAGGGAGCACCCTACCTCGCACTCGCACACGCTCGCGCGCGTGGCGTGGCGTGGGTGATGAGGCGCAATGTGGCGCTTTGATGGCGCACTTCGCACGCTCGCATCGCCGCGAGCCGCTTGAGAGCCGCCTTTGTATTTTTGACCACGTGCGCGTGGTGGATCTCATAGGCTGCAGGGACCAAGTGGAGTGCATTTTCGAAGCGCGTGACGTGGCAGTCCGCGCGCGGGTATACGTGGCACGAAGGCGCGCGGTTGGGCATGGTGCATGGGTCCTGAGGTGTCGTGCGCGGCGCACCGAAGTGAGCCAAAACGGCGCGACTGTGTGGCGTGCACGTAGAGGCTCACAGGTGACGTGGCGCACGCGCGCATGGACCTGAGTTAGTGTGGCGCACACGCGCATGGCAGTGAGCCAAGAGGACGCACCGCGCATGGGCGTGCAGACCTGGGCGCGCGCGCACCAGTGTGGCTTGCGCGCACACGCTTAGAAGCTTCCAGCATTGAATGACAGTGCAGTTACAGTTCAGCTTCGAAACTGACGAGTTAGTGGTCTTTGACTGAGAATTAAATGACGTATTAAATTGCATTGAAGACGTTTAAAGCAATTTAAACCTCTCATTTAATTCCTTTTTGACCATTTCGATGAAGATGTAGTATAAATACAACATCTCCACCACTGCAGAAGACACCACGAAAACACCATTTCAACTTTTCTCTCTACTACTGATCTTCATCCTGCTCTCTTCAAGGTAACCTTCGGGTTGTAGGCGAATTCCGGCAGTACTACTGCTCCGGCTGTTGTACCCTGGGAAACAAAACGAGTACTCCTGAGAGACTCGGAATTTGTTTTAAGGGAAGCGTGTTGAACATGTGCCTCAGTCTTCTTCTTCATCTTCATTTCTTGTATTTTGTTTTTCCAGTTGTAATAGTATTGTATTTCAGCTTTTTTATTTCTTTGTATTGTAATCAGTGAATAAAATTTGTTTTATTTTATTTAATTACGCGAACGGTTCCTACACTGGGTTAGACTATAGTTAGAAAATGTCCGTTGGTAGGCAATAGATTAAAAGGTGAGACTATCAGTTATTATTTTTGTGGTTGAGAGTGTTGCCGGCCAATGTTGGAATTATTAAAATTTATTATTCCTTTACCATATTGTGTTTTTTTAAATTTAATCTTGTTTTCACGATGATAAATCATGAATCATAATGGTTAAAGAAATCGTTTGAGTGAAACATATTCGGCGAGATATCATGGTCTAATACTCTACTTACAATGCTTCTCACTAGGGATGGTTTTTTTTCAACCTAAATACCCGTACTCGTATCCGTACCAATTTTATATCGGTATCTAGTTTTATTGATTTTGGTATTCGGTACTTTCGGTATTGGTATGGGTAAAAACAAGTACCGGTACCGATTTTATGTAGACCTTAAAAAAATTTATTATGTTTTATTTCATATTATGGTATTTATAGTCCTCGTATTGATTTTACCTATATGGTACCCGTATCGTGTTGGTATGCGTACCAAATTTTAGTTATTTGGTACTTGTACTACATTGGTACTCATGTCAATTTTACCTATTTAGTACCCGTACGAGTGCTAAAAAACTAAGTAAAAACAAAATGATACCAAAGCGGGTACCGTACCGAAATACACGTACTGTACCAATATATTTGGCATGATATTTGATACCTAATTTTGTTCAAATTATGTACCGGTATTTTCAAGACCGATAAGTGTACTGTAACAACCCCATCCCTACTTCTCACAAGATAAACGATAGATAACATTGTTCCCACAATAACTAATAACGTTTGAGTGTCTGATTGTTTGTGATGCCGAAATAAATGAAATTGTCTTCCAAGGCATCATCAACAAACAACAAAGATCCGCTCGGTTGATATATAAATCACAATCACTTTTTTTTTTTTTTTGAAAAAAGATACCCGTTTATATGGTTAATCCATGATGTTCCACGGTAGTTTTCAAATGATTCAAGATATAGTTTGGAATGATTCACAATAGTGTCCATAGCTAACCATCACATTAAGAACCTAAAGAGTGAATTTGTTAGTTTTGTTAATAGTGACTACTTTTTTCGAAAAAAATAATGATATTTTAACAAGATATTAGTTTGGAAAATGTGTAGGTTGTAAGACAATAAATAAACAGATTAGGTCAAGGTAAATATACCACATAATATTTGGCCAATATATTCTTGCTAAGAAATGATCATGTTGGATAACCACCCTAAAGGAAGATTCATACAACCCATATCTTTGTTTAAACATGTATTTATAAAGTTTGAACTGTTTTATAAGAATTAAATTTGTTTAAAAAGATGTGTTACTTAACATGATAAAAAAAGTTTATTTTCACTGATGATGTAGAGGTATGGTATTGAACCCGACTCAAACGACCGGTCATTTCCTTTATCGCATTTTATTATGTTATTTATTATGGCGTAGTAACATGCGAAGCTCAGCGCGTTATAGTTTACACTACACTAGGATGTGGGCTTGTAGAGACAACCCCTAACTGGGTCTGACCCATTGAGGTTAGGGTTACCCATGTCTCCTATATAAGGAGGTCTTCACTTCATTATTAGGGCAAGAGACATGAGACAAACACACTTTTGTAGCTAGAAAAATGGAATTCTTTCCCAGCCGGTCGTCTCTACTTCTCCACTTTTCTTTCTTCTCCACTACAGATCTAGGTTCAAGAGGAAGAACAAGGTGTGATTCTTCATCCTCTCAAAGAAAGCGACTCCAATCATCCCGACGGTGATACTGTGTTTCTTCATTGGCGCCCACAATCTGAACTCACGACAACAATCACATCTCTCCTTTCTACCCTAAAAATCTAAGGTCTGTGTTCTTGAGAGATACACTCACGAGATTTGTTTTAGATCTGGAACTCCTACCTTTTTACAGTAAAAATCAGCCCTACACATGATTTTTTGGGTGAAAGAGCTGCCAGATAGCTCACCTATGTTTTAAAATCATCTTTACGGTTAACTCTTTGGCCATTCCATGTTTGGAACTTATGGATTAATACTAGACCATTTTTATTTCAACCACATCTGTCAATTAAAAACAAGTATAAAACAATATAATGTTTGAAAACATGTCTTTCTATATTATTTAACGACATAATTCAATTTAACACAAATTAATTTTTTCTGCCCCGGAAGTACCCAGGTTATAATCTAGTTACTTATAATATAAAAAAACTATTATTGTAAAGCTCTATCTAACCCCACCTACCAATAAAAGGTTGTGAACTTTTGGGTCGTGTCTTAGTTAATAATCAATGTGGTATAATAATAAGCTAAGATAAAAAAATTAATCGAAACATTCCCACCCTTACCGACCCCACCCCACTATCTAGACAAACGTATATTATACTGACACTCAAACCCTAGCCTCTTAATCATCCACATCCCCCCAAAAAAACCATAATTACACAAATGGAGGCCGAGCGAAAACATTGCATACCATGTACCATTCGCCAAAGGCCCTGCTTAGAGGGTTGCCCGTACCTCAACCTTTTTACATCCGCAGAAGATTTCAAAGCGATCGCTGGGGAATATAATATGTTGAGGTTTAAGGAGAGTTTGATCGACAAAGAAACGCTTGAGGAACGCAAACGATTTGTTATTAGTTATTTGTCAGAAATAAAATACCGACAGATTAATCCCATTGGTGGCGCGGAGGAGGAGATGCAAAAGAAGATTCTAGAAGCAAGGAAGAATTATGCACTTGCAAAGGTTGAGAAGCTCGGAACGGCGGAGGTTGATGCGACGACCACTGATCTTGCAAAGGCGACGACGGAGGGTGATGAGAAACTCAAGAAGGCGGCTGACCTTCCGAAGGCTAATTCGGCGATAGGGGAATTGGCGGCAACATACGCCTATTTGATACTTTATGATTCTGAGATCGAAATCACTGTATGATTTTTTACTTTTCATTCTTTGTAAAAAATCTATTCTTTTATAATTTTGTGTTTTGTGGTTTGTAGGTTGTCAAGATCGCAACTATTCTTGAAGCAGCTGGTGTCAAGATCGAGTCTTATTGGCCAAGCCTTTTTGAAAAGCTTGCTAAACGATGTCACACCCCTTTCTACGGCGGAAGCACGAGGTGTGATCATGAAAGGTTCTCATTGCATACGAAGAGTAAACATGCTACATGCTCGTAAAATAACATCAAATGCCATAATTTGAAAACATAAGTTTAGCGTTTACATCGCTAGACAGCTTAAAACATTGTCTTAAGAGTTTACAACTTTATTTAAAGTTAAACACAAGCGACATCCACGAGCATAAGCAAGACCACGCGCACATCCATCCTAGTTACCTGAAATACATGTGAGTTTTTGGAAAAACGTCAACATAAAGTTGGTGTGAATTCATGCAGTTTTGTATTTCACGTTTGTATACTTTGTATAAAAACATAGTTGTGAATAAATCAAGTTTTTCTCGAGTACTTCACGTACTTCAAGTTATATATCAACCCTCTTGAGTACCCCACGTACTTCAAGTTATATATCAATCCTCTTGAGTACCCCACGTACTTCAAGTTATATATCAATCCTCTTGAGTACCCCACGTACTTCAAGTTATATATCAATTCTCTTGAGTACCCCACGTACTTCAAGTTATATATCAATTTTAGAATGGTATGAATTTTATGTAAATACAGTATTTCTGTAATTATCAGATTGTTAATGGGTTGCAAAGCCATTAACATGTGGCACGTCATAGGAAGTCACCAAACCTAAGGCATTTAATTGGTATATTCTGAGACACAAAAGCACTCCTCGGTTCTCGCCCCGACCGGGAGTGTGGCTGCCAGGCACCCGTTAGATCTAACCTTTTGTTCTGCGGTCTGAATGTATACGTTGATTAATGGTGCTTCTATACCCTATTCGTGACACTATTTCTCATAACGCATCCTACTTGGTTCTCGTCCTCACCAAGCGCGTTTCTTGTTATCATTTCTCATAGCGCCTCATACTTGGTTCTCGTTCTCACCAAGTGCGCTTCTCATATTCTTATATTTCGTCACACTTGGTTCTCGTTCTCACCAAGTGTACTTCTTGTATTCTTATATTTTGTCACACTTGGTTCTCGTTCTCACCAAGTGTACTTCTTGTATTTATATCATACCATTTATAAATATTGTACTTTTGTACATGTATTTCACCCCCGAAGTTATAAAAACTGAAAACAGTTAAAAGAAAAGGGGGAGCATGAACTCACAACTTTGCGTTCCTAGCGTCGTAAACTCCACCGGATTTGCTTAATTAACGTCGTAACCTATACGCGTTTTCTTAATGTTAGTCACTAGACTTGCGTCGCACAAGTACAGTCACTCTCTTTTGTGTATATTCTTGTGTTAAAAATATTCTTATATTTTTAACTACGTATCTTACTTATATTATTTTCTCTAAAAATAAATATAAGTCTTTTGTGTTTTGCACTTTGCACCCGAATTATGTTTCTTGTATGTTGTATGTGTATTTTTATATTTCTACTCCTCATGAGTAATTAGTGTATTTTTAAGTCTTAATACACTAGCACGTATAACACATACTATATACACTTAGCACAAAAGTTGGTGATCAAATAATATATATTTTTCTTTCAAAAATATATACTTAATATCCATTTTTATTCTTGAAAAATCACCATTTCTCATCACCAAAAATTAGGGAAACCTTGGTAATACTTTTAAATACATTTTTTAGGGAATAAGTTTCTCAAAAACTTATATTTTTCTAAGTGTCAAAATTTATAAAAATTTTGACAGAGTTTCCCCTAAAAATGGAGGTTTCCCACGTTTTCAAAACGTGTGTTTATTTTCTTTTAAATCATTATCAATCATCAACAACAATTATCAACAATACTCATCAGCAATAATCACTAGTTTCTCCATTTCATGAACTTGAATATTTACAAAAATGTGTAGTAACTTACTAGCACATTTAGTAAATCTTTCCATCTTTAAAAACAATTTTAGTTTCTTAAAAACTTTATTTTTAAAGAATATGAAGTTTCACAACTTCTAGTCGAGATTCACAGAAATACTTCTTTGTTAAATTTTCTTGTGACACAAGTGTCTACACACTTGTTTATTTACTAAAAATGCTTTTAGTTCGGATAAGATCCGGGTTTTAAACAAGACTAATATTTTTGCTTGGTTCTTCCGAAAAACCACTTGTAGATACGTAGATCTGCTAGTTTTAAACACTATTTTGCAAGTAAAAATACTTTTACACAAGTTCATGTTTCATGTGTGGTAGAGTTTCACCTTTTAACCCTTATATCTTCTGACATAACCTTATGTCATGATCCAAGAACATGACTACATCGGGTTAAATGGTGGTCCGAGCTACCACAATCATAGATCGGGTCTCAATAATCATACATTTCGAATACTACATCATTTACACAACTTATGTGCTATTAACCACCATTTTTAGTGTTTTAGGTAGACTTTAATGCATCATCTTGTATGTTAATGAGTTTTATCCGATAAAAATTCTTTTAACCACTTTAGATTAGTTCAAATATGAGTTTTAAGCATTATACCTCTAGCTCAAGGCTAGGGAAGAATCTATACGCAAAAGAGGTGGATAAAAGCTAGAGAAGGAGGTCCTTCGCGTTCCGTTTGCTCCAAGGCTCCTAATACGTGACCCTTGATGTTTGTATGATCTTGGAATGTGAAGAACAAGATTGAACAATGGATGGATGGAATAGGGGATGCTTGGCCGTAGCTTTCATGGGAGGTAAGGAAAGAAAGGTGCAATTTTCTTTAAGTGTGGAATGAATGAAATGATCCACTAGTTCTATTAATAAACCATTTACATCCATTAACCATTAGATAATGTGTTGGAAAGATATTGGACATGATCATAATAAATTAATTAACAATTAGTGGGATGTCCCCCCATGGGAAACGAATGGTGGTGGGGGAGTTGCAAAATGGTTGACTTCTAACCATTTAGTTAGAAGTAAAATATGTTTAGTTGAGATTTAAATTAGTTATTTGTGTGTTAATTTTATGACGGGTGTTAGGGTGTTCGGGGACCCTAACTGGCTCAGAAAAAGATAAATAATGTTATTAACAATATTTTCGTGTTCCGGGTATAGTCCGGTTGTTCGGTTAGATACCGATTCGTTAAAGTGCTAAATTACACTTTTTAGTGTCCTTTAAGTACCTTTCTTGTACTCTTTCAATTCCCAACACTTAGGGAAATATTCTGGATAATAAAACGACATTTCTACATAATATTTATATGTCTAAATGCTGAATTATTGCTGATTTGTATAAATTCTGCACTTAAAGTGCGTTTCGGGTGCTTTTTAGTGCTTATTTTTGCTTTCGCATTGCATATATATTAAACCCTTGTATGTACTCTTGGGTTTTAATGCATTCTTGCTGTCGGACCTACACCTAGGCTCCAATTTTTATTGTCTGGCTGCTTTCTGCAGTTCCGTTGACACATAGTGTCTTACCGGTGAGTTTACTTAGTATTTTTGACGCAACGCTCTCGTTTATGCATAAAGCAATATTTTGTAGTATACAACGTGCATGAATTCACTTGTTTAATCATGTGTTCAGACATTGCTGAAAATTAAGCACATAATTGCAATCATTAAATAATGATTAAAGTGTACGGAAATTACCGGTTTGGTGCCAGTTGTCACAAACGAGACCATGCTATCAAGAACGTGATCGCAAGTGCATTTGCTATTTGAATGGCCGGAATGTTGGTGGAGCTAAGCCTGGTTGGTTTATCTTTGTTATGTTTTTGTTATTAAAGCGAATGTTTATCTTTAAAACTTTGCTTTTCATGTAATTGGGATTTGGATTTCGTGTTTGATTAAATTCGTTTTTAAAAAGTTTTCATCTTCTAGTTAGAATATAAGTAATTAATTTTAAATGACTCATCTATTTGAGGTCTATTATATATATTGAATCATTTTATAGTTTAGTTTCTCTTTAAATATAATCTTAAACACCAAGAATCATATTATAATCATATTTTTTTCTTTGAACAACCAACGAAGCCATTTTATTTAACCACTGTTGGGCCCTAAGTGTCACAACCCACGACCTTGTCCTGGGCGGAACCCGTGAGTAGATACAAGTGGTACCGGTGTTTATTAAAATTATCGCATCGGAAATTTATTAGGACCGGGTGTCAGGAAAAATATCAGAGTTTTCAAAACATCGTAGTTTTCATTTCATAAACTGTGGGATGAAACCCATATTTACATAAAGGATTTCACCGGGATAAACCCTTGATTACAAAACACGTTTTATTCAGGTTTACATTGTCACACCCGCTAAAATCAGAGTTGGCGTGATCTGACTGGTATCTTCATTGTACAGCGGAAGCATATATTGCTAAGACTCCTAGGAAATGAACGCCCACTAAGTACTTGAATTCCCTTGGTTCTCCTATTCCAACCGTGCCATAATTTGAAAATGTAACCTGAGAAATAAACATGCGAAAAATCAACATAAAGTTGGCGAGTTCATAGTTTGTTTGTAAAAGATTTAGAATAAACCTTTTTGAATAATCGGTTTTTAAAATATTGATACGAAAACAAACTAAAAATCAACATAAAGTTGGCAGTATACCACGAAGTCTTCAGTGCCTTCGGGTAATGATAGTATCGGTGCATCGCATAGCTTGCTCTTAAGTAACTGGAAGGCTTCTTCTTGTTTGTGACCCCAGTCGTACTTCTTGTCTTTCTGAGTAAGGGTCGTTAGCGGTTGAGCTATTTTTGAGAAATTCTCGATGAATCGCCGATAATAGCCCGCTAAGCCCAAAAATTGACGAACTTCAGTTGGGGTTTTGGAAGCTTCCCAATTCTTTATTGCTTCTATCTTGGACGGGTCTACATGAATGCCCTTCTCATTCACCACGTGACCAAGAAATTGTACTTCGCGAATCCAGAATTCGCACTTCGAGAACTTTGCATACAGTTTCTCTGTCTTCAGTAGTTCTAAGATGGTTCTGAGGTGTTGCTCGTGCTCTTCTTTCGTTCGCGAGTAAATCAGGATATCATCGATAAATACAATCACGAATTTATCGAGATATGGTTTACATACGCGGTTCATTAGATCCATAAAGACCGCTGGTGCATTCGTCAGCCCAAATGGCATCACAAGAAATTCGTAGTGCCCATAGCGGGTTCTGAATGCAGTCTTTGGCACGCTTTCATCTTGGATTCTCAGCTGATGGTATCCAGATCGAAGGTCGATCTAGGAATAGTAGCTTGATCCTTGCAGTTGATCAAAGAGGTCATCAATCCTTGGTAGCGGATACCGATTCTTGATTGTGAGCTTGTTCAGTTCCCTGTAATCGATACACATCCGCAGTGTTCCATCCTTCTTCTTCACGAACAATACCGGAGCTCCCCAGGGTGAGAAGCTTGGCCTTATAAATCCCTTATCCAACAACTCCTGGAGTTGTGTAGATAACTCTTGCATCTCGGATGGCGCAAGTCGATAGGGTGCCTTGGCTACAGGAGCAGCTCCTGGAACCAAGTCTATACGGAATTCGACTTGTCGTTGCGGAGGTAGTCCTGGCAGGTCTTCAGGGAACACATCAGGAAATTCCTTCACCACAGGAATGTCTTCGAGTTTTGGCTCCACAGCCTTCTTGTCTATAACGTGTGCTAGGAAAGCAACACATCCTTTCCTTAAGCACTTCTGTGCCTTCATACAACTGATGATTCGAAGAGGCGCGTCTCGTTTTTCTCCATGCACGATGAGAGTCTCATCATTCGCTAAAGGGATGCGAATGATTTTCTCATGACAAATAACTTCAGCTTTGTTCTTGGACAACCAGTCCATCCCGACTACTACATCGAAGCTACCCAATTGAATAGGTAAGAGGTCGATGCTAAAATTTCGTTCGCCAAGTTCTACTGTGCAGCCTTTGACAACTTCGCTCGATTCAACAAGTTTACCATTGGCTAGTTCTATGGAATAAGGAATTTCTAATCTACTAGATTCTATTCCGAGTATGCGTTTAAATTCCACAGACATGAAGCTATAATCCGCGCCAGTGTCAAACAGTATGGATGCAAAGTGATTGTTAATGAGAAACGTACCGGTGACCACGTTAGGGTCCTCGCGTGCGTCTCTTGCTCCAATCACAAATGCTCGAGCCGGAGCGTTGTTTCTCTCTGGGCAGTTCTTCATGAAATGATCATTGCTTCCACACTTGAAGCATCCTTGGTTCTGCCCTTTCCCGTTACCATTATTGTTACCAGCACCGTTTCCACTTCGGTTCTTTCCTTTTCCCCAACAGTCTTCTGTCTGATGACCCAATTTACCACATTTGTCGCACCTTGGAATGCAACAAGCTCCATCATGATGATACTTACATTTTTGGCATCTAGGCATGGAGCCTTGGTATGCTTTGGTTGCATGGGTTTTTGCCTCCTGAGTCGGGTTAGCGTCGCGCTTCTTGCTGAAACCCTTGTTGCTACGAGTTGCTTGGTTCAAACTTGTATGCTTTCTCTTTTTGTCACCGGACGACTCAGCATGCGTCTCGGTCTTCTCAGTGGGGTTCAACGATAGCTTCTTCATACGAACACAATCTTCAGTAAGGCTGACAGCCAGAGTTACAGCCTCGGTGATTGTTTGTGGTTTGGCCGACGTCACCATGCCACGAAACTCTGAGGCCAGTCCCCAAATGTAGCGTTCCACACGCTTAAATTCAGGGGTCACCATGTAGGGAAGCACTCTTGACAGATCATGGAACCTTCGAGTGTAACCATTGATGTCAGCACCTTCCATAGTCAGGTGCCAGAACTCTGTTTCCAGCCTTTGGAGTTCCGCACGAGAGCAGCACTTCTCTCTCATTCTTTCCTTCAGTTCCTCCCAAGTTAGTCCATAAGCGGCATCATCACCCAAGGTTTGGACTTGCAGGTTCCACCAAGTCAGAGCTTCATCGACAAACAACCCAGTAGCAAAGGTGACTTGTTGATCCGCGGTACACTTGCTCATGCGGATTGTAGCTTCAGTCTTCTCCGTCCAGCGCACAAATGCTACTGCACCTCCTGTGCCATCATAGTTCATTGGCTTGCAGTCGAGGAACTGCTTGAAAGTGCAGCCTGGAATTGATTCAACCAATTCACATGTGAGCAATCGAAGAAATAATGAAACAAAGACCGTTCATAAATTTCCTCATGCTTAGCACAGTGTCTTAAGGTTACCTTGAGCTGCATTGCCTCCAGACGAATCTCCATTCCCATTACGCCTAGCGTTGCTTGGTCCTCCACTGTCCTGAGTTCGGTTCGCCTCGTACTGGGCGATAGCAGCGGAGATCCTTTCCTCCAGTAGAGCGTTCAGCTCTTCAGCAGTTCTTGGCAGTGGGGGAGGAGGAGGTTGATCGTCATTGCGAGCATTCACAGTTTTCCTGGGTGCCATGTTCTGACAGAACATAACACAGCAGGGTTAGGCATTTGTTTGATATCGTCACACTAGATAGTAGTATCATATATATTCACAGGTATATATACCACATAAGTGACATCAAACAATTATTACTCTAGCAGAGTACTTAGTAGGCTTGCTCCGAGGGAATCTATACGTGACAAGACTTGCTGTGGTTTCTGTGCACTGAATTCCATAATTATGTATGCATCCATAATTACGTAACTCCTTGCACAGTCCGCACAGTTTGTTTCATCCTCGTATTTCTTCCTTCAGGTAGGCCATTGCTTTCAGGTAAAGTCACATATACTTGTGACATTCTACTTCTAGTACATGCTAATTATCACACATAATTGCAAGTAATTTCTAGTCAACGACAAGTGCTACTCAAGTGCACTCTAAGTCTCGTAGTGTCTTTTCTAGACTCATGTAGACAGTTTCAGGTAGTGGATGTCGCGGGACGTTTTATGCAATGAAAACTCTTTGAAAATTGTTTTCGTGAATGGATCCTAGAGATTGTAGACTAGACTCGAGAAGGAATCCTGGTTCACTACAATCGCAGCTCTGATACCAATCTGTCACACCCCTTTCTATGGCGGAAGCACGAGGTGTGATCATGAAAGGTTCTCATTGCATACGAAGAGTAAACATGCTACATGCTCGTAAAATAACATCAAATGCCATAATTTGAAAACATAAGTTTAGCGTTTACATCGCTAGACAGCTTAAAACATTGTCTTAAGAGTTTACAACTTTATTTAAAGTTAAACACAAGCGACATCCACGAGCATAAGCAAGACCACGCGCACATCCATCCTA